>OX439006.1:22029178-22531913 GCA_949316495.1 Amphiduros pacificus
TCGCCGTCCATCGAACTCGTCCGAGGTTTTCACCAGATGCATATGTGTGTCAAGTTTCATGAAGTTGCCATCATTTGTTCTCGAGTTATCGCGATGACAAGATGATTTCACATAATTGTCCCTGTGACCTTGAAAAGTAGGTGAAGGTCATGTTTTATAGAAAAAATTCTGAGGTCTTCACCAGATACTTATGTGTGTCAAATCTCATAAAGCTACCATTATTCGTTCTTGAGTTATTGTGATTCTTGGGATTTCACATAATTGTTCCCGTGACCTTGAAAAATAGGTCAAGGTCGCCGTCCATCGAACTCGTCCGAGGTTTTCACCAGATGCATATGTGTGTCAAGTTTCATGAAGCTGCCATCATTTGTTCTTGAGTTATCGCGATGACAAGGATGTTCGCTACAGACATACATACATACATACATACATACATACATACATACATACATACATACATACATACCCACGCCAGGAGTACTACAATACCCTCAGCCTGATTACATCAGGGGCTGAGGGTAAAAATATCAATGAATTATATCGTCAGATCATTGGACATCTTGAATTATATCCTGTCAAAAAGGCCCCAGTACAGATCTGCTTTGCTGGACATTGACATGAACTTCTTTTTGGACCATGATTTTTTTTATCTTTATCATTTTTTATTCATGACAGAATTAATCATAGTAATATAACCCACTTCTCAAATTGAGATCATTGCCCCAGCTTTAGTCATAATTAAGTAAAACAAAGTGATCTTACAGCACTTAGATACTTTATAGCGCTGATCCCAGAGAAAGTCTATTCATGGTGCTTGATAGGAACTGGCCAGGATCCAAATTGAGCTAGAATTCCAAAATCAAAGCACCTCTCTTTAGATTGTGCGTAAACGACAGTACTGAATACGGAGATTGGTTTTCTTTAGAACCGTTCAACATATCGACTCAAATCAACTTGTACCCTACAATTTAATATAATTTCTAATGACCTTTATCTCTAGAATGAATTTTCTTTTTGGTTGCATACTAGGTTATCTGAGAGGACATCACAGGAAGGTGTGTTGTGGGTCATCTGATGTCTTTGCATATCCACTTTCTGTGTGTATGCCTTGCCACAGATTTCACATTTGAATGGCTTCTCTCCTGTGTGTTTCCGTAAATGAGTCTTATATTTCCACGAGTCCATGCAAACTTTCCCACAATATTGGCAGATATATTCTTTTCTCATTCTCCTGATCATTCCCTGCCCGTAAGCTCCAGGTAGTAATCTGAACATTCCTGAAACAGATCACAATATATACTTATCAAGCTCCAGTAGCTTCAACAAAAAAATTCAGGACCCGTCTCATTGGAGGAACATATATGTATTTTTATTTTCATGCTTAACAGTTTCCTGACGGAGGCTCTTTCTAAATCTTCTAATGAAGCCATTTGATGTCTAAAAGCTTGTGCAAAAATTTGATCAAGTGAAATATCTCCAAATTTGGAACAAAGTTTTTCTATTGCCATTTGATATTGATATAATACAATAGTACCATATCTACTTGAAAATAGGCCCAGGAAAAAGGACCCAAATCTTTTGTCAATGTTTGGGGGTCATCTTACACACGTGGACACAGATCACGGACCTGCATAAGTCAGAGAACATGGGAGTTTAACAATGCTTAAATATGCTTACACAACACAAGGTCGCCATTTTAAAGAGCAGAAATGACGAGGAGAAGCTCTTATTTTAAAAAGAGGCTCGTCCTATAATCAGAAATTGGCCTTTTCATGCAAAATAACATCAATTTTGGGGGTCGTCTTGTACACAGGGTTGTACTATTTTTGACTAAATACAGTACTTTACAACAATAATCTTTTAAAATTTTGTTTTATTATCCCATAAATATTTATGAAAAGGCTGAAATATCTTCACTGTGTTCCAAGGGCAATATATCTGGCAATATTTAAATGGGTTGGGGTTGCCTCTTTCAAATGTGGTTTGACTTGTTTAGTCTTATATCTATAATTATAGATTATTAAAATGCTGGAATACAATGTAACATTGTTGAGGACTTTATTCAATAGCTGATCCATTTGAATCATGTCGAGACAAAGACCATTGAGAACAGAATGCAATGTGGTAAATTTTAATTTAAAAATTGGTAATTTGTACATTTTACTAATTTATATATTTTTCTATATATAAATATATTTTCATAATCATTGTAAAGGAATCATGATTCTCAGAAACCACAAAGCAATTTGCTTCTTCTACACATCATGAGAACTTGGATGGTGGAGTCCCAATTATTGGCGTCTACTGCAAAATTCACATTTTAGAGCAATTTTTTCTTTGTCCTCGTGTTGGTGTACTAGTAATGCCGTTTACCAGTCATTTGATGCAGCATGAAGCCTACTGCCTTCTGGTTTCATCATTTTCAGCTTTCATTTTACATTTATTCATTCAATCTGTCCATCACACTTTGGACTGTTTTTTCCCCTCATTTCTTCATCTCCATCTCATACAGTTAATTTGTTCTCTGGTTGTCACTCCTGTTTGTGATACACTCATAATCCACAGAAACATCTTTGAAAATGTTATTTTCTGATTTGAAGTCTGATTATAAGAGTTTTGCTCTTCTTTTTTAAGCCATTCATTGACAAGGAACCACTCGGTGTATCAAAAACTGAATTTTATGGACTTTTATGGATTTTATGTCACAACTGTGAGACAACATGTATTTGACTTCCTACAACTACCCATGATTCAAAATGAGCCAGACTAGTAACTTTTATTATGAAATTTATAAATCAATAAGAAATATCTTATTGTTATTCTAAAACAGCTTTCACCTAAAATAAAGGGCACTGGATAATGTGTGGTACTGAATTGCACAATATTTCCTGTTCAATTAAAATGAACCATGACAATATAATCATGTGATGTTCTCGGGTTTGGGAAGTGGCCAGTAAGCTGGAGGCATGGAGTTCTCTCCGGTATCACTGGATGGACCTCGTACCGGCGAGGCATGGGTGACCGTGTGTGACTGAAGGCTTTGCTTTGTCGTCAACCCCTTGCCACATATTTCACATTTGAATGGCCTCTCTCCTGTATGTTTCCTCAAATGAGTTCTATATTTCCAGGAGTCCTGCCAAACCTTTCCACAGTATCCACATATAAATTCAGTTCGTTTTCTTCCAGTCGCTCCCTGGCTGACATACATTCCTCCAGAACCAAATTTGGACGCTCCTAAAACAGACCACAACAATCTTGTCAACCAGGGGCACTCAATTACTGAAACACCTTTACATATTCAGTCATGTTTTACAAGCACTACCACATGCAACCTTCTGCTTTTCATTCAAAGTCAATAAACATATCTGCCTGTATACAATCTTCTAAACATGCTCACATTCCAGTAAGATACTTAAAACGATTATATATCAACTTCTTTATTCCTCAGCTAACATTCTGATGTGCGGAGGCATGTTTCTTCCAGTTATGTTTGTAGCGGAACTGTTTGCCACATAGCTCGCAAACAAAAGGCTTCTCTCCAGTGTGCATTCTTATATGTGCTTTGTATTTCCACGAGTTCTGTAGGATTTTACCACAGAAGCCACAGAGATGGGTGGCCCTGTTTCTGCCAGTGCTGCTGGCACAAAGAATCATCCTGCCTCCTAAAACAGACAGCAAAATCTGGTCAAATCACAACTCACTCATCACGTTTTTATAGTGTGATTGACTGGTTCTACCACACCTATTTCTCAGAACAATTTATCAACTGCCCTTTATCTAAAGATCAAGACCAAACAAAAATTACCATTCTTGGCATTTTATTTCTGAGATTCTGCAGTTTATGAGAACCTGAGGGCTCAATTTGAGATAATGTTATCTGCATATAAATTATCAATAGACTTTTCTTTATTCAAAATCTATATCTCTTATTGCAAAAAATCTTTTGAACAAGAAATCAGATAACATAGAGCAGTACAGTCTTGTGAAACATAATAAGTCCTTTCTAAACGGTTATATATTTGATAAGCTCCATATTTCTTCCCAAGATTTTGGCATAATTCAGTATATTTTCAAGATGTTGTCTTGTCAGTTGTGCTCTGTTTGTGAGTCATCATGACATGGTTTTGCATCCAATATTTAGTTGTGAAGCTCTGTCCGCATATTTCACAGTTGAATGGCGTTTCTCCTGTGTGTGTCCGACGGTGTCTCTGATATCTCCATGCATCCTTCCATACCTTGCCACAGAAATCACATACATGCAAAGACTTCTTTCTCCCAGTTTCTCCCACTGTGTTGATTATACATTTTCCTCCCCATATCGAATTTGAACCTAAAACATACCACAGGAAATTGTTTTCAGTCAGAATGAAATAACTAATTTCTGGACAAATGGTGTATGAAAGGGATCTGAACACAGAAATGTATAAAACGAAATTCACTCAGAAAACACTACAATTGCACAAAATTTTGTAAAAAAAAATTTATTATAAATTTTTACAATTTTCAGAAATTTTAGGTTAAATTATTGATGCTTAGGAAGTCATATACCGTGCCTAACCTCTGTTGTGTTTGATCAATGGTCAACATCACATAAATCATCTCAGTCATGTAATGAAACTCAACACTAAAGTCAAAAAAGTTTTAAAGCCACTCACTTGTGGAGGAAATGGTTCTGTTAAGAGCTTAATGTAGGATGGTATTGTCTCATGTGATCGCTCATTTTATCTTTATCAGAGAAATCTAATGGAGAGATACAACACCCTAACGGGCCATGAGCACAGTGCACACTTATCATATGTGTCATTTTGTTCTGTTTTGTGGTAAATCCTCGTTTGCACACGTTACATTTGAAAGGCTTCTCTCCTGTGTGTGTCAACTTGTGACGTCTCATATGCCAGTCTGTATTGAAGCTTCTGCAACACACATCGCATGTAGCTGCATAGAAAGTACCTCTTCTCTCACCTGAAACAATCACATAATTCTCACGTGAATTTCTTGCGCTCAAGACAATTTAGCTGGTAACACAGCAAGACTAACAAAGGGCAGATCTTTTATGGTTACTGCTTGCCTATTTACACCTATGCTTAAATCAGTAACATTTATGTTTTGCACATTTTCATAATATCGGTAATGAAACCACAAAGATGGTACTGCTTAAATCCTCCCTTGAATGAACCAAAAGAACAATCATTACTTCTCCTTGGTGAAGAGTCAAATCTCCTTGGTTTTGTTTTGTTTGTTTTATTTGGGGTTTTACATCATTTTAACCATTATTTCAGTTATTTCGTGATGAGACCTATTTGTAGCAGATATAGTGCTGCCTCACTGGATCGTCATGTTGCAGGTCCTTGACATGGCAACCTACCCAATCACAGATTTACAAGGACAATGGGTTAACCCTTTAGGCACGGGCCTCAGCTCATGTGTGAAATTGTATCATGAATTCTTCAATCTGGGCACAGCCAGGGATCGAACCCAGGACCTTTTGATCACGAGAGGAACTGGTGCTATTATGCTGGCACTCTAACCAACTGCGCCACGGCCCCAAATCTCCTTGGTCTGCTGATAATTTATGGTTTAGATAAAGTAAAATAAGACAACAATGATGTAAAATGTTTGTCTTTTGTTATTGTTTCTGCACACTTTGTATATGCACTATGACATGCCTCTTGTAATGGTCATGCCTGCTGAAGTTTTTGTAGCAAATGTGACACTGGTATGGCTTCTCTCCTGTGTGTGTCTTCATGTGGCGACTCATGTTTTTTACTTGACTCAGGATCTTCCCACAAATTTTGCAAACAGCATGAGTGCTGCCCCCTGCAGACGGTGATGACCAGTTTTCTGCAAACAGACAACAAAGTGGATATAACCTACAAGTCACCTTTCTTGTTGCTAATGTTTGTACGAAATGTGGGATCTCAGGAGTACGGATTAGCAAAATCTGTTGCCACACTGGTCACAGCCGTAGGATTTTTCTCCTGCATTGGTCCGCATGTGAATTTTAAATGACTTTTGGAAATGAGATGATTGTCACATAGATCACAATGAAATAGTCTTGTTTCGTGTGTCTGTTATATCATGATGGTCTCGTGGCCATTTCTTGGGAGAAACCTTTCCCACAAACAGGACTGTATTAAAGCACCCTCATGTGAGGGTTCTAGAAGAAACAAACAAATAAGTCACAAGCTGCCCACTTTTCATTTCACTTATACTTTATATTTCTCCTTACAGGAAGTTTCAGTTAAAAATTTTTTTTAACTAATTTGTACACATCTCATCTTGGGCATGGTGAAGGGGAATATTATGGAATATTATCTTATCAATTTGAGAAGCAAACATAGGAACATTGCAGCCTGCCACTGATGTGATATGCAGAAATATCTTTATTGTAAACATACATAACCATAATTGCAAATTACATGGAAAGATGTTTTTCCTTAAAAGCAAGCAAGGAGCGAATCTAAAAAGTAAGTAATTCCTACCTGTCCTAGACTTTGCATTGCCTGTATGATTAGACTTAACCAAATAAAACCTTCTTAAAACATGATTTTAAAGGAGAAAAAAATAAAGATTAAATTCTCAACAATTTGGTTATATCAAAATATTTATTTGTACTTTTCATACTCCACTGGCAAATTAAAGTTAACTTCTATCTGTTTCAATATAGTCATATCAATATATAAAAAAAAATAACCCTGCAATTAAGTAGAAATAATCATTTCCTTTTTCAATTGTAGCAGAAATTCTCTCACAAATAAAAACTGTTTTTTTTGTTCATACTCCTAAAAATTTAAGTCTTTAGCTTATTCCTTATTCATGTGAAAAAAATGAACAGATATTGTTTGAAGGTCTGCATGAACAGTTGCAGGAACATATTATTTTCTGATTTTAGCCTGTTTCAGTTTAATCAATCATTCAATATTTCATGTGTGTAATTTGGTGGGAATCCAGAGCTGCTTTCGTGATGAACCCTTTCTGGCACACTGGGCATTTGTGTGGCCTTTCCCCTGTATGTGTCCTTCTGTGAGTTTCCACATGATGAAGTCTGTTAAATCGTTTACCACATATTTCACAGGAAAATGGCTTCTCTCCTGTGTGTAATCTCAGGTGCCTTTTTAGGCTGCCAGCCTGTGTTAAAGTCCGGCCACAGATGTGGCAGGGAAAAGCCGTTCGCGACCCTCCTTGCACACTCTCTGCATGAGGCATACTCTCAAACAAACCATCTGCAAGCACACACATTCTCTTATTTAACAATCAGATTCAACATTCTAATGGAGTCAAGCATAAGATGTTTATTTTTGTGCCCCCCCCCCCCCCTCTTGACAGAATGAATAAATAGGATATTTCAAGTCACTTTAATATTCAAATAACTGGATTATATGGATTATATCAATGCTTCTGTTATAACCCCGAGATGTCTGTTTTAATTTAGAAGATATCAGGATATTCTTTTCATAGCATGTCCTGCTGTGTGTGTTTTCAAGTTTGATTTGTCACTGTAAGATTTTCCACAAACAAGTGTATGGCTTCTCTCCAGTGTGAATTCTTCTGTGCGTTATCATATTCTGTCTGGTTGTGAATCCTTTCCCACAGATATCACATTTAAATGGCTTTTCTCCAGTGTGTGTTCGCATATGCCTTGTAAGATTGCATACAATTTTACCACAGAAATTGCATCTCCCAGTAGATCCAATTGGTGTTGATAAAGTAAGATTCGGTAATCCTACAAAGACACAAGAAGCAAACTTGAGATACTTTATCTTGACTATCTTTCATATGATTGTGTTCTAAAATAAACTGAACGAAAAAAATGTCTTCCAAGGTCAAGTATGTTACATAAATCCTCGTTCAATCTTGACTGGAGTAGAATCCAATAGTGTTAAGGAATGTCCTAAATTTGTTCTCAAATAAATTTTATCTTGGCGATAATTCATCTGATGAAAAGAATCGTCTAACCTCTCTATGCTTATGAGGACCCTTGCAAGTCTTGTTCTGACGCCTTACATTTCTGTCTATGAGTTCTAAGATTCGTATTAAAATGGAAGGATTTTCCACACAGATTACACTTGAAAGGCGTCTCTCCAGTGTGAATCCGAATATGAGAATCCAAATTGTATTTTTCTGCAAATTTCTTCCCGCAAAACTGACAACTAAAGGGTTTTTCTCCAGTATGTGTTCTCATGTGACGTGAAGTATTCTGAACAATTTTCCCACAGATTTGACACTGGTTTGTCGATAGGTCAAACATTGGTGTGTTAGGTGACGCCAAACGTTTCCTCACAAATCCTACAAAGACACACGTATTCCATCATTCATATGCAACTCAAATTAAGACAATTCTAAACTAGAACATCTGCAAAAGTTTCTATTTTCCTTCTAATATGAATTTCTCCTGTACAGTGTATCATATATTCTACTGCAATGAATGTTTTACTGGACCTTTTAACTTCTCTGTAAAACAAATAAATACTTGAAAAAGACATATCAACATAACTTTCTTTATAAAACACAGAGTTTTATTCCATATTATGCAAGTATAACAGTGATCTGCAGAATTCTCAATAATTAATGGAAACACTGGTGCTCTCAAGCCTTTTTGACACCATGTTGCTTGGCTTTGTGTGATATCATATTAGCTTGGTCGCTGAATGTTCTTCCACAGACACTGCAAGCATATGGTCTTTCTCCTGTGTGGATTCTTCTATGAGTCTGCATATTTTGTTTGGTTGAGAATGACTTCCAGCAGATATCACACTTGAATGGCTTCTCTCCAGTGTGTTGCCGCATGTGAATTTGTAGCTGGTCTGCTCGCGATGCAGCTTTCCCACACACTGAACACGTATATTTCGTGCCTTGAGGCTGACCTTCAAAAACAGCAGTCCAAAATCCTGGAATGATATAGGTTGTAATAGTAGTATCTTTTAACTATTGTTTGTACTATTTTGAGTTCTACTAATATGGATTGAACTTATGTGAAAATTTAAACTTGATTTTTGGCCATAAGTTTTGTCACACATTTGACATTTGTATGGCTTCTCTCCTGTATGTCTCCGCATATGTTTGCTTAAATAGTCTTTTCTGACAAATCCCCTTAAGCATATTTGACATTGGTAAGGTTTTCCTTCCAAATATTTGTCCAGTTGTGTACCTTCGTCAAAGTGAAAGGGAAATCCTAAATCTGAAATAACAGACAATCCAGAATTAGCCACCCAAATTATAGTCATCTGGCACAATTCAGATTTGTTATTAAAAATAACAATTCACATGTTTGCATTCACATGAATTTGAATTTGGGGCGGTATTCAAAATATAAAACAGGTGTTCTGAAAGTTACTTTATTCATGTTTGTTGTTGGCAAGAGATTTACAATATATTCTTGCCTCTATTTCTTTATTTCCATGGATCCATTCTCCTCTTCCATTCAATTTTTTTAAATTATCTTATAATCCATGTGGAACCGGATCATCAAATTCAATACAACAAATCCTGTTGCAAGGTTCAAATGCTTCACATCTGTGTGAAGAAAGAGTGACACATAGAAAATATTCAAGACTGTTCTTCAGATATTACACATGTGGCATGTCAATGTTCAAGTTGTTCTTTGAGATGCTTAACTCCATGTGTATTCAGACTAGACTTCTGTGAAAATACCTTCCCACAAATGTTACATCTGAATGGCTTTTCTCCTGTGTGTGTTCTCATATGTTTGTCAAGGTAATCTTTCCTGGTAAAGCCTCGGCCACAAAATGTGCATGCATATCTTTTGTCTGTGTCAGTTGTCAGTCCCGCAAGGTTTGACCATAGAGGGCCTGAAATGATACAACAAACAGATTTGTTCTGTGGTTCTCAATTCTATCACAGATCTTGTTTAGCAGAATTTAGCAATTGTTGGAAATGCTTCACATCACATGAAAAGGTGATACACAACAATATCATTCCTCTGTGAAAAGACAACATTTTCCAAAATAATAAATCACAAATTAATGATTTTTTTTAAATCTGCAAGTTTGCAATAATAGAATATAACACTCCTTTTGATGGAAAAATGAAAAACAACAAAACAGTGATATAGTCTAAAAAAAAAAAACCCCAATAAATTCATCACTGGAGGTCGCATTCAACGTCAACCTAAACTTTATTATGCAATTTTCTGTGAAACGTGATGCCTCTTCATGTGCAATTTGACATTGTTGCTTTGTGTAAAGGATTTTCCACAAACTTGACAACTATAGGGCTTCTCTCCTGTGTGAATACGGTGGTGCCTCCTTAAATTTGATCCATCTTTAAAAGTCCACCCACAAATGTCACATTTATATCTTCTCTCAGCGGTACTAAGGAGAGTCTGCCTATTAGTTTGTGACTGACGCGAGAGCACATGGAGGCTTGTCCATGTAGAGTTGAGCTCTCCGAATGAGGCCACTTCTGGAATAATAAAATCATTGTGTTACTTGAGGTTGACCAGGTTAAGAATAATCAGATCTATGATATAAGGTCATTATTCCAGATCTCATTCTTTTTATGTACTGTCATGCTCATTTCGATGCACATACATGTGCGATTTCAAATTTATTTTCTGGTTAGTGGAGTGGCCACATATTTCACATTTAAAAGGCTTCTCTCCTGTATGGATCATCGAGTGTCTTCTGACGGCATATGGTGATGAGAAATGCTGCTTGCATATGTGGCATTTGTACGCAGGGTAATTATGATCAACAAATAATCCCACGCTGGAAACACCTCGCATCCCTGGAAGAAGTGTAAAAATGTCACCTAATCAAAAACCCTTTCTTCCTCACATTGCAAATCTTTACTATAATTGAGTAATTAATACAATTCTCATCAGCTCATCAAACTGCAGTTTTAGCAAGGGCCTTGTGACTATTCAGAGAATCAAATATTCTGATGCACTATCATGTGTAATTTCATGTTATTTTTCTGATTGAAACTTTGACCACAAATTTGACACTTATAAGGCTTTTCTCCCGTGTGAATCATCATGTGACGTTTGACACTGAACTGAGCTGTGAACTGTTGGCCACACTGAGGGCATGCATAACGGGGTCTGCTCAATGCTTGGCCTGTTTGTACTGTGGAAACAAGCCCCAAACCTGTAATAAGTAAAAATAGTCATTCTTCTGAATAATAAACTGAAAAAGTTCATTTGGAATCCATAAGAAAGTATTCTCAAATTTGTGAATGTTGTTTTCTGCTTTGGAGTGCTCATTTTCTGTATTCCTTACAATCATTCATGCCTGTTCTCATCATCATCCCTGGTTCAGCAATGCAAGTCTTGTTCCTTGTCATATTCTGACAGTTATTTTAATAAATATCTGTTTTAATCAGATAATCCATGTGTTACACAAAATGGTGATCACATTTTCAAATACAAATTTTGATAGTAAAATAAACGATACACTTTTGTGCCAGTTTTTTTGTCTTCTTATACACAGTTCTGAAAATGAAGTTGTGCACATCCATCTAAAATTAAATTCTGAAACTAAATTTAATTCTGTAAATGTCAGACCCATGAATATTTTATTTGTAACTTTGAACTTAAATGTAATCTCAGTTTACAAAGATTAAGAATCATAAACAAATAATAAAATACATTTGTTATGGCACCACTCTGGTTTAACTTGGGACCTTTTGGGGTAGAAAAAAACCTCAACTGAAGCAATTAAGACTTGACCAAAAACGAAATAAACATTATCAGTATTTATCATCTGAAAACTTCCTCATTGCAGAGATGACAAAAAGTGATGCCCAACCATTTCTGCTCAACACATCCAAACAACTTCTCGAGCAGAAGCACACATAAATGACATATGGGCTAGCTTTATGGCTTCATAATTGTGTGTTATCATCTGGGATTATGAACCATGAGTATTCAAGATTTGTATCCCTAAGTTTTTAACTGTACAGGTTATTTGTCAGTAGTAATTGGCTATGCATGATTCATAATATATAACCAACCATAAATACGTCCTCTCCACACTTTTCTCTTCACTTTTTCTTTATGTTCAATGTTCACTGAACATGTAAACCAGTTTATTGACTATAGAGTGAATGGAAAATACCCAAATACTACTACAGGCTCAAACAAAAAAGCTACACTACATCTATTGTTTGCAATGCCAAATTCTTACTTTTTCCATCATACGTGTCACAATTACACCTATAATAATTTGCACCCAGTTTGAAAAATATACAAGTTCTTTGTCCCATGGAAACGACCTGAACAAAACAGTCCGAAGTATTATCTATGATCATAAATTGTGACAGAAGTTCTGGGCAACATGTAATTTTGATAATCATCTGCCAACCTCCTCAGAATGTATGGTAGTTCTCAAAATTTTGAAGATTTTGAAATTTTGAAGATTTGATATTACAATAGTGCAAGAAAACAATGTTTCTTTTTTATTTCATTTCCATATAACTTTCCAAAATGAGTACTTAGCATGTGTTCTCATGAACATTATAACTTCTGACTGAAGAAAAGCACAGGAAGAAATTGGCATTTCATTTTTAAGCAAAGCAGCTGTGTCTGAAGAATAACAGGTTAATTCTCTCTTTTTTAGCAACATTACCAGTGTGGTTCTAACAAATAGTATGTAATTACTTTTGAGAAAATGCATACACATTCGAAATTATTTTGAACTGCAAATTCTGTATTGATATCAAAGAAACATTGGCAGAAGAGAATACACATTTTCTTGCTTTCAAATAAAATCATATTGAGTATTAACATTATGTTTAAAAAATCACATTCGTTTGTCTTCAATTTAATTCAGCTATCTTGTAAAAGGCCTAAATTCCCCTGTTAAACATCACAAACACAGCTACTTTGTATTATAAAAGAAAGAGACACAAACCTTGGTCAGGTGTGCCACCTGGTGGTGGATTGGGGAATGAACCAGGAGAACTTTGTGGACCCTGAAATAGCAAAATGACAAGTTTACAATTTTATTTTTATAATAAAAATGTAATTATTTGATTTTCTTCAAATACAACTTATTTTGACTTGAAACACAAAAAAGATATTCTTCACTTTCTCCAGAATTTAATAAATATTCAATCTGTGGAAGAGCTGCATCGAGAATAATCCATTATTTGGCTGAAATATAAATTCACACAATCCTGCTTATTCAAGTGATAATCATTTTGTAGAATATTTACCATATTTCTATGCATTACGGCAGGAGAAGACATATCACCGGAGAGTTGGAAGGCAAGTTCTTGTAAATGACCAAGTTCTAACGACGGATCTTGGCCAAAATTGCTATCACCCGAATGACTTGTACCCGGAATTGCAAAATGGGACTGTCCATACATATTTAAAGGATCTTTGGGTTCTTCTTTTACAAAAACTATTTCATCATCTTCATCATTGTCTTTAAAATTATCTGTGATAGAATGTTCTGATTTGACTGGAACACCAGATATATTAGAGTCCTCATCTGCCACAGATTCACCCCCACCTCCTCCTCCTCCTCCCCCATCACTCTCCTCTGAGTGCCCTGAGTCTTCGTCTTTAACGTCTCTTTTATTATCACTCTCTACATTCATTTCTAATAAGGGTGAGTCATCTTTATCTTTACTCTTTTTCCGTCTTCTCCTTTTCTTTTTTGTACTTGACTGCGAATCAGAATCTGAATCTTGAGAACTGGATTCATCACTCTCTCCATTTGCTGCCTTTTTCCTTTTCTGTTTAGATTTGGTTTTTGAATACCCTTCTTTCTGAATTGTCTCATTTAGATGCACTAAAAACACTTCTTTCTGGTCCACTGTGATGCCCAGGAGGCCCTCTATGCAAACTTCTCCCTCGTAGGACAGGGTGTTTCTGCATAAGGCCAGGATAGTATCAGACAACATTGTCCTCACAATACTATCTGCTCTCTGAAGCACCATTCTGATTCTTAATGTGGGTATCTGAAACAGAAATAAAATGATACATCCATTATAATAAGTGCGATTTAAGTACAACACTGCCCAAATAAAGGCTGTATAAAATCAATTCTTGCACTCCTTTTCAAGTATCATGTGCATTGTTGGACATTTGAGGGATGGGGAAAAGCAAGTTGTGTATCACTTCAGTGATTTTTAGGCTTCCCATACTCTACATATTTGACATATTCAACCATAAGAATTTGTTTCCTGTATTTGGTAGAGGTATGTAGACCTAACTATTCTAATTTCTTAGATACAAAATCGCACATTTAAGTCCACTATAGTCATGTATCAATTTCTTAAGAGATAAAATTAATCATATCCTTTTATCCAAAGGAAAATATATTGACAAAGAATGGCTGCTGACAGAGCTGATTGGTGCAAGACTTGGGTTGGTTAATTAATGACAAATAATGTATACATTTTGATTCTCGCTGCAGTTGTATGTTGGAGTCCTCAAAATATATCAATAATCAACTGAGTTACTGATTCATTTCCTAAGATGCGTTGCTTTTTGTACTAATCCACTGCGATCTTGGCCTTGCATTTCTTTGTTTTACTATTGGACTGACATGACGCTTTGGTTCAGATTGGGGGGAGTACTTTGACCAGGTCAACACCGGCGAGTTTCTTAATCAGATTTCTCAACTTGATCGTCTTTTGTATCAGAGACTCGTTCCCGTTAATTGTATTTAATCATTAGGGTGCAAACTCACCTGCAGTCAAGTATTTCTTCAGATTTTAGGAGACTGTACTTCTCCCCACAGCCAAGATGAAGCCACTTCCCTACCGGTTTTCACCAATATCTGCATAAAATGAAAATAAGGATTTCTGATTGGTTGAACTGCAGGCGACAAGCTTCCTACTATTGCCACCAGGTAGAGACACTTGCTAAAATAATCTCAAATTTCCAAAACCCAATTCTTATTCACCAAGTACATGTACTCTAACATGGGGAACATATTCTTTATCATTTTCATAAAAATATTTCTATTAACAATTATTACATTAGTCAAATCACTATCTTTGAAATCAAAGGGAGATCAAGGCTGTGAAAGAGTAGATCACACACTGTCCCACCAGAGGGACACACAGGCTACCTTCATGATAAGCTATTAGGGGCTGATCATTATTAATTCGGGGGGGGGGGGGGGGGGGAATGGAGGAAAGTTGAAAAAAAAATCGGCGAGACCACTTGATGGAGAAAAAAATGAGAATGCCAGCCTTAAGAAAAAAAAATAATTGGGACTCGCATATCTACAGAAAAAAATGTTTGAAGGGTCAAATTTTTAGGAAACAAATGCTCGTAAAAAAAAATGGAGTTGAAACTATATATATATATATATAGTTGAAACTATATATATATATATATATATATATATATATATATATATATATATATATATATATATATATATATATATATATATATATATATATATATATATATATATATATATATATATAAATATATATATGGTCATGCACAAACACAACCCTTTACAAGTCTTCAGGGCCACGT
This sequence comes from Amphiduros pacificus, assembly GCA_949316495.1. Taxonomy (NCBI): domain Eukaryota; kingdom Metazoa; phylum Annelida; class Polychaeta; order Phyllodocida; family Hesionidae; genus Amphiduros; species Amphiduros pacificus. The sequence continues at coordinate 22,044,648 of OX439006.1, forward strand.
GCACACAGTCATTGCGTGATTTTATTTGGTCTGCTGAGACATTTTCACAAAATATGGATAGGCAATTTAAGTATCATTATATAGTATGAAGAGATGAAAGGACATAAAAAGAATAATTTTAGATATAAATTCAGTATTTAAATTTTCTGAGTCACCTTTTTGCTTGTGGCAACCAGCTAATTAATTATAGAAGTATCAGCAAATCAGAAATATATAGATTTATTGCAAATTACAGCAAAAATGTTCAATAAATCAAAAATATGCATTATTTTTTCTCTTCAAAGTGCAAATTGTGCTTTAATTAGTCACTATGGGACTTGTTTTAATTGTGATGTACCATAATAATTTCCTTTTGAAATTTAGAAGACAAAATTCTGAATTGTAGGCTGGACGTGTATATGTGGGGGTCTCGGGTGCAAAACTGATTGAATGGGTTGGAAAGGGATAGTAACAAGGTTTCAATTACTGCATGGTTTTGAAATGTGGGTTTTGTTTGTCTTAAACTTCCTTTTGTAGATTGATTTTACTGTGCAATATGTGCTAGAGGCTTTGATGCTGATGAATGTTCACAGAATGACATCCTCCATTATCTGTTATGATAACAATTGGCCACAAAGAGCTATACATGTCTCATTCTAAACAGATTGAGATCTGTTATCTATACCTTCACACTCATATACAGTTTGACTGTATTTAACATGTGTAAATTAGAAAGAAATCAAATACTCTTATTTAGATATTTGAAAAGTCAAACGAACACTGATTAATTCTATTCAACAACTTTATTTGATTAAAAAATGCATCAATGCCATGTTTAAATGTTGACACAGGGACTGAGAACTCTGAGATATTGGTTAAAGCACCGTGAAATATAATCCATCGCAATCAGCAAATTCTTAAGCATTTCAGCTAGGAATTAAACGTAATAACATCATTCTGCAATTTATAAACTGAAAATTACTCAAATTGTATTTACTGATGCATTTTTCTCAGTGTTATAAAACATCTAAATATAAAGTAGGGTACAGAAAGACATTTTCTGAAACAATAAAAGTTAAAACAAAGTGACTCATTGATTCCTTATTGTTTTATATTGGCAAACAGACACATTGGTATTGACAAAACAAATTTGTATGATATGTAAAGCATAATGAAAATTTAAGAAAAAAAATCAAATACAATTTTCATTACAACTATTCTGTAAGTGCCATATATCACAGAAAGTGAAGTAAGCATGAAGTACATGTATTGGATACATACATAACAATGCGGATAAGTTGAATTATAATTTATATATTACACATATCATAAATAATACCTTATAAATAGCTAAACAAATTTAATAAGAACATTTGCTAGAAATTAAATGCTGCACATGTGTAGAAGTAAAACTGTACATCAATTGCTTTGTTAGAAGTGAAAGTATATTATGCTAATATATTCATATTCTCCTGTCTCAAATAAATCTTAAATAATCATGTTCTCTGGTCTCGGGTGATCTCATATAATCATGTTCGCCAGTCTCATGTCCTCCAATAGAATGATTTACTTCTTTTTAAAATCATTAAATATCATTCAGTCTCATGTCATCTAAATAATTGTGCCCTTTAACATCATTTATCAATTCTCACTGCTTGAGTTTTAATATTTGTTGACCACCAAGTGTCACTTATGTCATGTACAATGCATGCTGGGATAGGTTTGTAGACATGACATCTGATTGACTACCATTATGTATGTTGTGAATGAAATACATTAATAATCTGGCAACAAATGTACTCAAAGAAAAAAAAAATCAGCTCAGGAATCTTGGAAAGAATAGAACGAGTGTTTTATTACTATGAGCCATGCTTAGATACTGATAACTGTCCATATATGGAGAGTAAACCACCTCACAGGTGCCTGTATGCCATGCCCGGAATTCTGGTCACGCGTCACTGGAAATATGTGGCTGTTGTTTGGGGTTTCCCTGTTCTATATTTATGTCAATCAATCAGAGCAATCCCCTCCAAAATAGTAACATTATTTGCCCGCTGCACAAATCCATTGCAACGAGAGGTCCATGATAGTTCTCATATAGATATTTGGACGAGCATAATCTAAGCCATGCTAGTAGTTGAAGAATTTCCCCCTTGTGTGACAGATTTTAACACAACAGGTGGCATCATGGCCCACTCAAGCAGTGAGAATTGGATTTCCTATGATTATCGTTTTATGCAGACATTCCCTTCATTGAAGTAGCCGTCACAACATTCTGTACATTGTCTGAAAATAGAAATATTCAAATAATTTAAAATGTGCAGATGAATGCATAATAGTGCTCTAATAATCAGAAAATATTGCAGGCTTCAAACTATTCATCAACTGTCAAACTGTAAATTCAATTTTTAAAACTCTCTTCCTTACATTTTCATGTAAACTTCATTACTATTTCCATGAATAAAGATTTAAAGGATTAAAATATGTTTGGACTGAGCCATATCTATGTTATGGAATGGAATGCAATTTTTTTTTCAGCAAGGCTAGGAATTATTGAGAATTGAGGCTGACTCCATCATCCCTACATTGTCTTATTCCGAATGTCTCAAACTGAGGCTATATTCAAGAATGGGGCACACTGGATGTTCCAGGTGAATATGCATGTGAGAAATGATTCACTGTCTGTCACTACATTTCATTAAAAAAATTATCTAAATAATTGAATTAACATTTCATTAAAAAAAATTATCTAAATAATTGAATTAACTGATCCTCATGGAAAATTAATAAGTATATTTTCAGAGGTGAAAATTGAGGACAAACAGAATGACAAAGATTTGCCTCCTCACTGCATAAGTTGTACTGACAAAGTCATCACAGAGGCATTCAAGGGTAATGAATTCATTAAAAGAGGCTGGGTGCTTTATCATGATAAGTTTAAAAAAGGTTTTGATGCTTGTGATATTTGTCTAATTATGAGAGGAAATGTGTATATAAGGACTTACATATGATATCTTGTCCAGCCAATATAGTAGTCACAGTTATCTGTTATTGAACAGGTTCTGGTGTTACATTTCTCTATTTCTGGATCCCCGCAACTTGAATAAACAAATATAAAAAAAACATAAATGTAATAGGACAAATTACATCCAGCATGATAACCAGGTTACTGATTTATGAAATATTTCTGATTTATACAATTTTCTGGAAATTATACAGCATTAGAGGAATAAAATGCTAAATGGTCTTTAATAGTGTTTAAAATATAATGCTTGTAACTTTGGTTGACATTGGTAAAAAAAAAGTTAAAAGTTAATGTTTCCTCTATTTTTACAGAAGCAAAACAGTTTTTTTCTTGGCCTTACTTTCCATAGGTACCAAACCCATCATGGCAAATTCGGTGTCTATAGCGCTGACCACATCCGCCACAGTTCCGAGAACATGAGGACCAAGTACCCCAACCTGACATTACAAAGATAATTTATTATAGTCTCTGCTGCTAAAATCAGGCAAACCAAATAGTTCAACTACAAACATTACTTAACATCGAACTCAAATAATTATAGAACAATGAGAAATCTCTTTCAAGCAAATAGCTGCAAAAAGATGAATATCTTTAAAAAATAAATCAAATCACAATAATGAATAAATAATGTGCAATAAATCTTAATTGTTTAAACCATTGCCTTAAGTGATTCAGTAATCCTGGCTTGAGTGAGCACTGCTACCATTTGGTGTGATGAACTCTGTCATGCATGGGTGAACTTTGTAGACAAGCAAACCTGGGTCACAGTGGTAACAGATGTTTTTTGACATGTTATTTTCTTTCAATTAATTTATTCCTCCCATTTCTGTCTTTTTATCCTTCTCAATTTTAGAAAACTTTCTATATTTCTGTTGGTGCCAAAATATCAATGTATCCCTTTCACATCAAGCAGAATGGTAGCCATTTTATTAACTGTCTTGTCCGCAAACACATCCCATCATGCATTGTGCTTGACACGAGATAAACCTAGTGGACACAAATGCTGAAACTCAAGCAGTGAGAATTAAGTGGATTAAGTATATGCAGACCTAATGTTCCCAGATGGTCCGTGGTAGTTTTGGGGTGTTTGGTGGTCGAGGTGGTGGTGAGGGTGCTGGTGGGTGGTCTGGGTGTGGTGGTGGTTGTTGTCGTAGTTGTCGTGGTTACGACCGGGCCTCTGCCCACAGGGACAGGCTGCTCTGAAGTGGACTTCTTTATTGGTATCCCATTGGAGTCGTCTACTGTGTCTCCACTGGAATCTACTGCAAATTAATTTTTATTTTGTGAACTGTCTTTTCTGTATAATTTTTTTTTAAATAAAAAAAAAATCAACAGGAAAAACCCCATTAAAAAACATTGTTTAAATTTATGACCTGAGTCAAACATTTCAGAAATGGACATATGTCTTGAAATGAACAAAGGCCAAAGGCTCTGAAGCTATGCTGATCATTGCTTTTTGTAATGTAGCTGGCTTTATCATCCCCACATTTCCTTCCATAGTTTTAAACTGAGCCTATATTTAGATTAGTAGAATAACAGAAACATGGGCTTTGCCACTATGCTGGTCTGAGAACATTTTTAACCCCTTTCCCACAGAACTAGGGCCAGCTGGCACCACATGCTGACCTGTACACAACTCGAATAATACATTTTAAAAAGGACTTACCTTGGAACCCATTCCCCCCCTTTTATTCATAATCGCCTGCATATTCATTGGTCTGCATATCCGTTGGTTATGTCATTTCAATAAATTGTTAATCCATTGGTAATGTGATTCCATAAGAATGTTTTAATCTGTCAATTGGTTCAAATCCTTTCACTGAGCAGACTTGAGCAGATGATAATTTTGGATTATGAAAGTGCATGTTTCTTATTGAAAACCACCCCAACTTTCATTATTATCTCAATTCTCATTGGCTGACGATATATGCCTCATTATTTAAAATGGCAGCCACTTTAACAACTCAGTCATAGACATTAGATTTTTTATAATAAATCATATAAAAATGGAAAAAAATCTGAGCCTAATATAAAATTGATAGAAATGGTCCCTGAAAATACATCTTACTTTCTAATATCTAAGAACTCTTATAAATCAATTCAGAGAAAAAGTTTGAAGTTGACACACTGACAGAATGACAGAAAAATTCTTCCCTTCACTGCAGTAGCTGTGCTGACAAAATCAGTATAGCTAAAAATATTTATGACAATACCTTTTCTGTTGCATATCGTGTCGATAAGATTTTTCTTGACCGAAGACAAAGCATCAAAGTTGACAGCGTGATAGAGATATTTCTGGGGGGGGTGACTGGCTATGTGGGTGACCTCATTCTGATCTATCTGGTTCCCTATCCCCACCACATGTAGCTGGATACCTTGTGACTTGCAGACGTCTGCCTCTTTAATGGTCAGATGCTCATCTCGATTTGACTTCCCATCTGTGACTAAAATTCCTATATTTGGGACTCCGTCTCTATCGCCCTTTGCAAAGTCAAAAAGTTTCCGTCGCATGAGTGTCAAACCCCCGGAGGTGTTAGTCCACTGATCTTTGAATGGTATCACATCAATTGTTTCCTTCAAGTGTACTTTTGTGACATCATAATTGAGACCAAAGTGGAGAGTGGCTTCATTGCCAAATGTTATAATTCCAATGCGATTTTGAGTCGGAGAAACACCGAAATCATCCACAAAGGATTTCACAAAATTTAATATTTTTCTCCAGTTCCCTTTTCCAATACTTCCAGATGAGTCCAACACAAAGGCTATGTCAAATGAACCACATGCTGGAAAACAAAAAAAACAAAGAACAACATTGATAATATTGCCATGGAATCAAAGTAGAAAGTACATAAAATTCATTTTCATGACATTATGAGAGGGCATTGATAATATTGCCATGGAATCAAAGTAGAAAGTACATAAAATTCATTTTCATGACATTATGAGAGGGCAATGGTTTCAAGGAATATAATAATAAAATTGATTTTTATTTCCATATCCTATGTTTGTAGTGCATGTTATCAAAAACAAGGTTATTTTGTGTTTTGGCCTTACCTGAAGCTCCGTCTGGTGTTGGTATCACTGGGGTTGTGGCTTTTGTTGTGGAAGATTGTGGATTTGTTGTAGTTTGGGTTCTTGTTTGTGTCACAGGATAAACAGGTACAGCTGGAAGTTAGAGATATTTTTCTTAAATTGTGCAAATAAAAAGATAAGTCTTGATTCTGGACATGTCAGTTAAGAAAAAAACTTTCAGTTTAGATATCAATAAATACAAACTTTGCCCTGCTGGTAGGTGTCTTTATTCAAACTTTAAAGTACTTTGATGCCAAAAAACAATGGCCTGCTGGGTATTTCAGTTTATGAATCAAAGAGAAACTGCTTGGCAACCACAAAAAAAAGAAATCCTTGACCTTTGATTCTTTGATATTTTACAAATAAATACACAAAAATGATATGACCCAAATATAAATAGATGATAAAGTTTTACCTGCATATTCACATATCATTTGAATTATGCCACCAACAACTGTCTGAATGCTATCAAAGCTGCTGATAAGAAACACATTTCTATATCTTGGGTGGCTGGCAATGCCATAAAGTTCATTTCTGTCTATCTCATTACCAACACCCAAAGCTATTAGTTTGATGCCCAAGTTTTTGGCTCTTTGGGCTTGGAGCACTGTCTGGTTTCTGTCTCTATTAGATGGTCCATCAGTGATAAGGATAGCAACATTAGGAGAGTTCGGTCTGTCTCCATTGTTTGTTTTAAATAAGGAGTTCTGCATCAGCCAAAGTCCCCCTGAAGTATTTGTCCACTGATCCTTCCATTTAAATTGGAGCAAAGCATTTATAATATCCTTCTCATTGGTGTAGTCGCCCAGGCTCATATCCAGACTAGCCTCATTCCCAAATGAAATGCCTCCAAACAGATACCGATCCACACCTACTGGAAGACGCTTGATTATAGTCTTGCAGAAGTTGAGCATTTTATACCAATTATTTCTGCCTATACTTCCCGATGAGTCTAGTATAAAAGCAATATCAGCTGATCTCAAGTCACATGCTGAAAATGCATTAAAAAACAATTTTTTGTATTTCATCACTTCATTTCAATTTCAAGAAATAAAACATTTTTTTAAACCATAAATCCACATTAAGCATGAATATAAGCAGCATAAACCTCTGATTGGCTATCATAAACATACGTAATGGTGCTGGATTTGGTGTTGAAGTGCTGCCCTCTGTTGTGGTTGATGTCATTCTGGCAGTACTGGTGGAAGTAGTGGTGGCAGTAGTGGTCTTTGTCGTGGCGATGGTGGTTGTGGCGGTGGTGGTCATTTTTGTGGTCGAAGTTGATGAGATATGCAACACCCCTGCTTCCATTAAAAGTAACTTTTAGTCCTGACATGTAGAGCACTTTAATTTTTTTTTATTTCTTGCACTTAAACTATCATTTACTTTATATCAATCAAAAATGATTGTTTTATATAAATATATATAAATATATATGCAGTGGTGTATATATGTGTAAGGTAGAAGACTAAACTTACCTATTTTTCTAGCTATTGATTGCAAAAGAGGATTTTGTACACGTGCCAGATTAGCAAAATCTTTTACCATGAACAAATAGTCATTTTGAGGATCGTTAGCCATATATTCCACTTCCTCCTTGTTGACCTTGTCACCAACACCAATCACATACAAGTAAATCCTGTTTCTGCGAGCCTCATCTGCTGCAGACTTCACAAATTGTCTGTCTCTATTAGACTCTCCATCAGTCACAATTATACCAATATTTGGCACACCATACCTATCGCCTTTAGTCTGGTTGAATACCGATGCACACATGACCTTTATTCCACCCGATGTATTGGTCATTTCATCCTTCCACTTTATAGACTCAATTGCTTCAGTTAGGTCTCCGAGGAGATTATAGTCCTTTAGATGAAATTCCACATCAGCATAGCTGCCGAAGGAGACCACACCGACCTTGTGGCTACCCTGGTCTATGTCAAGAGCAGATACGATGGAACGAACGAACTTGAGGACGGTCTGCCAGTTGTTCTCCCCAATGCTCCCTGAGGAGTCCAGCACAAAGGCAATATCTGCCATACCAGGCACTACAGACCCTGTATATCAAAATATATCATATATGTCTAATTGCAGTCAAATATCATGTTCTGAGAATATGAGTTTGTTTGAAAAATAAATAATATTAATATAAATTTGGTTCATATAGTTTTGATATCACATTGAGTCTGTTCATGACACTTTATTCAGTTATAATGTTTGTGTAGGACTCACCAACATCTGGATCCCAGGATGGCGTGGTTGTGGATGGCGTGGTTGTGGATGTTGTGGTTGTGGATGGTGTGGTTGTGGATGGTGTGGTTGTGGATGGTGTGGTTGCAGATGTGATCTTGGACGAGACTGTAGATGTAGTGGTAGGTTTATCTGTGGTTGTAGAAGTGGAGGTGATTGCTGGATCAACCTTTATAGACTTCTCCAACTTTGATGAATCTGAAATTAGTGAAATTATGAGAAAGCAAATCTTTAACAGCTACTACCCTTTACGGGCCTTTCCATTGGCATTCATCATCAGGTGGTTCTATGGAGCCAATCAATTGTTTGCAAGTTTAAGTCCAATTTTTTACACTAATTACGTAATTTTAACAGTGTATCTTTAACTACAATTGCTAATTATTGGAGAACATTTGAAAAATCTAGTTCTCTTTGTGCATAAATTTGAAGCCAGTGTGTAGAGCATTTTATGCACACAAGGTCATGCAATATTCAACTCACAATTCGATAATATGTATGACACTATAAATAGGTCACAGCAACCTAGTTACATAAATTAATCTCCAAAAAATCATAAAACATCTTGGTGTGCTCTGTAAAATATTTTGTTTCTCCGAAAAATGGTGCATGTGGCCAAGGTTACCAATTGGCTAAATTCTCTTAGCTCCTCGTGTGATGAGGTTGTATTGTCACTGCCATATATTTACAGTCATAAAAGTCTTCACACGCATGGGAACATTTTGATGGATTTCTGTTGACTTTGGATCCAAATTTAGGTAATGACCTACATTCTTTCAGCGTTGCTCGATTATGCTCTCCTGACAGTTAGAAGAGATCAATATTACTTGGCATACATGACTGACCTCTGGTGGGATCTGAGGAGTTAGATTTGATGACCTTGAGCTTTTTTCAAGGTCATGGAACCCAATTAAAGTCTTTAAAATGTGATATTTCACATGACATTTTCCATAACACTTTTCTTTTACAATGAGAATGATAAATGTAAGTAAGTCACTGTGACCTATATCAAGGGTCAACCTTCAAAATGTTGGTATGGCTTAAGGTAAAATCACAACAAACCAGAGATTCGGCAAATGGCATTTTCTAGCATGGACTCCATGCTTTGAAGATAGTTAAAGTCGTGGACAAGGAAGGCATGGTCCTCTGGAGGCTGGGTGGTTATTCCTGCTATCTCGTTCATGTTGAGGTTCAAGCCCACCCCCACCACAAATATGGTGGCTCCCTGACTGCGCGCATACTCTGCCGTGGGGATGGTCTGCATCACGTCCCGGTTGGACTCTCCGTCGGTGATCAGCACCAACACATTGGGGGCCTGGGGTCTGTCGCCTCCTTTCAGGGTGAGGATTTCCTTCAGCGCCACCTTGAAGCCACCTGAGGTATTAGTCATCTCGTCTCTCCAGGGTATAGCATCTATCGCCGAAAAGATCTCTTCCTTTGTGTTGTACTCGTTCAAGCCAAAGTGCTTAGTGGCATAGGAGCCGAAGGACACTGCCCCGACGCAGAGCTCACTGGGGCCCACAGAGAAGCGATCGACCACCTGCTTGGCAAAGGTGAGCATCTTAGGCCAGTTACTGGGGCCCACGCTCCCAGAAGAATCCATGATGAACACAATGTCTATCTCATTGCAATCTAAAACATCATAACCAAAATAGTAATAAAAATAATAATAAACAATTTTCTGTGAATTTTTTTTTAAAAGGGTTGATTGATTTTATTTTTTAAGAAACATAACTATGTTCTATTCTGATTGTTATATATAATTTTTTTTACCAAATGGGTCAGCAATTTTGGGTCTGGGAGGTTGGACATGAGGTGTTGGTTGTGGTTGGGCGGGGCTCTGTTGGGTGTTATGTGGTACACCTGGAGTGCTTGATATGATTTGTCCAGTACCCGGGGCCTCAGGTGGGGCTGTTTGTGGCAGTGGCTCGTGCCCTGAGACTTGAAAAAAGAAATACATACAAAATTATAAATAACTGGATTTGGTCTTTAACATGCATTAAAGCTTCAATCATTATCATATTGATAATGATTTACCCAAGCAAAAAAATTGTAACTAACACAATGAAATCCTTAATCTTAAAGAATTGATACTGCACTACTACACTGCATTTTGCAACAAATATATAAATATATTTGTGAACTTATGTTTTCATAGTTAATTTAATGAAGAAGAAAAATGTATGGATTTTTGGATATATCATGTATTACCATAGTAATAGGCAGCTTTGAATCCTCTCCTAGCAGATGCATCTATTGTGAAATTAGACTGAAACAACACCAACATTTCAGTCCCCTCTGAACGGAGAACAGCGTCTGGTTTTGTGTAGCAGCAAAATCTTAAAGGAAATGTTAGAGGAGATACATATAATTTAATACATTGGAATAGCTTGGATAATATATAATTTTCAATATCCTATCATACATCATTATTGTGGGGATATGCAGATCAATCATATTCAGGTAAAATTTTATCTCTGACCTTGAGAGATAAAAAAAAATAACACAAGATCTGACCTTGACTAATCAAAACTAATTGATTCATTTTTCAGCTGACCTTGACCCAGAGAGAACAACTCACCTGGGACCAACCCGATCCAGGTTTCCAGTGTATCTGACCTCGACCCAGTGAAAACATGTTGCCATATCAATGCAGTACAAGCCAAATCCCCCTCGAAACAATAGCACCACGTTATGTCCTGGTGGGGCCTGCAAGTTAGATAAAATAAAATGCAGAAATGTCTCAATGCCACAAGAAAAAAACTACCTTACAAGTCAATTAGGTTTCTGGTGGTTAGTGGGTATGTGACTGAAATAGCCTCCAGAATTAAATATATCATACTAGGATTTCCTATGGTAATAGAAGATGGAGTAAATAGGGCTTCCTGTGGTAATGGAAGATGAAGTAATAAGGACTTTTTTTTGTAACAGAAGATGGAGTAATTAGGGCCCCCTAAGTTACTGGAAGATGGAGTAATTATGGCTTTCTTTGGCACAAGACAATGGAGGGATTATTAGGGATTCTTATGGTACTAAAAGGTGGAATAATTAGAGCTCGATATAACACTAAGGTGAAGTAATTAAAGCTTGCTATGGTACATGAAGGTGCAGTAAATAGAGCTTGACAAGGTGTTGGAAGGTGCAGTAATTAGATCTTGCTATTAGAGGTAGGTGCCTAATTAGAGCTTGCCAAGAACTGGAAGGTGCAGTATTCATGGTTTCCTCTTGCAGTGGAAGGTGCAGTAATTAGGGTTTGCTATGGTAATGGAAGGTGCAGTAATTACGGCTTGCTATGGTTGTGGAAGGTGAAGTAATTAGTGCTCACTATGGTTGTGGAAGGTGCAGTATCTAGGGCTTGCTATGGTAGTGGAAGGTGCAGTAATTAGGACTCGCTTTAGTACTGAGGGATGCAGTAATTCACAATTTGCTAGTTCACTGGGACTATACATTCAGTTCTCACCTGTATGAGCCATGCACACTGTTGGTGAATGCCATAGTAATATGGGAAGGAGGAGTAACTAGGGCTTGATATGGTATTCAGGTCAGCTGCTGCTTGTAACACCCCACCACAAGTTGCTAAATCAAACAATAACACAGTTATTATATTTTGTATAAATTGAAATTTGGAAAATTTAGGATCAATAATAAATAAGAATATGGAAATTAAAAGAGATAAAGTTCTATAACATTTTTTCGGCAAGTAAAAATATCTTACATAGACAGTTTATCTTTTCAATTGAAAAATGATCCTACCTCCGACTGATGTTGCCACCAATGAGCAGTCATGGCCGGTGAAACCATCTGGGCACCTGCACTGATTGCAATTATTCCTATCCTGGTACCCTCCTCTCTTGCAGTGAAATGGTAAAGTATGCACACACTGACCTTAAACACCAAAACAATATCTCAATGTTCTGAATTTATTTATCATGCATATCCTTTATGTTAAAAAACTGAAACAGAGGGTTTTTAAAAATATGGCGATGACTACTTTAAAAGGAAAAAAAATGATACTCACAAAACAACATATTGGCAAGTTTGGCATCGAGAAATGAGAGGCCAGTCCTCTGGCCCATGGTGAGCTGGTAGAGTGGATCTTTGGTCTTAATGGTGTAGCCACCATTCCATGAAAGGGTCTGTAATGAGTTATCAAAAAGGGTAGTAGGCTCGGCTAATATTACAAAGCTTGACCCAAGGATATTATCCAATGAAGAACCTAATTTATACCAGAAAATATAGTTTTCTGCCATTATAGTATAATAAATTATATTTTTGTGCAGAGAAATCAAAGATCTTTTATCCTCTTTGAAATATAGAATTGAGAAATTTTACACTAAATTACCATCATAACTACACAATAGTGGGAAGGACAAAAATTATATATCAAGTACTGATAAGCAATAACAATAATACATAAAGCATAAGTCATAACATGGGTCACTTTTATGGCGTTAAAATACATATATATCTTATATTAAACCTGAGAGCAATATAACTATTATTGCTCTCAGATTAAACTATATAAAACAAGCAAGAGAGCCCCACAGATGGGAGCAAACCAACCTTGGGGCCATAGTGTAGTACAGAGGAGTAGTCATAGGGCAGGGCATTGACGGTTCTGCCGGTGTTGAGCATCTCAGTGATGAGTAGGAATCCCTCCAGAGCATTAGCTCTGTCTATGGTGATGTACTGGTCTCGGTCTGACCTCTGGTGTTCGTGCCAGAATCCTAACACGTGACCTATCTCGTGAACCGCCACTCCAAACTGTGAAACAACACAGAAGAAATATCAACTCTGTTCAAAAATTACTTTAAATCTTTCCTTTTTCATCTGTCAAGTGATGCATTGTGTCTATATGATTATGTTCATATATTTATATATTGTAAAAGTTTTAGTGTAAAATTTTCGAGAATAATCCAGTTTACTAGAGATATTTAAACATATTTTAAATGTCTCTGAGTTTACTTCAAATTTTCTATAATCAATGAATATATAGGGTAAACAAAAAACAAACAAAATCAAATATAGATGTTTCAATTTAGAGATAAAAATGGTCTATAATGTGTTAATGGGTGTTATTTACATAATTTATGTACTTGCCTGTCGAAAGCACCTGGACCCGAGAACAACAGGCTGTGGGTTGATTTTTACTTGCCCAATGTATGAGCCACAACTGCATAACAAGAAATGAAAATAAAGTTATTAATACACAAATAGGCGGCAGAAATAATCTGCTAAATAAAATTGTTCAAAATATACCAGATGAAAAGATATGTTCCCCATGCATTATTAAGTTTGAAATTACAAGTAGAGTAAAATAGCGTACGTTGTCAGGATCATTTGATCAATAAATAATGAGGCTTTTTCCCAATAAATGAATATAGCCCTAATATAAAAAAAGTTTTTTTTAACAAAATTTAAATTGATATGACAATTCAGAAAAAATATAAAAATAATTATAGTAAAGTCATTATGGAGAATATATTGACAACTCTTTATAATTAATTCACAAAATATGAAAAACCTTCCCAAGTTGAAAAAAAAGAGAAAACAATTTTACTGGATACCTTCCTCTTCAAGGGGAAAATTATGAAAGAAATGTCCACATTTATATTATATTTTCCACATAATATAACATTATAAGACAAATAGAGTTATAGCAGTCATAGTTATTGTTATAACCTTCAATATGATGGTATAGAAACGATTATCATAAAGGTATTAAGTGGTATTATTATGTTCTGTGTGAGATCCCTTTTGACTGGGTTCCGTTCAATCATACAAGTAAGAATAGATCATGATTTGGGTCGGGCACGAGACGAGATCTGCCTAGTGTTCTCCAATCACCAATCGGCAAAGCCCAGATAGGTGATCTGGAGGGGTTTGTCGAACGTCCATGGTCTCAACCAACTCCAACCAAAGAAAAGTTTGGTGGAGTTGATTGAGCTCTAGTGAAGTAAAAAGTCGCCAGCTGCAAAAACTGTGGTAAACCCGTTTAAACGTCAAAATTGAACCCATTTCAACTGCCGTTAAAACGGGTTTGATTCAATTTTTGCAGCTGCCGATTATTATCAAGTATTTATATTTTCCTTATTTAATGTTATCCAAAGAATAATCAAGCTTTTTTATGAGATTTTAGACATAATCATACATAAAATATGAATTATCACTAAGACAGTTGGGTATTTAAAAAATCACATCTAAACGAGATTTTACATGAAAAGCAAAAATCTCAGACCTCTCCAGATCACCTATCTGGGCTTTGCCGATGGGTGATTGGAGAACACTAAGATCTGCCTACCCATTGCCACCTCCGGCTGTGAAGAGAATGTGCTTGACGGCTTTGTTACTTCCGGTGAGGGCCTGGAAGCGAACACAGGTCTGACTCTCCCAGTGATCCAGCACTTGCCGAATCTTTAACTGCTGCTCCGTAGCTGCAAAATACATTCAATAACCATTTTCATTGTGTGTATCTTCAAAAATGAAATATAAAATTTTACATAGCTTCTGAAGTTTTTGTAGTTTAACATAAATGCAGAACAACAGCCTGTGCTAAACATTTTATAGTCATTTTTATAGTGTTTGCGGATATTTCCTGGTAATTGTCCGACTTTGCTGGTTGCAATTGAGATGTTTATTTAAAGCATTCAGACTTTCAGACACATTTTCTTTACATAACATGAATGTTGATACCCTAAACAGTGTTTTTATGTAGTATTACCCAAAATATTCCCTGTTAACAACTTTCTGTGGCACTTGAAAGTGGATTAGTTGTCTGCTGAAATCTACACCAGCAATTGAACACTTTATCAACAAGCTTTGTTTAGCTGGTCTGTGATCTTGTGTAAACACCTAATGAGTTACCAGTTGTGCACCTGTCCAGCTTGGGAAACAGGGTGGAGATGTTTTGTACAATTTATCAATTTATTGCCAGGAGTATACTTCAGAACAACATCAGATTATTTTAATATTATTTGAATCAATGAAATAACTCATGGTTGTGAAAATATTTTATGGTTGTGACAAATATCTTATGGTTGTGAAAGATATATCATTAATGGAAAAGTATACTATTTATTTGAAAAGTATCTTATGCATGTGAAAACCTTTCTGTCAAAAAGGGAAGACATGACTCAAAGGCTGCATGGAATCCCCTTAACGTAAAGGCCGTGATATTGAAAAAGTGACATTAAACCCTTTGATCACTGGTTTGGCCTTAAATCACAAGGACTTTGAATGGCAAAACTGTGAATGCTGATAATTGGTATCAGTAAAATTTATGATTTGACCCTCTTTGATGAAATTTGGGGTTTTTCACACCACTGAATGGGAAGACATCAAAGGCTGCATGGATTCCACCTTAAAAGCTGGGCTGTATAGAATTTTTTTAAACTTTTTATATAATATAAAAAATAATGATTTTTCTTCATTTATAACTTCATAAATATTCATACATTTTTAATAATTTTACCACCAAGAAAAGGCACTATTATCATGATAAGTGTTATCTTCCAATTCATTCTCTAAATAGTGGAAAAAAATGGCCGAAAATGTGTTGCTCCAATTTTGACAATTGGTAAACAACACCTCCTGTGACTTATGGAGCCCCCTGACAGTTCAAAGGTCAAGGTCACACAACACTTCCTGTTTAGTACTGGCAGTACTTGGTGGTCACAAAAAAATCATAATTCTCAGGGCAGATGTTCTTTGGTGGATTTCGGACAGATAGCCTGTATGTATGTCAATTTTAAGATCATATATTGTTTTCAGATACCTTAAACCACTGTAAAATCGACTGGAACCTTCCAGGTTTCATGAATGCTTTAATGTGGTAAAATAATGTACAGTATTGTACACAATATGGCGGACTGAAGATTTCCCACAAGACATTGCTGTTAATTGATATGTGTTATAAGTTTATAACCTGTTGACGCTATTTACTATGGTTTACGATACGCAACAAATTTTAGCCATTTAAGGTTGATAATGAACTTGCCGTTTTTGAATGACAAACAAGTTGCCATTCTTGTCTGACAATAATGGGAACACATTATTAATTTAGCTAATACACTTACTGTGTGACCCATCAAATCTGTACTTGATGGGCATATCCCAGCGTCCCACAATGCCTCTCTCGTGTTCTATTTTCCGCCGTTTCCGCTTCCTGTGAGAATCCATGAGATGCTGTAGCTGGTCTGGTGAAAAGAAAACCACTTCCTGCCCCTCGGCTGCTGTTGATATTGTTGGAATCACCTTCTGTATGTGATAACCAAATAAGTGTCATTCAGTAAGATCCATGGGAGAATAAAATCAGTTTTCGTTAAGGCCATAACATATGAACCAAAATATCCAGGGTGCTAAAAAAAAAAAAAAATCTGAAACTATGATTTATTTTCCAGAATAAAATGCTGTTATTTTTTCACAATTGTCTCAATATGGGGAATATTATTTTCCATTTTATGTAAACCTTTATTAACAACATCTTCATGTCCATACAGTATATTGTATGTTTAAAGGCGACGAGGACGGTTTAATAAGACAAAACAAAAAGGAAGCAAAAACTGCAGGATGATACATTTAAAGAATATCATAAAAATATACAAAACAATTATTTAAATCACGATTGTTCAGTGATATATGCCATAACATTGTCTGATAAAGATAATGTTTCAGGAATATCTAGAAAATATTAAAAAAATAAATAAGAAAATAAATAAATAAATACTTACTGCGTGTGAGTCAGTGCCACCTTTGTCTGGCGGTTTCTTCCTCCGTCCATTGTCAAAAACCATGTTTTCGAGTTGCTTAAGTTTGGCTTTCATATCAGCACACATGGTGAAGTTATACGCATGGCAATCTAACCATTCCTCATAGGTCTGGTCTTGAGAGGTCCAGGGCTCCTGGTCCACGTCCTGCAAGCAGTCAGCACACACCAGATACAGCAGTGTTAATAGAAGACCTATGAAGATGAGGGCCATCCTGGCTCAGAGGGAAGTATGTATTGGTCCCCTGGGGGTTGCCATTCAGTTTCCCAGGTCTGGTCAGTGAATATATCAATCATTCATGGCCTGCTACCACACACATACATGTACGTGTCATAAAACATTCACGTCTGATATGCGATCGTCATATTCATAATTCATTTTCAACCATGCTAGAAATTACAACTTTCATACACTCTTAATTGCATTCGGAAACAATACCTAAATGTACGTTTTTGGTTGATCGCGTGTGATAAATTCTAGTATTAATCATCATGATGTGATTTTCAAGATGATTTATATGAAATATTTCTTTGCAAAGTGCATTATTATATGTACAATGTATCAATTTATGTGAACAGTAGATTTCAACAGTTTATAAAATATTAACTTTTACAAATTAGATTACTCATGATATCACTGACAATATGATTTATATACCATTTATATCTATTCAACCAGGAAACTTTCCAAGTACGTATAAGGCCAGGAAAGAAATATTGTTCCCAATTCACCAAACGTTTAAGACCGGAATCTGTGACACTTTTTCTTTTGTATTAAATGTATGCTCTCAGGAGATGCAACTTCGCCAGGAATAGATGGAATCTGGAACCTTTTATATTGTTTCACTAACAATAGGGGAGAGCGGCTATGAGAAACAACACATTTATTCGTGGCCTAGGGTCGTCAGACAATTATTCCATTATTTTCTACCCGGTCAACCAACTAACTAGTATTAGATAAATCTTGACTTGGCCTGTTTGTAGGTTTGTAAGCTCTTTTTCCCACAGAATCATAATTGTCTTATTCTCTAAATGTATCGTAGGGTCGGAACTTGGGCCACATTAGAAAAGCTGACCTTTTAATATGTGAATGTGCTTCAAAAAAACAGTATTATGAATACCCTATTTGGTGTAGAGGTATTGCCAGTAAACATCTTGTTTAACCAAGGTGAAGGGTTAACTTTTTATTGATTGGTATCAGCTTGGAGTAATAATGTAATAATTACTCCAAGGTATCAGTAACGTTATGGCTTGGCATACATCACTGATATGGCCTGGTACATACGACTGAAAAGTCATCAGGAATCAGTACATCAGTGAGAGAAATCTCACCCCAATCTGAGGACTTGCTACCCATCTTATAGACTAGTTTTTATGAAGATTTAAATATTTCGCATAAATATGTACATATTCCTCTTTAGAATCTAAAATGACTGAAATCTATCAAACTCAAGACCTCTTCCCTTGTAGAATTTTAAAATTTCAATTAGGACTGCATGTTAATATGACAACCAGGTGGCACTGAGAATCAAGCTCTTTGTCAATAGGACAATATTCAAGGGAATGACTGCATCTGCATCACCAATGAGCACTCAATGCTTAACACATTGACTACAACTTAAACACCAGCTTGGTAATGTTCACATTTTATTAGTTGCAACAAAATAAACATCGTTATATATTATATTCTGATATATTCTTTTATTCCCAAATGAATCCCTATCCATTATGCGTCAAGCCCTTAAGGAATTCCCCGAGTAACTAACAACCGCAACGGTTTTAGGTTTTATAAAAAGTTTGTATGAATAATAAATCCTTAAAACCATTTGCAGCGTATTTTGAGGTCATCAAGAGTTTCCAATTTATTGTCCATGTAGTTAAACAATAAAATCACAATAAATCATCTTCACTCTCCAAAACACAAAGTGCTACATGTAAATTTTGTCTGCCCGATCAGTTATTTTTTTACTTAATTAATTAATGATTTTTTTTTTTTACTTAATTAATAATTTCATTGATTTTTAATACAGTTAACATTCAAAATTACTCAAATTATCATCTTTATTGTATGTGTTCTTCATTAAAGGATATATATGAAGTTTTGCAATGTACAATTGTTGCACTTTACAGTTCTTTGTTTTTAGTGTTGGTACGGTTGCTGTACGTTTTGTGTGGTATCAATCTATAATTTAAAACCATTATTGAGGACAATTTTCTATTTTTTTGTCATTTTATTGATTTGTACACGTAATGGTGTCTCAATTAAAATGCACAGCACAACTTGAAAACTCACTGGCGCGTGACCTTGACATTCTTTTGCATATTTGACCCAGTTCCGTGTTTTTCATTGAAAGGCTGCACATGCATGCCATGTGTCTAAAATCGCGTGCATGCAGGTGTTGCAAAGTTATGAACAGATGAACGACCAGTTCATAGTTACCATGGAAACACATCAACTACAACAACAATTTGTTTCCCTCGCGCAGGCGGTTAGCATAATTAGGTCAGATTTGCCCTGTAAACTAGCACGGCTCTTTGATTATTCATCTGCTAACACCAACTTCAACCCATGCTAATTACTTCATTGGTTAGATTAGTCTGGTTACTCTGGTGACTCAGCATGCATAGTTACACATTTGTTTGTCTATTTACAAGTGTTGTCATGGAAACCACAGGTTTTGCCGGTCCCCCTTCCCCTTGTTTTGTGTAAGAAAAGTCTTCCGTCCTTTGTGTTAAAGCATGCGCGCATTGAACTTAACAATTGCAATGCACAGATCGGCACAAGGGAAATTAAGGCGGGGATTCACACACCCTGTCCATCCTGTTTTATCCTCATATTGGCCCTCTCGCTATTGATACAGTAGTAAAACATAGTTAATATAGCTAATTAATCTATATTTGTAGAACAATTGCAATGTTAAGAAGAAATGTTTGGTAAATAATTTGCTTAATCTGTGAACAAAACATCGTCCAAATGTGAGATATGATTTCATATAAAATATCTTGAATACACTGAATATTTGTTTCGCCTATTATCATTCTGACAAAAAGACTCTTTATGAAGCTAATTACATGATAAATGCTTGTGTTTTGACACTTTTCAATAGTTTTAACTATCGATAACATCCACAATCGATGTCTTATCTAGTGTACTAATAATGATAGAACACGATGTTCAACTATTGTTGTGGTAAATAAGACATGAACATTAAATCATGCAAAAACAAACCACCCATGACAACAAAAACAAATGGCACGTGAGTTCAACGAGGCGTGAGAGTTGTCAAAATGTCATGAGATAATAACCATAATTGGTAATCTTTTCTTAATGGCCACACGAAGCTTGTTACAGTGTATAAAGCCAATTTGAAGTTGTTTCGTTGTCTTTCAAATTCTAACTGATTTTATTTAATATGTGTGTGTGTGTGTGTTTTCATGCATAGGATACCTCAGAAACAAATGGACCAAACTGCAAGCACTGGGAAAAAGGTTGGGAAGCAAAGGTATGTTGTGAGCACTTAAAATCAATTGACAAGTACAAGTAACTTAAGTATCAGCGATATATCTCGGGATGTTGTATTGGGCTTAAATAACTTCAAATAACTTCAGTATAAATTAGTATAAATTAGTATAAATTATATATATATATTCTCATACTGAGCCAATTTTTAAAGTATTGAAATTGTTAAAAGTAGAGGATATACTAAAGATCCAGCTCCTGAAATTTTATTACAAATATAGGCATCAGTCTTTACCTTATTACCTACAACATCTCCCACTCTATCAAGTAATGGATATTCATAACTATCCAACACGAAGTTATGAAAGCATACGTTATCCAAAGATACAACATACATATATGAAAAAGTTCATAAGATACACTGTGTCGCAAACTGTGAATGATACACCACCTTGTATTTTAGACAAAATTGGGACTCATAGCTTTCAAGGTTACTCAAAGTATATAAAAATGCATATCATAGACAGTTATAGAACCGAGTGTGATAGGCTACAGTGTTATGTGTGTGAGAGAAATTCTTAAAAGGAGATAGTTTATGATTTATGTACTAGTTTCCAGAAAATGAGTCCGATTGAGATGCTGGTGAATAACATGAAGTCCCTTTGCTACACCAAAATCTTCAAAATTTAAAATTTCTTTTTTTGTGAAGTTCATAAATTGAGAATTATCTTAATTACATTTTCCTATTCTGGTAAAATTGAGTTTTTTAAGATATGCTTTCTATATCCCTTCTAAAGTTTAAGTTTGAGGAGACATGGGTATTAGACTTATACTATTTTTTGGTTGTATTAATATGAACAGACATCATGTTTACACACGAAATATTGTTATAATTTCTACCAGGGTGGCCCCTGTGATAGCGTCTCCCTGGCCATAATATTTCATTAATGTATGCTTTAATCGTATAGAGTACATTATTTTATGTAAAAAATATGGCCAAATAAAATGAATTTGAGTTTGAGTTTGAGTTTGAGTATATATATATATATATATATATATATATATATATATATATATATATATATATATATATATATATATATATATATATATATATATATATATATATATATATATATATATATATTGAGCGTTTTTGAGCGTTTTTGAACACTACCTCTACTTATTTTAGTATTGACCATTTTATTTTAAAAGTGACATTCTCATCATTATCATGTGTTTAACCACGGTTTCAAGGTTTAATATATTTCTTTCTAGTTTCATTCTCTTACTTCATGCCGAAACACAAATAGCATCTTGAATTTATGACCTTAAACAAATGTGGTTCTTTGGCTGTGTCCTAATGGTCATATTGAAGAGAAAGTCCACATGTATAAAATATGATCATGGGGGTAAACATTCAAGTGATGTATTCCTGTAACGTAGATCTTTCTAAGGATAAATCATTTTATGGTCAATTGCTTGGCCTGCAAACAGTAAGAGAAATATCTGACTAAGGTTTATCGTGGCCATTTGAAATCTTACAATGAAATGTGTATTTGTTTATTGCAGTATTTGGGTTTGTGCACTAGATGAAAGCTAACCTACCTGGCAGGTTATTTTATGTTGACATTTTATGAATACAGAAACTCACTATATGTCTTTTGATATACTAATCTACGTAGTAATCAGTAATGGAAAGACCAGTGATTTGCAAGCTCAAGAGTAAGAAAACAATAATTAACATGGGTAATAATCGCAGGTAATAATCACATTAATTTAATTCTCAGACGGAACAAACAAAGCGATATAAATCCCAGAGGTAACAAGCAAAACAATAGCATGCTCAAAGGTAACAAACAAATCAATAAAATCTTCTGGCATACCAAAAGCAATAGAATGTGTATCTATTGTGATTATTAAATCACTTTAAATCATGTTTTCTATCAATTCCAGTTTTAAGAAATACTACATCATCATATGTCCAATATGAAGTTATTTTCTAATGTTGTTTGAATAATTTGAAGGAAACCACCAGCTAGCGTCTGCACGAATCCTTGCATGGTTTTGTGGATGTACAAAAAAACAAGTATTGATGACTCATTAATCAAGATTGCAAAAAAAGAAAATGCTTGCCAGAGTGAGACCAAACCAATAAAAAATACTTCCAAAAGTGTCAAAGCTTTTACAGTAAATTCAAATATATTTCACAGCGTTTACATAATGGATTATTGTCTGTCCCACTTTGATGTGTTCCTGCCACCAAGTAAAGCTTTTTTTCTATCAGAATGCCTGCCATGGTGAAGTGAAGTACAATCAACACATTAAGTGGGGAGCAGTTAAATTCATGCTGTGGATTGCAACACAATCAAGCCAGTTTACATCTATAGCGGACATATGTATCAGTCTAGATTCTTGATAGAATATTGCTATTGTGAAGATATACATTTTAACGTTTTCTGCTGAGTATACCATACACGTATGGAGGTGCTAACTAATAGGCAAACAATAATACGACGAAGTACTGAATAAATACAGTAATTTGACTTTTATTTAACCTGGAGTGTCAGTAAATATTGAATTAATTGTGGCAATTGCTTTTTTGCTTTAGCGTCGATTGATGATTTATTCCGATAAAAATTGGTTGCAATTCTTGTTGCATGACACACAAGGCAAAAAAAGAGACTTTTTTCTTCTCTGCAATTCTAATGAAGGGCAAGAATAAAGTGTGATTGTGGTTCTATACAGGTGTGATATGTTGGTGAATCACCAGCCATCTGGACCCCGCCAGAATGCCACAGTTGTGAGAGATAAAGTTACATCAGGGCCTGGTGCTCATCACACAAGTGTGCACGTGTGTCGAATTCACAATTGTATTACAGGCAGATACATTAAGATGTGGAAAACTACAGGTTGCCATCCTTATGATGCGCGCTGCGTATACCTTCACGAGGTTAGAGCATGGCCATGCGGCCTCGATCATGTCTCATTTCAATCAGTGTATGGTCATTTCAATGGATGAAGTAAATCTATATCTTTGTGTATTTTTGGGTAAATTAATCATAAATAAAAGGGCAAACACAGATAATCGTCTCTAAAATTAATACAAACTGGATAGACATTGCTGACTTCGATAACATATTTATCATTCAAAAAAACAAATATTTGAAAAAAAAAATATTTACATTTGTGGACTTAGGAATAAAACAACCTAAATGTATATAATGACGGTGTCGGTTCGAGTCTGAAGGGTGCAAGAATGAGGTTCTGAAAGGGAAATTTTGAAGACAACTCAATGGAATTTCGTGGACTATTCAATCAAATTCAACGGCGAGAGATTCTGAATAAAGTCAGAGGAAACCTGTACCAGACTGTTGACATAAGCGAGCGTAGGCGATTTATCTGGAATGGTGGTAGGCCAGAGGTATGTGCATGTCAATGATGTGGAAAACCCACTAATCCACAATATATTATTACATCAGGCGAAATGGGGGGATTTTTCACACATTGTAAAACTACACTCCATCTTCATAGCGATTTCCTTTAAAAATGAACTTGGCATTCTTATCAGAGATCTGACATTTTATACGAAATGAATGAATGAATGAATGAATGGATGAATGAATGAATGAATGAATGAATGAATGAATGAATGAATGAATGGATTCTTAACGGCACATCGACACATTAAGGTCATTTAGTTCAATTATGGTATGAATTAAGCACTATTGTATATGTGGATGAATGATAAGTGTAAGAATACATGTAATTGTTGATGAAGGATAAATGTAAAACATATAAAAAGAAAGGAATCTAATATTAACACAATAATTGTATATGTGTAGAGAGCTGTTATTTAACTGACAGAATAATTATCAGGTCCATATCATATTTGACCAATTTAACCTATTAATATATCCAATACAATTATTCATATGTTTGACATATTTGATCATTTACATTAGAGTAACATGTTCTTTTATCAATATGAAAAGCCTCCAAAGATATACAAGGTTGTCTTCAAGATACCTTCAAGGTTCAAACCAACATCACAATAATACAAATGATTCATAGGAATGGATATGTTAAAGAAATCATGATAGTAGAGGTACACATGAATGGACACAGATTCCCTTTGATGAGCAAGCCACACACTGTATAGGGCTTTACAACCCTGTAGTACTACTTCAGTACATGACCAAGCACATATAAATCATTTGTATTATCCCATTAGTCATAAGGACAAGGTAATTTAAGAAGGGCTATATGTATTCCTGGGTAACAGAAACAGTGTTGAAAATAGGTATCAGGGTTCAGTTTATTTCTTATCGGCAAAACCTCCTTTACATGTATTTATGCTCAAAACAATAAATTAAGTCTAAAATATATCTCTCCCCTAAAGTCTGAAATATATCTGAAAAATAAAAACTAGACAAAAAAGAGAAAAAAAACAACAAAACAAATCTGTGTCTTCTATAGTGGTACGGTCCAGAAAAAAATCTCCTTCATATAATTTCAAAATGCAATGCGTATGAAGTTGCCAAATCATATCTCACTACATAAGAAGTAAATTTAGAATTGTCATTGTCACTGAGTCCATTAAAGCAAAGTAATAAGTTTATATCTTATTCACACAAATATAAAAAAAACAATTTTTTACAACTCTCTTTCCCTCTTTTTCTTTTGTGTAAATGTTTTTATTTGGAAACATATCTTTAACTATGTCTTCATGAATCAAGTGATGTTTTATCAATTTCAAATCTGTACGAACATTTAGTTAAATAGTTTAAATATGATAAGTTATGTAAGATGAAAATGATCGTGTGTAAATAAACCTGTTATAGTATGAAATAATGTTATAATTATGACAAATATCTTTGGTTTTAATTCAAATCTGGCCATGCAGAAATAAAATGTTTACTTCGGTGATTGCATCTATCCCTGAACAAAAATACTCAGATATAGCACTTATCTACTTAATAAAAGCTAGAACCAAATAATACATCCAAATCAGATGAAATCTCCTTGGCATAATTAAAATTCTAAATTCCCATGCCTCCCACACTTCCTTCATTTACATAATTTGATGTAATATTTTGCATTCCAGCTTGGATATGAAGAAACACATGGGATGACTCATCTATTACTTTATCAACAAAAAATAAATAAATAGATAAAAGGAAAAAAATTGAACCTGTCACTGTCAATGAATCTTTAAAGCTATTGTTTTTTATCCTTATAAAACAGAGCTTGTGGTATTTCGATGAAGACAAGCTATTATATGAAGCGTTTGTCTACAACAGGTAATTTATAGCCAGGGTTTCTTTTGATGTTTATTTGAACTATATATAAACACCTCATACATCATAACAGCTCCTGCAAAACCTAGGTATGACCTGAATGCAAGCACATACATCATAGAAATCATTATGCCTGGCGAAAGGTGTGATGACAATATCTTGATATGGTTCAACTTGGTTATATCGTGGTTTTACTCTTAGTGTTCCTGATAAAAATGAATATCAATATCAAAGGCAAATCCCTATAAAGAGATGTTTCAGTTAATATAGGATTCTTCATATAATGGGGGTAATTTACTTATCTATTATATGAATAAGTATAATAATAAATGTCGATGTATGTATCATCCAGTAACATACAAAGGGGCGTCTTTGTACATCAAGGTTATGTTTCTATATATTTGAATATGGAGTAAATCAATACATTAAACACCAATATTACTATTTCACCATGGAGCCTAAATTCCTTTGCATATCCATTGAGCTGCCTGCATACGATAAGCCCATGAGAAGAATATTCACCGCTTTTGCTTCAGTTCAAGTTGAAACAGGACAGCATTTTTTCAAAGTCTATTTTACATGCATTAAATGTTTTGGGCTCCGTCTACCAAAGTATAGCGACCCGTGTTCTGCATTTGGAGGTTAGTTATAAAGCATTTGGAGGTTAGTTATAATCATCTGGCAGGCTTTAGAAGAGAAAGCTCTCTAAATACCGAGGTCATTAATGCCCCGTGCTCACAGAGGAAAATAGGCCGGAGATAGTCGTCCACAACTATTATGTGAATAATCACAAATAAAACCTATCTGCCAAGTACGCTATAAGTGGTTTTTATATGATAAAGATCATTATAAAGGGCCGAGTTTGAACAGGCTGTACTATACATGTATAAGAGTTGGCTGAAGGAAAGTGATATTGGTGGCAATTATATTTAGAGAAACTGCTTGCATTGAAAATGCAGATGTCAATAATTAATTTATTGTGTGCTGCCTCGTATTCTCAATTCTCCGCACGATTCAGCAAACAAGTCTATCCCCTCAAAAAATCAGAAGCTGTTGTCATAGAAACGCAAATAAGGTATCAATATAAATTAATCTATAAATCATGTGTTTACATAGGACTGCCAGAAATGTGCATCGGCTATTTTTGGCAACGCTGTATGAACATTTTGCCACCCAAGCATCAAATCAATTGAAATTAAGGGAATGATTTTATTAATATACATATAGTAATTTATATTCATATCATAGAAATTAACTCACGTTGTTTTTTTCGTTGTCCTTCAGGGCGCCCAGTGTTATTTGCAAGAACCAGCAAAAGATGAGAGTTTGGATCCATTTTGGCAATTCCATAATTGCTTTTGTAGGAAAGCATTAGCGCCCCGCATGGGTATCCATCGCTGCAGGTGAGTGTTAGCTTCATCCACCTAATGTCATAATTCCCCAAATAGCTTTTCACAATAATACATAAAAGCACATAAAAAGAATTGAAGATGAAGTTGATTATGTAACAGTCCACATGGCGTATTGGTTGGTAGTGGCATGATGTTTAATCACACACCATGGTGAGGTATTTCCCAGTCAAGTATCTGTCCCAGTGTATTCCCCTTCTTTGCTGAGAGCAACACACCAAATAGCATTTGTTGGCACCGAGCCCATCAGAAACACGTGTGCGTTTTCCCTGCTGAACTTCGTACACAATCGACACGGGCGCGGAAACATCCGAATCGATCACCGACGCATTTGATTGGAGGGATCGTTCATGTGACCAAAGCTGTCAATGAGATTTTATGATGCTTCACAAATAAGAAATGCCTGAACACAAACTGAGTTGGTTATCAAGCCAAATACAGTCACACATTAAACCACACACACAAAAATTGTATGGAATTAATATTGGTATATACTGAAGTGTATAGCTTTATGAATTTAGTACTTATTCCATATTCAGATGAATGGGTTGGCCGAGATCTGCCATGAACAATCGATCTGACGATTGTCCGGTACAAACTTATATGGCATATGGAGGGAATATAAGTACTTCAGTTCAATTCCAATATTTGACAAAATGAAATACTTCATTGGAGTAGAGAGCTCATGAGTGTGTACCTTATAGTCTGAGTGGACCATTATTGGTGAACTATGCCTTTATGAATCGATTTCCCGCAGGTCAGGTATGAATAACAAAAACCAATAGCAGCAAATATTTTACTGAATTTGATCCATTTACAAAAAAAGGGTTGCATGCATAAAATAAATAATGTCTGCAGTTAATTGTTAGTCAGTCTGTGCCGTGACACCACTGGCTGCTTGATGAAGTTCTACATAAAAAGTATCCTATGACAAGTCATTACTCATTGTCTGACAGCACCGAGAGACAACAATAAGAAGCTCATTGTCTACTTCTGAATACAATACAAAATATAGGACACAAACATTAATATTCAATCAGCTAATATATTCAAAGAAAGAAACTCCTATAAAATCTTGGTTTTTTTGTTTACTTTACAAAATAACTGTATAGTATATAATAAGAGTTGTAATGCATTTGGTATTCTTATAAAAAATAGGAATGAATGAATAAATCAGAGATATAATAAATGTCTGAATAAATGAATGAATGAATAAATTAATGAATGGTGGCGTAAATTTAAAGGCACATCAACCACAAAGGTCATCCAGTGCCTAATAATGGTAAAATAAAAAAACTATATTTTCACCAGATTCACAATGTTTAATACAAAAATAGGTCTTTTGCAGGCAAGAGACCTAACCAATGAAGTCTCATCGCCGGTTCAAACCTACATGTACTTGAAAGATTGACAATAAACACAGTCTATAGCCAATATTGATACGTCCTCTGACCTCTGAAGATTTAAGAAAGTTATACCCACAAAACAAATCATTTGGCCTGCATTTTTGCTGAGGTCAGAATGCAGGTATGATAAGAGCCTAGATTTATCCCCAAATGAGGTCATACTTCTGGTGTCACGCACCTTCACCACGGGATGGGGGCCATAGTGCATCGACTGGCATGACTGATCACGTGACCTTCATATCTGACTGCCCGCCAGATGACATGCCGGGGCCATCTTTGCTTGACATCTATTTAAGTTTTGGGGATAAGGGACATGCTAACATGTTTAATCATTCCAGGCATCATCAGAAATGTTCCAATACATATGTTACATACTCTATTTTTATTTTTTATTTAATCAGCTAAATATTCATATATTCAAACGATTATTCATGATTTTCATCTTGACTGTAATCCACTTAAATTGTGATTCACTGAGCCTTCAATTATCTGGAATAATTATCTGCAATTCAGTTATCATAGGTAAATCATAACCGAGGGCGACAGGATGATACTAATACAAGATCTATGGTTTATGCAGATGTCCTTCTCAATACTCTCCAGACTCCCATCATGCATTTCGGCAAAACTTCCGTCATGCACTTTCGCCGACTCCCATCATGCATTTCACCAAACCTCCATCATGCATTCTACCAAACCTTCATCATGCATTTGGCCCAGACTCCCATCATGCATTTCGCCCAAACTTCCGTCATGGATTTCACGAGATTCGCGTCATGCACTTCGCCGAAATCCCATCATGCATTTTGCCCACGCACCCATCATGCATTTGCCTTTGGTCTATATCTGATAAGTCTATCCAACATATGGCGTTTACATAATACATGAGGTTGCAGATTAATATTGAAGGCATCATTACAGTTACATAATATCGAGACAAAATCTGGCCTATATGGCTCACTTTACAATCTGGATTGCTTTACTGTCTTAATTAGTTTCACATCAGGTGGCATATTAATAGGTTTTTATTATATTTTGAGTCCTATCCAACCACATCTCTTCATATAGGTTTGCTTGAGCCTTGACAGAAACAGTTCGGCATTCGATCTGATAATCTCTAAGTCTCAAATGCCATGACCTGTGCTATCATGTCTACGCGATAATGCAAAAGATTCTCAGCCACTCTCTGAAATGAGTTGGGCATTGAGTCCCGGTAACAGGCTTATATCTGAACTAATATAGCCTAAACAGTGCTGAACGCTCAATTGAGCTTTTTCAATCATTAAATAATTTTCATTTTCATAGATATTTAAATCGATTTCATTGTATCCTTTCAAAATTGCTAATATAATCACTGGGTATTACTCACCATAAAAAGTATCATAATAAACTATTCATTCAGTGAAAACTGACAAATGAAATGGAAATATTGATTGCTACAAGTTTGTTGACAGCTTTGATTCAAAGTTGTTATTCCAAATATCTACGGTGATGAATTATCATGTAGATGTCAAATAAAAATCATAAGATAAGATCAAATGCCAAGGAGCGTAATTTATCTGCATGTCCACAACATGTCACTCGGTGCTGATGTCAACTTTTATTGAACATTTAAAAGGGTTAATTGACCTTTAAGAAGATCAATTCCACGAAACATGGAAAACAGATTTTTATTTCCTATGCCTACATCAAAATGATTGATTTGTTTGTTGGGAGTTCAAGGTACAGAAATGAGTTACAACGTTTTGACCGACCATTTATGTGCTTTCGGGTATAAAAACATTTGGCAATGGAACAGCAACTAAAATGACCCAGTCATTCATAAGGGCATAAAGTAATGGTTTTTAATGTAAATGTATCCATTTAACTGATCCATCATTTTTCGGAGAAAATTGCGCTTTGCAGTTTCCTTAACACGCGCTATCAGCAGACCAAATGGTAAAAACACTCACATCAGCCAAGTCGGTCATGTATTTTTCAATATATAAGTCTTAGAACTTTTTATATAACACAGAGGGATTTGAAGTGGCACACATGAAAAATATTTCCC
This sequence comes from Amphiduros pacificus, assembly GCA_949316495.1. Classification (NCBI taxonomy): domain Eukaryota; kingdom Metazoa; phylum Annelida; class Polychaeta; order Phyllodocida; family Hesionidae; genus Amphiduros; species Amphiduros pacificus. Next base: position 22,075,360 of record OX439006.1, read on the forward strand.
CACCCACTGCCTTAACTTTTCAGATTCCCTAATTCCTTAATATGCACATAATCATAACGCAGTGTGTCATAATTACATTATTCTAAACCGGTTTTAAACAGATTCTAAACTTTACCTTAGCAACACGCTACAAAGCTAAACTAGTAGAATTGCGCTTCTGTTATCCATCATGTGGCTCTTACAAGCAATGTCACTGTTAAATAGATCTGTTAAAGGATAGCAGCTCTAAATTGTAAAATTCTGCACATGGCAGCCCGCATAACAGATCACCTGTCCGCATTCCATTGCTTCCTCTTTTACATTCCTGTGCACCAAAGTGTGAAACAAAAAAGCTGATTTGCAATTGTTCAAACATCTGACAACTACTTTTGAAATATTACCTCTAAATTCACCAGAATACAATAGTAAGTGCATATTTAAATAAAGATTAAGTGCATGCCATTTCGATATCATAAATCTTTTATAACGTGTGTCATTCATATTCGTATTAAACAGCATTCATTTTTATTACTATTATCATTATTTTAGTAAATGAAGGAATGGATTCCTAAGGCACATCGACACATTAAGTTCATTCAGTTTCATTAAGGAATGGAATAAAAACTTGTAAATGTGGATGAATGATAAGAGTAATGAATGAGTGGTTTCTTCACGGTACATCGACACAATAGATCAATGCCAAAACAGTAAAAACAGAAACGTAATATTGACTAGAAACAAAATGTAAATGTTAATACAATATGTAGATAACACAAGAATTTAACAACAGCATTTATATAATATCAATAAAATAAAATAAATATGTATAATTTGTTTAAAAGACTTTTTCAGTATGATGCTTTGCAGGTCTTGATAAGAGTAAAAAAACATACATTAAACAATTACGTTGCAATAGCAAATGATAATAAGACAATGTTACATGTAAACATCACACTTAATAGACACTTTTATAATTTCATTTGTATGGGGTCACCGGAAGTCCAGACAATACTCTTTTCAAAAGATTGAGAATATCATGAACTGGTTAAAATGACAAACTTCTTGCCATGTTTAATGGAGGAAGATATATAAGACAAGGCTGCCATTTACAAATAAAACATAAAAATTTCCTCCTCCAGGCAGACCTTATCCTGATGCTGCATACAGTCAACATGTGTGGTGACATCATCCAGGCAGACCTTATCCTGATGCTGCATACAGCTAACTTGTGTGGTGACATCATCCAGGCAGACCTTATCCTGATGCTGCATACAGTTAACGTGTGTGGTGACATCATCCAGGCAGACCTTATCCTGATGCTGCATACAGTTAACGTGTGTGGTGACATCATCCAGCAGTTAACGTGTGTGATGACATCATCCAGGCAGACCTTATCCTGATGCTGCATACAGTTAACGTGTGTGGTGACATCATCCAGGCAGACCTTATCCTGATGCTGAATACAGTTAACGTGTGTGGTGACATCATCCAGGCAGACCTTATCCTGATGCTGCATACATTTAACGTATGTGGTGACATCATCCAGGCAGACCTTATCCTGATGCTGCATACAGTTAACGTGTGATGACATCATCCAGGCAGACCTTATCCTGATGCTGCGTATATTTAACTTGTGTGGTGACATCATCCAGGCAGACCTTATCCTGATGCTGCATACATTTAACGTGTGTGGTGACATCATCCAGGCAGACCTTATCCTGATGCTGCATATATTTAACGTGTGTGGTGACATCTTCCAGGCAGACCTTATCCTGATGCTGCATATAATTAACGTGTGTGGTGACATCATCCAGGTAGACCTTATCCTGATGCTGCATACAGTTAACGTGTGTGGTGACATCATCCAGGCAGACCTTATTCTGTTACTGCATACAGTTAACGTGTGTGGTGACATCATCCAGACAGACCTTATCCTGATGCTGCATACAGTAAACATTTGTGGTGACATCATCCAGGCAGACCTTATCCTGATGCTGCATACAGTAAACATGTGTGGTGACATCATGGTGATATATTGCTGCATCCATATATTCAGTGTATACAAGGCACTACAATATGACTCAATGAGTTCTGCACAGAAACATTTTAGCTTTTATCAAGATTAGATATAAAATCAACGATATGTATGTTGTGACAAAATTAATTTATAAGGCAAATTTTAACTGAGGATAATCAGTTATCTTTTAGCTGTAAGATGTAAATGATGTTTTTGTCTCAAATGTAACCACGTTACAACGTGACACCTAATTGCATGGACAGCCTGACAATGTTTGAAACATCTAAACTCTTATGTCACGTTCACCAACAAGACATTAACAGCTTAATGACGTTTGCTCAAACACCAGCTATGTCAATATGACATATTTGAATCTTGTGTTCGTTACACTAAGTGAGAAAACTAAAATGTTAAAAAGTGAAATAATTATACCGACTTCTGGATCAGCAAATGATGAAAATATTCACGCTTGAGTTGTCATATTTAATTGATCACAAAGCAGCATATTTATTCTGAGAACGGAATACACTGATAGTATCAAACAACTGCATGACTAACAGTTTAAATAAATATATTTTCTTTTCTTTGATCATTTATCATTAAGTATATAGCATCGGGCCCAAATATTTGAACGTGAGAGCTATTGCATTAGTTACGTTTTGCAATAACCACAATAATTTGTGGGTATGTACTAGAGTTACCAATTTCAGTGGGAAGAAATGTGCTTTTTTTAAGTATAAAAAAAAATCTGGGCCAGACTGACAGATGTATATGATGTTCCCTCACACGTGTGTACTACAGGTGGTGGAACAATGAGGAGCAGCAGTATTGACCTGGCCACAGGTGTGCATCATGTGTCTATAACAATGCTAGCTTACTACATTCACGGCTAAGCAAACACTGGCAGAATTTCATTAGCGCTTGTGGTGTTATTAATACTACACACACCTTGATGGAGTATTGACTTGCAGGTGTATGACTGTGTTATGGTACAGATGGCTCGCGAAATGTATTAGGGCTATCGTCAAGTTTATCAATTTACCACTTCTTTTAACCTCCGTACGTATTACTATTGGTGTATTAAAAATGTTTATTCTAATTCTGTGACGGGTTGGTTCACTTTTATTTTAGGTAAATACAATTGACACTGATCCATGCATTGATAGCTATAAAGGCCTGTCAGAAATTGAATATGAGCAATAAAACACAATTTAGTGATTGCAATCTAGGAATCACACTGACATTCATAGGAATGCAATAGAGTATCAAAATATAAATAAATGAATGATTGGTTGCTTAGTTTGTTTGTTTGTTTGTTTGTTTGGGGTTTTACATCACTTTCAACATTATTTCAGTTATTTCGTGATGAGACCTACTTGTAGCAGATATAGTGCTGCCTCACTGAATTGTCATGTCGCAGGTCCTTGACATGTCAACCCACCCGGTCACTGAATTAAAGGGACAACGGGTTAACCCTTTTGGCACGGGCCTCAGCTCATATGGGAAATTGAATCATGAGTTCAATCTCGGCACGGCCGGGGATCGAACCCACGACCTTTGGATCACCACAGAGGAACTGGTGCTAGTAAGCTGGCACTCTAACAAACTGCGCCACGGCCCGTTGCCCCCTGAATGGTTGCTTAGAGGCACATCAACCACTCAGGTCATTTAGTGCCTAAAAATGGTAAAAACATAAAGGTTTGACGAGATAATAATGTATAACATGATAAGATATAAAGAACCCTTACATCACAGAATTGTAACAAAACCAGTTATGTATATAATAAATATGAATTGTATAAATTGTTTAAAAGACTTTAAATACCATTAGATATTTCGCAGTTCTTGATAAGTAGGCCAATGACCTAAGTAAATAAGTGCTCCACCCATACAATTGGTTATAAAGTCCTATTTGGTTTAAAAACGATACTATCACAGAAGTATCTACAGAATCAAATGGACTTCTGGACTAGCTAGGGACAAAACAACAAACAAGATACATGCTATTATGGCTTCTCTATTTCCTCCATTGATTTGTCTGTTTGTTTGGGGTTTTACATCACTTTCAACATTATTTCAGTTATTTCGTGATGAGACCTACTTGTAGCAGATATAGTGCTGCCTCACTGAATTGTCATGTCGCAGGTACTTGACATGACAACCCACCCGGTCACAGATTTACAAGGACAACAGGTTAACCCTTTGGCACAGGCCTCAGCTCATGTGGGAAATTGTATCATGAGTTCAATCCCGGCACGGCCGGGGTTCGAACCCACGACCTTTGGATCACCACAGAGGAACTGGTGCTAATAAGCTGGCGCCCTAACCAACTGTGCCACGGCCCGTGGCTTTTTTCCTCCATTGAAAGTGGGGAACCTAGCAGGAAGTACAGTGAAGGAAACATATGAAGGGGACATTTTCCCACAATTTGTGATTAAAATGAAATGCAAAAGTAGAACTATAACAAGATGCGACCTTGTGTGTAAAATTTGTTTGCTATATCAGGCATTTTGTGGAAAAAATGACAGAATAGTAGGTGGCCGGAAGAAATGACCGGACGTATTAGCAGATTTATGCTGTGAAGGGGTGACACAAGCCAATGACCACCACAGTGGACAATGCCATCAAAGTGCCATTATGTTTTTAATTACAAAAGTTTGGAATGACAAAAGGATGGTCCCAAACACATTGGATTCAGGTTGTGCATATTGGGAAGATTTCATCAAGAAGGCATTACCTATCCCAGATAAAGACGGAAAGAAATGTACAATTTATGGACTTTTCGGACTAGCTAGGGACAAAACAACAAACAAGATACATGCTATTGTGGCTTCTCTATGCCCTCCACTGAAATTGGGGAACCTAGCAGGAAGTACTGTGAAGGAATCATATGAAGGGGACATTTTCCCACAATTTGTGACTAAAATGAAACGCAAAAGTAGAACTGTAACAAGATGCGACCTTGTGTGTAAAATTTGTTTGCTATATCAGGCATTTTGTGACAAAATGACAGAATAGTAGGTGGCCGAAAGAAATGACCGGACGTATTAGCAGATTTATGCTGTGAAGGGGTGACACAAGCCAATGACCACCACAGTGGACAATGCCATCAAAGTGCCATTATGTTTTTAATTGCAAAGCCTGGCTAAAAGATACAATACAAAATGCTTCTATTTTAAAATCAAATAAACTAGACACAACTAAACAGGGAAAAATAAATTCCTTCTTTTCAAAAAACCTGGACTGCCGAAAGGCCTAGGTTTTTATAATCCAGGGGATATTGAACAAGTTAAGGAAGATGCATACATCCATAAAATGAGAGCTGATAAATATTTTAGAATGTTGAGAGTGTTTCAAACATGGGTGTGTGGTTATAACGTACAATGGATGGGAAAATAAACACAGGATTAGGTCTAGAAAATTACAGAGGATTGTGAAAGACATTAGTATTTCAAAGTTTGAAGACCTCAAAACAGGCGTGTATATAAATGGCCAATATGTACACATAAATGGAACAATGAGAAGTGTGATTCCACCATGTACATGTATCAAATCCCACCACAATGGACAATGCCATCAACGGGGACATTTTCCCACAATTTCAATGGCTGCTTTTGCTGCAGTATAAGCTGCTTTATTTCCTTTAATACCTATGTTGCTTGGAATCTGGAAGTTCTGTAATAAATTATATTAAGATATCACACTGTGCATTTCATAGCTTTGTGGCCACTCTGTAAAGACATTGACACTTTGATTTTTACTATTAAAATATTTAGTTCTCTCTAATTTCCATGTATTTGATAATTATATTTGTAATTGGGTCATCGAACAATTTATATTAAAATTAAAAAATCCTGCTTGAAAGAATGTCTAGATTCTTTAAAAAGTATGACTGTTCCTTTTCATTTTTATTAAAACACCCCTGGAACTGCTTGTCACAGTCACAATCGCAAGGAAACACAGCGATCTCAGTGTTAGCAGTAACTAAATAGGTTGGGTTGAACATGTGGGACAACATATAAGTATTTCTGCAGATGTTTCCTGAATGATGCAACTACACTGATATTTGAGTAAACACAAACTGTCCTAGATAAAGTGAAGCAAAACGGATTTGGTAGACAGGGGCAGGCTGCTCACTTGATGAAGTTCTGGGGATAAAATGATGTTTTATAATTTTGATGTGTTGAAAGGTTTGATATGTCAAAAGTTTCCCTTTCCTATCTCTCAATAAATAACATTCCCTAACTTACTGGATAAATATTTAAGAAAGAATGTACAAAGTTGAGGAATATCAGTGTTTTAAAAATATTATCACAAATCACAAAAATATCTTTGTTGATGAAATTTAATGGTTTCTTGGGTTTAAAGCTAACTTTAAGTAAACATGCTTTTTTACTTCATGCCAACCATCCCCAAACTTACCCCTCTGTCCATGTGTGTGTTTCTGTCAACAAAATTTTGACATTTTGCTATATCTTATCAGCTTTGAGATACAGAATTCAAACTTTCACCAAGTGTGCATCCCATCAAGGCCTAAATATGATCATGTGCTTCAAGTTGGTACCAAAAAACATTTTCGTTATATGTTATCACCTATTTTAGTTATAGATTTAAGATTGCTACAACACATTTGCCTCAGAAAGGCCCACAATTGATATTCTCAAACATGACCTCAACATTTGTTTCCAATCACATGCGTTAAAATGACCACTAACCACTTTGCTATATCTAATAGCTTTATGAATATGGTTTGGAAGATACAATCTACTATAATAGGGGCTTGAAAAAGTTTGATATTGGATGACCTTGAGTTATTTTCAAGGTCACAGGAGCCAATTTCAAATTAACTATTTGCAATAGTTTGCAAAACACTGCAAGTAGTATTTATTCTGACTACAATTCTTTGTTCATAATTTCTAGCATAATTTATGTAACTAGGTCACATTGACCTACTTTATCTTACACAATATGTACAATGATTTATATAACTTGGTCACATTGACCTATTCAAGGTCAAGGCTTGCAATTTTCTTGCTTTTATTGATGATGCTCTCTCGACAGAGTTGGACCAAAGTTGGTTTGGAGAAGTTGTCAATGTAACTAGGCCACAGTGACTTATTTAAAAGCTAAATAGGACTTTTATATTTGATATTTCAAGTTCCGTGGGGCAAAATTGTAAAATCACATGAGTTTTGTAAAATAACATTAGTTTTGTGCCACTTGCAAACTTTCTAGTTTTTATCAATAGTCATGACATGGGGTAATCCTGAACACACCTTTCTACTATTGATGGAAGGGAGTGTGAGAGAAGTCCTGGTATGGAAGTTATGTGATACTAAAACATGTTCGAATCACATTTTCACATACCTCTGACTATTTTTTAAAAGATTGAAATGCAATGAACCTCACAAAATACCTTCAAAATCCTATTTTTTAAAAATAATAACATACTGTAGGATATAGATTACCTACCCAGAGACTCTCAAGAATATATATAGACAATCAGGGACAATCACGGTCTCTGGCAGAACATCATGCATAGATATCGTGTGCCGCGTGAAGTCAACAAGTGCAGGTTGATGCATCGCCTTAACCACCAGACCTAGAGATGACTCACGTGCAGGCAGACGAGCCCATGTGAAACCCTGTGTCGCAAAAGGAAGCCACAAAAGGAAGCCACGCAGGCAAGACGAGTCCATGTGAAACTCAGTGTCGCAAAAGGAAGCCATGCAGGCAAACTCCACACACATGATGCTCAACGATCCTTTAAAAGGGCCCGCAACTGTTGGATCCTCGGAGAGCGGAGACCAGAGTTCAGGATCCAGCGCGCTGAGTTCCCGCGTCCCCTTGCCTCGAAAGATCCACGACTCTCAGCATCGCATAGACTTGGGTGTTTTATGTATTCTCAGGACTCTATAAGTATCATGCATTTGGGTAGTTCATATGCCTCGCTCATTGCCATGCCGGCCTAGCCAGACAAGGATTCACAGCACCGAATAAAGGTAACTATTGTGCAGTGTATATCCTGTGTCTGCAGTCCTTATTACCTCACACCTCATATGGGTAGATAGGGTTGCTAGGTTCCCTGCCCCGCCTCACAGTCAGCGAGTAGAATAAAGTAGAGTATTGATCCCCCGTCCACGTCCCCCAATGACGGATACTCACAAACCATGGGTAACAATACCACACACTCACGTTTGATATTCTAATCTGATATTATTTTTAGAGAGCTAGCCAGAAACTTTAAGAAAGTGAAGGACATCTTACATTTCAATTTGCATGTGATTAATTCACCACTGCATGAGGCATAGTTTCAGCATCCGTGTTGACAGCTTGATGTGTTGTCCCAGCTGTACCATATTTTAACAGGCACCAGGTCATATAGAGTAACTTCAATACCTCATAAGAAATATCATTTAAGTCTAAAAAGGAGAGTGATTATTAGCTTGTTCAAAGTATTGTTTCTCTACAATGAACTGTCAGAACGCTATGTTGCAACTTATTAATCATATCATTTTTATGCCACAAAGCAAAGTTGCGGGACTACAACATTTTTCTGTGATAGAATTCCAAGAAGTTGGATATCTAAATAATGGATTAGTGTCAATTCTGCAATTCAATTCAAGGGAACATTTTTTCAGGGCAGTTGAATATTTGGAAGCAAACCTTATACAGAAAGGATCTGCTCTGCATTTTTTATATGCAGTGAGATATGACTGAAAAAACGGTATGTATGAGAGCCACAGTTACTTTAATTTTTCATGAGAAGATTTGGTCATGAAAAACCCTAGTGGATATTTAATATTCTTTTGTGGATTTGTTTGTTTGGGGCTTTACATCACTTTCAACATTATTTCAGTCATTTCGTGATGAGACCTACTTGTAGCAGATATAGTGCTGCCTCACTGAATTGTCATGTCGCAGGTCCTTGACATGACAACCCACACGATCACAGATTTACAAGGACAACGGGTTAACCCTTTAGGCATGGGCCTCAGCTCATGTGGGAAATTGTATCATGAGTTCAATCCCGGCACGGCCGGGGTTCGAACCCATGACCTTTGGATCACCACAGAGGAACTGGTGCTAATAAGCTGGCGCTCTAACCAACTGCGCCACGGCCCGTGGCCTCTTTTGTGGAAAATATATAAACATTTTAGTTTGAAGGCATATGACTCAGACATTATGTGATAAGGTTTAATGACTGAGCTTTACAAGATTTTAAAACATGAAAGTAGATAATTATTGCCAGGTATTGCAATGCTACACAAGATAAAGGGACTTTTTGGACTTGCTAGGGACAAAACAACAAACAAGATACATGCTATTGTGGCTTCTCTATTTCCTCCACTGAAATTGGGGAACCTAGCAGGAAGTACTGTGAAGGAATCATGTGAAGGGGACATTTTCCCACAATTTGTGACTAAAATGAAACGCAAAAGTAGAACTGTAACAAGATGCGACCTTGTGTGTAAAATTTGTTTGCTATATCAGGCATTTTGTAAAAACAATTACAGAATAGTAGGTGGCCGAAAGAAATGACCAGACGTATTAGCAGATTTCTGCTGTGAAGGGGTGACACAAGCCAAGGACCACCACAATGGACAATGCCATCAAAGTGCCATTATGTTTTTAATTGCAAAGCCTGACTAAAAGATACAATACAAAATGCTTCTATTTTAAAATCAAATAATCTAGACACAACTAAACAGGGAAAAATAAATTCCTTCTTTTCAAAAAACCTGGACTGCCGAAAGGCCTAGGTTTTTATAATCCAGGGGATATTGAACAAGTTAAGGAAGATGCATACATCCATAAAATGAGAGCTGATAAATATTTTAGAATGTTGAGTGTTCCAAACATGGGTGTGTGGTTAGAACGTACAAAGGATGGGAAAATAAACACAGGATTAGGTCTAGAAAATTACAGAGAATTGTGAAAGACATTAGTATTTCAAAGTTTGAAGACCTCAAAACAAGCGTGTATATAAATGGCCAATATGTACACATAAATGGAACAATGAGAAGTGTGATTCCACCATGTACATGTATCAAATCCCACCACAATGGACAATGCCATCAAAGGGGACATTTTCCCACAATTTGTGACTAAAATGAAATGCAAAAGTAGCACTCCAACAAGATGCAACCTTGTGTGTAAAATTTGTTTGCTATATCAGGCATTTTGTGACAAAAAGTTTTTCTTTCAACATAGACATGTTTTACTCAATAAAGAATTATAGAACCTTTATCTTTTCACATGTACAACAGATCAATTATCATAATTGGGGGAATTTATTAGGTCAGGAGTGCTAACTAGAGACAATATGGTAATTTAATCTTATGAGAATGTATGGTTGTAATTTGATTAAATCTAATCATGCAATCTGTTATACATGTCAGAGATGTTTTTGGGGCCGCGCAGCGCGCGATTCCCCCATCGTTTTAGCCTGTTCCCGCAATCAAATGTCGATCAACGCGTCCATAATGCGCATCAGCAACTGTCAGTGTGAAAAAGACAAGGAATTTGGCTTTAATTTGAGCAGAAACCATCAGAATTCAGCATAATGATGGATCGCTTACCTCCGTGTCCGCCATTTTGTTTTTCGACTGTTCAATGCGAGATAGACGAATACGTCAACAAAAATGCGTCCGCCTGCAAATTTCGAAAAGCGTATTTTATGACCAACTCCTTGCCCAAACAGACACAAATAAGATGCCCCCAAAGAAGAAATTCAAACATACTAGTGGCCAAAGGTCCATGTTATGTTTTACTGGTAAGGATTTAATCATTTACAGTCTTCCTGATAACCGCCGGACCGCCGGTCCAGGCTTTTTGCATTCGGCACGTTGCGCGTTTGATAAATGGCGCGTTCAACACAGAGTCTAAATAATGGATTAGTGTCAATTCTGCAATTCAATTCAAGGGAACATTTTTTCAGGGCAGTTGAATATTTGGAAGCAAACCTTATACAGAAAGGATCTGCTCTGCATTTTTTATATGCAGTGAGATATGACTGAAAAAACGGTATGTATGAGAGCCACAGTTACTTTAATTTTTCATGAGAAGATTTGGTCATGAAAAACCCTAGTGGATATTTAATATTCTTTTGTGGATTTGTTTGTTTGGGGCTTTACATCACTTTCAACATTATTTCAGTCATTTCGTGATGAGACCTACTTGTAGCAGATATAGTGCTGCCTCACTGAATTGTCATGTCGCAGGTCCTTGACATGACAACCCACCCGATCACAGATTTACAAGGACAACGGGTTAACCCTTTAGGCATGGGCCTCAGCTCATGTGGGAAATTGTATCATGAGTTCAATCCCGGCACGGCCGGGGTTCGAACCCATGACCTTTGGATCACCACAGAGGAACTGGTGCTAATAAGCTGGCGCTCTAACCAACTGCGCCACGGCCCGTGGCCTCTTTTGTGGAAAATATATAAACATTTTAGTTTGAAGGCATATGACTCAGACATTATGTGATAAGGTTTAATGACTGAGCTTTACAAGATTTTAAAACATGAAAGTAGATAATTATTGCCAGGTATTGCAATGCTACACAAGATAAAGGGACTTTTTGGACTTGCTAGGGACAAAACAACAAACAAGATACATGCTATTGTGGCTTCTCTATTTCCTCCACTGAAATTGGGGAACCTAGCAGGAAGTACTGTGAAGGAATCATGTGAAGGGGACATTTTCCCACAATTTGTGACTAAAATGAAACGCAAAAGTAGAACTGTAACAAGATGCGACCTTGTGTGTAAAATTTGTTTGCTATATCAGGCATTTTGTAAAAACAATTACAGAATAGTAGGTGGCCGAAAGAAATGACCAGACGTATTAGCAGATTTCTGCTGTGAAGGGGTGACACAAGCCAAGGACAACCACAATGGACAATGCCATCAAAGTGCCATTATGTTTTTAATTGCAAAGCCTGACTAAAAGATACAATACAAAATGCTTCTATTTTAAAATCAAATAATCTAGACACAACTAAACAGGGAAAAATAAATTCCTTCTTTTCAAAAAACCTGGACTGCCGAAAGGCCTAGGTTTTTATAATCCAGGGGATATTGAACAAGTTAAGGAAGATGCATACATCCATAAAATGAGAGCTGATAAATATTTTAGAATGTTGAGTGTTCCAAACATGGGTGTGTGGTTAGAATGTACAAAGGATGGGAAAATAAACACAGGATTAGGTCTAGAAAATTACAGAGAATTGTGAAAGACATTAGTATTTCAAAGTTTGAAGACCTCAAAACAAGCGTGTATATAAATGGCCAATATGTACACATAAATGGAACAATGAGAAGTGTGATTCCACCATGTACATGTATCAAATCCCACCACAATGGACAATGCCATCAAAGGGGACATTTTCCCACAATTTGTGACTAAAATGAAACGCAAAAGTAGCACTCCAACAAGATGCAACCTTGTGTGTAAAATTTGTTTGCTATATCAGGCATTTTGTGACAAAATGACAGAATAGTAGGTGGCCGAAAGAAATGACCGGACGTATTAGCAGATTTATGCTGTGAAGGGGTGACACAAGCCAATGACCACCACAATGGACAATGCCATCAAAGTGCCATTATATTTTTAATTACAAAAGTTTGGAATGACAAAAGGATGGTTTTGTTTGTTTGTTTGTTTGTGGCTTTACATCACTTTCGACATTATTTCAGTCATTTCGTGATGAGACCTACTTGTAGCAGATATAGTGCTGCCTCACTGAATTGTCATGTCGCAGGTCCTTGACATGACAACCCACCCGGTCACAGATTTACAAGGACAACGGGTTAACCCTTTAGGCACGGGCCTCAGCTCATGTGGGAAATTGAATTATGAGTTCAATCTCGGCATGGCCGGGGATCGAACCCACGACCTTTGGATCACCACAGAGGAACTGGTGCTAATAAGCTGGCGCTCTAACCAACTGCGCCACGGCCCGTGGCCACCAAAAGGATGGTCCCAAACACATTGGATTCAGGTTGTGCATATTGGGAAGATTTCATCAAGAAGACATTACCTATCCCAGATAAAGACGGAAAGAAACGTACAATTTATGGACTTTTTGGACTAGCTAGGGACAAAACAACAAACAAGATACATGCTATTGTGGCTTCTCTATTTCCTCCACTGAAATTGGGGAACCTAGCAGGAAGTACTGTGAAGGAATCATGTGAAGGGGACATTTTCCCACAATTTGTGACTAAAATGAAACGCAAAAGTAGAACTGTAACAAGATGCGACCTTGTGTGTAAAATTTGTTTGCTATATCAGGCATTTTGTGAAAACAATTACAGAATAGTAGGTGGCCGAAAGAAAAGACCGGACGTATTAGCAGATTTATGCTGTGAAGGGGTGACACAAGCCAAGGACCACCACAATGGACAATGCCATCAAAGTGCCATTATGTTTTTAATTACAAAAGTTTGGAATGACAAAAGGATGGTCCCAAACACATTGGATTCAGGTTGTGCATATTGGGAAGATTTCATCAAGAAGACATTACCTATCGCAGATAAAGACGGAAAGAAATGTACAATTTATGGACTTTTTGGACTAGCTAGGGACAAAACAACAAACAAGATATATGCTATTGTGGCTTCTCTATGCCCTCCACTGAAATTGGGGAACCTAGCAGGAAGTACTGTGAAGGAATCATGTGAAGGGGACATTTTCCCACAATTTGTGACTAAAATGAAACGCAAAAGTAGAACTGTAACAAGATGCGATTTTGTGTGTAAAATTTGTTTGCTATATCAGGCATTTTGTGAAAACAATTACAGAATAGTAGGTGGCCGAAAGAAATGACCGGACGTATTAGCAGATTTATGCTGTGAAGGGGTGACACAAGCCAAGGACCACCACAATGGACAATGCCATCAAAGTGCCATTATGTTTTTAATTGCAAAGCCTGGCTAAAAGATACAATACAAAATGCTTCTATTTTAAAATCAAATAAACTAGACACAACTAAACAGGGAAAAATAAATTCCTTCTTTTCAAAAAACCTGGACTGCCGAAAGGCCTAGGTTTTTATAATCCAGGGGATATTGAACAAGTTAAGGAAGATGCATACATCCATAAAATGAGAGCTGATAAATATTTTATAATGTTGAGTGTTCCAAACATGGGTGTGTGGTTAGAACGTACAAAGGATGGGAAAATAAACACAGGATTAGGTCTAGAAAATTACAGAGAATTGTGAAAGACATTAGTATTTCAAAGTTTGAAGACCTCAAAACAAGCGTGTATATAAATGGCCAATATGTACACATAAATGGAACAATGAGAAGTGTGATTCCACCATGTACATGTATCAAATCCCACCACAATGGACAATGCCATCAAAGGGGACATTTTCCCACAATTTGTGACTAAAATGAAATGCAAAAGTAGCACTCCAACAAGATGCAACCTTGTGTGTAAAATTTGTTTGCTATATCAGGCATTTTGTGACAAAATGACAGAATAGTAGGTGGCCGAAAGAAATGACCGGACGTATTAGCAGATTTATGCTGTGAAGGGGTGACACAAGCCAATGACCACCACAATGGACAATGCCATCAAAGTGCCATTATATTTTTAATTACAAAAGTTTGGAATGACAAAAGGATGGTCCCAAACACATTGGATTCAGGTTGTGCATATTGGGAAGATTTCATCAAGAAGACATTACCTATCCCAGATAAAGACGGAAAGAAACGTACAATTTATGGACTTTTTGGACTAGCTAGGGACAAAACAACAAACAAGATACATGCTATTGTGGCTTCTCTATTTCCTCCACTGAAATTGGGGAACCTAGCAGGAAGTACTGTGAAGGAATCATGTGAAGGGGACATTTTCCCACAATTTGTGACTAAAATGAAACGCAAAAGTAGAACTGTAACAAGATGCGACCTTGTGTGTAAAATTTGTTTGCTATATCAGGCATTTTGTGAAAACAATTACAGAATAGTAGGTGGCCGAAAGAAAAGACCGGACGTATTAGCAGATTTATGCTGTGAAGGGGTGACACAAGCCAAGGACCACCACAATGGACAATGCCATCAAAGTGCCATTATGTTTTTAATTACAAAAGTTTGGAATGACAAAAGGATGGTCCCAAACACATTGGATTCAGGTTGTGCATATTGGGAAGATTTCATCAAGAAGACATTACCTATCCCAGATAAAGACGGAAAGAAATGTACAATTTATGGACTTTTTGGACTAGCTAGGGACAAAACAACAAACAAGATATATGCTATTGTGGCTTCTCTATGCCCTCCACTGAAATTGGGGAACCTAGCAGGAAGTACTGTGAAGGAATCATGTGAAGGGGACATTTTCCCACAATTTGTGACTAAAATGAAACGCAAAAGTAGAACTGTAACAAGATGCGATTTTGTGTGTAAAATTTGTTTGCTATATCAGGCATTTTGTGAAAACAATTACAGAATAGTAGGTGGCCGAAAGAAATGACCGGACGTATTAGCAGATTTATGCTGTGAAGGGGTGACACAAGCCAAGGACCACCACAATGGACAATGCCATCAAAGTGCCATTATGTTTTTAATTGCAAAGCCTGGCTAAAAGATACAATACAAAATGCTTCTATTTTAAAATCAAATAAACTAGACACAACTAAACAGGGAAAAATAAATTCCTTCTTTTCAAAAAACCTGGACTGCCGAAAGGCCTAGGTTTTTATAATCCAGGGGATATTGAACAAGTTAAGGAAGATGCATACATCCATAAAATGAGAGCTGATAAATATTTTATAATGTTGAGTGTTCCAAACATGGGTGTGTGGTTAGAACGTACAAAGGATGGGAAAATAAACACAGGATTAGGTCTAGAAAATTACAGAGAATTGTGAAAGACATTAGTATTTCAAAGTTTGAAGACCTCAAAACAAGCGTGTATATAAATGGCCAATATGTACACATAAATGGAACAATGAGAAGTGTGATTCCACCATGTACATGTATCAAATCCCACCACAATGGACAATGCCATCAAAGGGGACATTTTCCCACAATTTGTGACTAAAATGAAATGCAAAAGTAGCACTCCAACAAGATGCAACCTTGTGTGTAAAATTTGTTTGCTATATCAGGCATTTTGTGACAAAATGACAGAATAGTAGGTGGCCGAAAGAAATGACCGGACGTATTAGCAGATTTATGCTGTGAAGGGGTGACACAAGCCAATGACCACCACAATGGACAATGCCATCAAAGTGCCATTATATTTTTAATTACAAAAGTTTGGAATGACAAAAGGATGGTCCCAAACACATTGGATTCAGGTTGTGCATATTGGGAAGATTTCATCAAGAAGACATTACCTATCCCAGATAAAGACGGAAAGAAACGTACAATTTATGGACTTTTTGGACTAGCTAGGGACAAAACAACAAACAAGATACATGCTATTGTGGCTTCTCTATTTCCTCCACTGAAATTGGGGAACCTAGCAGGAAGTACTGTGAAGGAATCATGTGAAGGGGACATTTTCCCACAATTTGTGACTAAAATGAAACGCAAAAGTAGAACTGTAACAAGATGCGACCTTGTGTGTAAAATTTGTTTGCTATATCAGGCATTTTGTGAAAACAATTACAGAATAGTAGGTGGCCGAAAGAAAAGACCGGACGTATTAGCAGATTTATGCTGTGAAGGGGTGACACAAGCCAAGGACCACCACAATGGACAATGCCATCAAAGTGCCATTATGTTTTTAATTACAAAAGTTTGGAATGACAAAAGGATGGTCCCAAACACATTGGATTCAGGTTGTGCATATTGGGAAGATTTCATCAAGAAGACATTACCTATCCCAGATAAAGACGGAAAGAAATGTACAATTTATGGACTTTTTGGACTAGCTAGGGACAAAACAACAAACAAGATATATGCTATTGTGGCTTCTCTATGCCCTCCACTGAAATTGGGGAACCTAGCAGGAAGTACTGTGAAGGAATCATGTGAAGGGGACATTTTCCCACAATTTGTGACTAAAATGAAACGCAAAAGTAGAACTGTAACAAGATGCGATTTTGTGTGTAAAATTTGTTTGCTATATCAGGCATTTTGTGAAAACAATTACAGAATAGTAGGTGGCCGAAAGAAATGACCGGACGTATTAGCAGATTTATGCTGTGAAGGGGTGACACAAGCCAAGGACCACCACAATGGACAATGCCATCAAAGTGCCATTATGTTTTTAATTGCAAAGCCTGGCTAAAAGATACAATACAAAATGCTTCTATTTTAAAATCAAATAAAATAGACACAACTAAACAGGGAAAAATAAATTCCTTCTTTTCAATAAACCTGGACTGCCGAAAGGCCTAGGTTTTTATAATCCAGGGGATATTGAACAAGTTAAGGAAGATGCATACATCCATAAAATGAGAGCTGATAAATATTTTATAATGTTGAGTGTTCCAAACATGGGTGTGTGGTTAGAACGTACAAAGGATGGGAAAATAAACACAGGATTAGGTCTAGAAAATTACAGAGAATTGTGAAAGACATTAGTATTTCAAAGTTTGAAGACCTCAAAACAAGCGTGTATATAAATGGCCAATATGTACACATAAATGGAACAATGAGAAGTGTGATTCCACCATGTACATGTATCAAATCCCACCACAATGGACAATGCCATCAAAGGGGACATTTTCCCACAATTTGTGACTAAAATGAAATGCAAAAGTAGCACTCCAACAAGATGCAACCTTGTGTGTAAAATTTGTTTGCTATATCAGGCATTTTGTGAAAAAAATGACAGAATAGTAGGTGGCTGAAAGAAATGACCGGACGTATTAGCAGATTTATGCTGTGAAGGGGTGACACAAGCCAATGACCACCACAGTGGACAATGCCATCAAAGAGCCATTATGTCTTTAATTACAAAAGTTTGGAATGACAAAAGGATCGTCCCAAACACATTGGATTCAGGTTGTGCATATTGGGTACTGTGAAGGAATCATGTGAAGGGGACATTTTCCACAATTTGTGACTAAAATGAAACGCAAAAGTAGAACTGTAACAAGATGCAACCTTGTGTCTAAAATTTGTTTGCTATATCAAAGAAGTCTATTTTTTTTAAATTGAATATCTGTACATTCAATTATATCAGACAATTTCTGAAAATTGCCACATGACTGGAGACAATGGCAACAAAATGCAGGAGTTAGTACCAAACGGCACAGTACAACTAGCCCATGGATGGACATATGCTTGCACACCATACCCAACTGGAGGCATATCTTAGAAACCATGGGCCCCTTTTGCCACAACTTGTACTAATCCAACTCCTACCTCCAAAACCTTGTTCCCACTCCTTCAGCACATGGGAACAGAGTAACACTGAATCCTTACACCCAACCAATGCCAAAGGCCCTCAGCTTGGTCAATCTGCATGATAGGGCAAACATAGTGAAGAATGATTACGTAAAGTTATACACACTTGCCATGCAGCTCCAGCTAACTGAGCCTAGTGCAAGCCCTCATTAAGTTGCAGCCCAAAACAAAGCCACTCTCCAAATTGTCTTTGTGCAGACCTTTTGCTAGGTATGCATCCACATATGCCTGCATAGAGTTCAAGGCGGACTCTGTCAGGTACAATATTCAGACAGGAAGACGTTCACACCAACATCTGAGGCCCTTTAGATCCGCCACTGGTATATATATTCAATTGCAAATTAATTCTATGAAATGTGAGCACTCCACTTGAGAGACAATGTCTTTTGTGTTCCTATATATGTATTATTATATTATTTCAGGTAATGAACCCATGCGGAAAGCTGAAAGGTTATCTGTTGCCTCTCCCTTACAGTCATCCACCCACCAGAAGGCATCTCCCTCATTGCCCATTCCCCCACCTTCACCTGCTACACCAGTTACTCACTTATCATCTCCCTCATTGCCCATTCCCCCACCTTCACTAGCTACACCAGTTACTCACTTATCCCCTCGCCAAAGGCCCTCACAAACAGTGATGACTGTCCACCCATCTCCCCAAATCAAGCAGGATCAACAAACTCCAGTGCGTGACCCCACTGTGCAACCTTCCAGTGGGAAAAGGAATCTACTGCAGATGTCCAGTAAGTAAAGATTAACTCTCATTCAGTATATATACTGTATCTCTCTGCAACATTAGACAACTAAGTATACAAAGATATACATGTATATGCATTTAAAGTTTTTCTTTCAACATAGACATGTTTTACTCAATAAAGAATTATAATAGAACCTTTATCTTTTCACATGTACAACAGATCAATTATCATAATTGGGGGAATTTATTAGGTCAGGAGTGCTAACTAGAGACAATATGGTAATTTAATCTTTTGAGAATGTATGGTTGTAATTTGATTAAATCTAATCATGCAATCTGTTATACATGTCAGAGATGTTTTTGGGGCCGCGCAGCTCGCGATTCCCCCATCGTTTAAGCCTGTTCCCGCAATCAAATGTCGATCAACGCGTCCATAATGCGCATCAGCAACTGTCAGTGTGAAAAAGACAAGGAATTTGGCTTTAATTTGAGCAGAAACCATCAGAATTCAGCATAATGATGGATCGCTTACCTCCGTGTCCGCCATTTTGTTTTTCGACTGTTCAATGCGAGATAGACGAATACGTCAACAAAAATGCGTCCGCCTGCAAATTTCGAAAAGCGTATTTTATGACCAACTCCTTGCCCAAACAGACACAAATAAGATGCCCCCAAAGAAGAAATTCAAACATACTAGTGGCCAAAGGTCCATGTTATGTTTTACTGGTAAGGATTTAATCATTTACAGTCTTCCTGATAACCGCCGGACCGCCGGTCCAGGCTTTTTGCATTCGGCACGTTGCGCGTTTGATAAATGGCGCGTTCAACACAGAGTGACTTGTATCCATCGGACGTCACACAAGGACTGAATTTGGCGGGAATCAGCTTTTGTATATTGGCGTGTCCAGAAATGGATATTGAAGGGGGTGTTCAATTTAACAAATTTCACAATTTATATCATTTGGCATTTCTTCTTCTTATAGGACTTTGTATGATATCTGTGAACACGAATATGCCAAAAAAATAATAAATACTTGTACAGAAGATACTGTAGTGTACCCCATTTTAACAAATGTAAAACCCTGGACATGCCACTGATGCCTTTCACACACTGTCCTTCTGTGACGTCACACTGATACAAGTCACTCTGTGTTGAACGCCCCATTTATCAAACGCGCAACGTGCCGAATGCAATAAGCCCCGGTCCAGACCGGCATATTTTCTGTCGTAGTCGGACCTCATGTCCGACATGTATTTTTGTGAAAATTCTAACTTTTCTCAAAATTTATCCCTCGAGATGATCGGCAGTCATTTTAAAAGTAAAACGTAAATAAGAAGTGTCAGGGATCCATCATTGCGCAATACATTAATATTTTCAATGCAAATGAATAGCGTCCGATCATTTTCGTCACTTCCGGTTTTCAAAATGACGACCTCGTGTCTTATATGCGCATTTAAGCATTGTTAAACTCGCTTTTTCTCTGACTTGTGCATACTTTAAACTGATAAAATGAAGGCGGACTATTGCCGACACGTGTCAGAATATTTCTATGTGAAAAATAAAAGATTGGGGAGTTTTGGGGAATCATGTAGGGGAGTTTTGGGGAATCATGTAGGGGAGTTTTGGGGAATCATTTGTGGAGTTTTGGGGAATCATTTGGGGAGTTTTGGGGAATCATGTAGGGGAGTTTTGGGGAATCATGTAGGGGAGTTTTGGGGAATCATGTAGGGGAGTTTTGGGGAATCATTTGGGGAGTTTTGGAGAATCTTTTGGGGAGTTTTGGGGAATCATGTAGGGGAGTTTTGGGGAATCATGTAGGGGAGTTTTGGGGAATCATGTAGGGGAGTTTTGGGGAATCATTTGGGGAGTTTTGGAGAATCATTTGGGGAGTTTTGGAGAATCTTTTGGGGAGTTTTGGGGAATCATGTAGGGGAGTTTTGGGGAATCATTTGGGGAGTTTTGGAGAATCTTTTGGGGAGCTTTGGAGAATCATTTGGGGAGTTTTGGAGAATCATGTAGGGGAGTTTTGGGGAATCATTTGGGGAGTTTTGGGGAATCATTTTAGAGACATAGAACAATTATTTTGGGATATTAGGCTAAACATACACTTTTTTTTTTGTAGGCACAAGTTGCACAACTGACAAGCATTCTAACAAAGCTGGTAGTGGTGGAAGTCAGAGCACAGACGGTGGTGGTGATGAAAAGAGTCAGAGCAGCAGAGCTAGTAGTGGTGACATTGAAAAGAGCAGAGATGGTGGTGGTGATGAACAGAGTCAGAGCAGCAGAGCTAGTAGTGGTGACATTGAAAAAAACAGAGATGGTGGTGGTGATGAACAGAGCAGAGCTAGTGGTAGTAACATTGGTGGTGGTGACAGGGAAAATCGGAGCACGGGTGGCAGTGGTGAAAGTAGTAAAGCCCAGAATCCAAACAAGTTTCAGCAGTCATGGCTGAGAGACCATCACTGGCTGAGACATGATGGTGAGAAGCAGTACTGCCACATGTGCAGAGAGGCAGGCTTTAAAAACACTATGGCCTTAGGCAACACAAACTTTCGCACAAGCACCCTGACCAGGCATGTGAGGCATGAGGACCATAAAAGATTGATGACAGCCAAAGTCGTCAGGAAGAGCATTGATGTCAGTACTAAGAAAGCCTTGACAAAGGAGGAGAAGGCAGTAACTGTTGCTATGAAGGCAGTTTACTGGTTAGCGAAGGAAGAGTTGCCGATATCAAAGTTTGAGAGCCTCATGGAGCTGCTCAGAATATTAGACACCCCACACATTGAGGACCTGAACATTGGGACAAAGATCAATTATTCATCTCGCACAACAGCAAACGAGTTGGTAGACACTCTGTCAAAAGATCTTGATATGAAAGTCACAGAGAGAATGAAGGAGAGTCCCAGCCTGACATTGCTGGTCGACGAGAGTACAGACAGGGGAGTAGCCAAGAAAATGAGCATAATGACAAGGGTGTGCAATCCTGTGACCCTTGATATTGACACCCACTTTGTAGCAGATCCAAAGATTTCCAGCAGGAAAGGTGGCGACATGGCTCATGATATTGAGAAAGAGATGCAGAAGAGGGTCTTGCAGTTGTCAGACATCAATCAACTGGGCACTGATGGTGCCAGGGCTATGACGGGCACTGGTGAAGGGTTGACAGGCCATCTGATGAGATCAAATCCCCACCTTCTCAATTCCCATTGTGCCGCTCATCGCCTGGCTTTGTGTTCTTCTCAGGCAGCAAAGTCAAAAGTATGAAAGACTTTGAGTCAACTCTTGGATCCATATATTACTTGCTGAAGTTCTCGAGTGTCATGAGTGACAGACTGGCAGAATGCCAGAAGATCCTCGATGAGCCCCAGCTCAAGATGAGAGAAGTGCACGAGATCCGGTGGCTGTCGGTGTATGAGGCCATTGCAAGTATCCAGAGAACTCTAGCAAGTATCCAGAGAACTCTAACATTTCTTGTGGAGCAGGCAGCAGCCGGCGATGACAAGGCTGAGGGAGTCAAGCGAAAGGTTGCCAGTGTCGACTTCATAAGGACAACATACTGGATGCTTGACATTCTGCAGCCAGTCATGAAGCTAACGCTGTTCCTGCAAAAGAAGGATGTCGACATCAGTGCTGTCAAACCAGCTGTTGAGGGTTGTATCAGAGAGCTAGAGCTGCTGCGTGATGACAAAAATCCCCTTGGTGCTCCCAGAATAAAGGATACTTTGCCACCTGACCTTGAAGAAGGCACCTTCAAAGGGCATCTAGTCAGCAAACCAAAGAGCAAGAACCAATTTGCCAATGACATCAGCAAATTCATCAGCCAGATCATCTCAAATTTAGAGGAGAGATTCCCAGACAAAGAGATGATGTCAGCACTGGGGGTTCTCGGCATGCGCCCCCTTAACATGGTCAATGATGTAGAATCCTGGGGAAACTCATACATTGATTACATTGTGGATCATTTCGGCAAGCCAAAGACCCGCAAATATGTGGTACAGGAGACAAGAGAAAAGAAGGAGACTCTGTCGCCAGCTGTCATTGATGGCCCTGCAACGAAGATGGAGTGGCAGCACATCAAGCGTGTGGTTCTGGCACAGAGGTATGAGCGGGCAAGCATGGCTAGCTTGTGGAAACTCATAGCCAAGTTCCACAGAGATGAAGTTCCCAACCTCATGACCATTGCTGCCATAGCCTTGACCCACCCAGTTCACACTGCAGACTGCGAACGGTCGTTCTCAGTACAGAATGCTGTCCAAACAGTGAGGCGAAACAGACTGTCACCAGAGCACTGTGAGCAGTTGATGCGCATCAGCATCGAGGGACCAGCACTCAAGACCCATGACTTCACCCCAGCTCTTGGTCTATGGCGAACAAGAAAATATCGGTACATATTCAAGAAGTAATCACAGGATCCAATGGCCCAGACATCCAAGGTACCACCCGCACCTCAGGTACCACCACTGGGACCAACTGCTGACCTCTTGGTAGCATCCAAGCTTTGTATGCAGTCAGCCATCTCCACCAGTGGCCAAGAAACCATAGCTGCCACCGCTCCTAGTCGCACCTTGATGACAAATTGGACCTGATTATGGACATTGAGCTTGAACACTGCATGAAGACAAGACTGTTAAATGGAAATAAACATTGTTGTGGTTTCCAATTCCTATCAAAATTTATTTTGGGTGGCTTCTCTGCCTTATGATAGCCCTTTACATTAAAAATGAACAGTTGAATACATGTTATCATTAAAATTTATTTTGGGTGGCTACTGTGCCTTATGATAGCCCTTTGCATTAAAAAATGAATTGGATCATCACCTGCAAAATAAACCGTTATTGGTTAATATCTGAATACATTTTTTCTTGATTTTTTGTCCGCGTTCGCCACTGCCCCCATTGGATTCTCAAAATCCCCCATTGTTTTGTGAAAATCCCCCATTGTTTTCTACCTGGTGGGGGGATTCCCCCATTGACTCACTTTACCAGAATCATCTCTGCATGTACATGCTTAGGACAACCTGTCAAATGCTTAAGGATGTTGATTAGCAGTGGAAATGATTCATGCCATCTTTTCAATATATATCAAATTTATATTTTCAGAAATGGCTACTGGGCTGAATTTGGAGGTTGAGGAAATCGAATCACTGTCATCAAGTACAGATACAGGTAATCCCTAAAGCTGATTAACTTAATTGCCATATCAATGTATGTTTAAATGCTGTTAATATCTTTTTAAATTAGAGGTTAATTAAATGTGCCAGGAAGTCAAGATCAAACAGTGCACCAGTATAATTTCTATTAGTATTGGGATTACAAAATAAACAGTTTCACAAAACTATAAAGCCCTAAGGCCATGTAAAATTAATTATTCATCTCCCAGACATCCCCGCGTCGATTTTGGGGGCCGCATGGAACCTTTTTATTTCAATAAATAAACTGAAAGATTGTCCAAATCAACAAAAATATTCTTATTACTCACTTCACTACAGAGGTTATCGAATAACTGACGAATTATGGCATTTCTGCTTGAAATTCAGTTTGTTTACCGCGTGTTTCAATCCCTGGTGACTATAACCGCGAGATGAGAATTTGCGTCAACTTCATATTGATATGATTGCATGCTGTGTTGCGTCCGTTTTACCGCGAGTTTGAAAATAAATAAATAAATTTTTAAAAATGCGCCCGCCCGCGTGGATTTCTTTGAAAATATGTCTGAGAAACAGTTAATTAATTTTATATGGCCTAATGAGAAACCCCACACTTTAATTATATTATTTTATTTGAAACATGTCATTCACCAAGTAGCCTGATGCAAACCACTGGGGCAGAAACATAGTTAGCCTTGGCTTTGGTTATTAAGATTTGTAATTTTTATGAGTCATTTGCTTTGTTTCAGATTTTCAGACGGCAGTGCTGAATAAGTTGGACACAATTATAAGAAACCAACAGGATATTCTGCAAAAATGTGCTTCTGGTCCAAACTACACTCGAGATGAGCCCACACTTGAGGACAACGTGCCCAATCCTCTGGACACTGAGGAACAGATGACACGGTTGCACCGGCGTTTCGAGGAAGATGCAGACCTGCGCAAAAAAATGGTATGCATAATCATATGAATTCAATAAAAGTTCAATGTTAATTATCAGTTAACAACATTCAAGAATTTTTGGAGGTCATTGTTTTTTTTCTAATCCAAATTGAAAATTATGAAATTATATGTAAACAAATCTAAATTTAGTTTACTCTAACCAACTTTATTGCCAAAATTAGATTTAAAATTTGGAAATTCCAGTTCAGTTGGAGGTATCGGGTCATCAGCTTGTTTTTAAACTTTAACTACTGGGACAGTCAAGAAAACAACAGATGCCCTATTTTCAGTCAATATCTGGTGAATAATGTGAACAAACTAATCAGTTGCAGGCAAATTTTAGAATTCAACCACACCCATGGGAACAGTCATGCATGCACCACTATACACTGCATCAAACTCAATAATTTCATGGTTGTGATTCCCATTTTGTGTTTCAGGTGTCCATGCTTAGTACAATGGGTGGCAACAGCCTGGGGGACACAGTCCGTCGCATGATGTACAACCTTGGCACACCAAAGCTGTGGTGTGAATACAATCTCAAAGGACGTGGAGCAAAGAGGCCACTGATTGTATTGCGAGTCTACAAGATAATGATGAGTAAGTATTTTTCATGGTGTACTTAGAATTCACAACCATACACTATAAGTCTGTTGGGCGTCTTTAGAATTATTGCAAAATTAAATGTGTCAGGTTGGTATATATATCTAATAGAAATGTTACATTTCTTGGGAAGGGGGTTTAAATGTTTCCTGACATTACCCCCTTGTATTTATATGGGATATCACTCAGTATAATATAAAATTGAAAAATATTGGATCAAAGATTTTTATCAGCATTAGTATATTTTTAGTATTTTTATCATATATCATGTCATGTTTTTGTAACATAATTAGACACGGTTGCCTTATTAAATGTGTATGTTTATTCTTATAGGAGCCTGCCGAAAGATCCACAAATTTGCAGAGTGCGATTTTGAGACGGCAGTAGCATCAACACTCAAGCATGCCCCAAATAGGAGAGGAGGATACAGGTTTGATGTAAGGAATATTTCTTTTCCATCATTCATTAAAGCCAACAGTGCTTCAGTCAAATAAACAATAAGGATACATAATATAATCCTAGGAACATACCCTAAATAATCCTCTTCTAAACCAAAACTTTTTGCATTTGACTGTTGAAATATATATAATAAAATATTTGCATTCATTTGATAAAGACTGAATGTGTCAGGCCATTTTCAAGGAAATGCCTTTCTACCATAATTAGAGCAAAATGAATATTTCTTGGCCCTAGTTTTTCACTATTAAAGCCTAACAATATTGAGGGCTGTATGTAATGTTAGAACTGTTTCTTATTGCAACATTACCCCAGTGTGCAGTTATCAAAAAAGACAAGAATATTACTTTTTCTACAAGATCACTGTATATTTCAGATAGTAAGTATAGTACATGGAAGAATATGTAAAGTTTGCATATACAAGAATTTTACTAAACAGTGTTCTGTAATTTTTTTTAATGCAGGATCGACGACAACAGCGGCTCTCACTGTCCAGACCTCCTAGGCCTCTTCCTCCACAAACAGATACTGCATCATCAGATGAGGACTGAATGGTAAGCCTTAACTTCTAGAATTTTGAGTTGCCATTTACTACATATTCGATAAGTTGACCCAGCAAACACACAACGTAGCTACAACGTTGTGAGAAGGTAGTTATCTGGTAATGTTGTACTTTTACGTTGTGACAACGTTGAGTACCAACGTCAGATCTCAACCTATTTACAACGTCATGATACGACGTTGATAGGATGTTGCCTGGACGTTGTAATACAACGTCGTGATTCTCATGTTGTGACAACGTTGTGATAAAATTGAAAATTTTTAAATCGAACCAAGGAACATATCTAATATCTACTAATTGGACTTTTTTTCTAAGATTTTCTCCAAAAAAAAGTGTGCCTCAAAATCATATTTTATTTGCATTATAGATTAAAATATAATATTAAATAATAATTTTCCAGAGATATTTTTTTTTAATTGGAAAAACTTAGAAATCTTTCAGAGCAGAAACTTGAATGCATTTACACGTGGAGCCACCTTTCACCTAGTGGCAGTTTAAACAGGAAGCGGAAGTAGTCTCTGTTTAAAATATACCACATGGTCAACTGCCAAAATTCAACCATCAATCTTTTCTGCTGAATTTCTGCTGCTAATCAACAAATCAAGGTATGTAAATTGAATGTTTAGTTACATGAATGTTTGTAGCACAAAATGGGAACATTTAAAGAATGTTTTCGTTGATATTTTAGCCACATCGACTGAAATTGCATGCATGGTGATCTGGCCAGACTTGGTTTGGGAGGGGGAATACAAAATTCTGTTCATACAAAGTTGAACATATTTATATTATTTCACATTTAAAAGGGTATTATAAGGGAGAAACAAATTTCAAATTCATTTTAAAGAACATGAATTTTGGCTGTTTGCACAGTATAAAATGACAGTTGGATATCCATAAATTTGAATCCTTAATCTGCCCCCTAGTGTCAGTTTTGGTACTAATGTTCATTTCTACTGCCCTCTGATGGGGAAAACTAGTTTTCATAGATTCCTCATCTGAACTATAAATGTTAAGAAACTTGAAATTTGAATACATTTTTTTAATTCTTTAGAAACATTAAATACATAATTTAAAATCAGGCAAGATATGTATATATGTGTATATATGTGTATATATGTGTATATATATATATATATATATATATATATATATGTATATATATTTATATGTATATATATATATATATGTATGTATATATATATGTATATATATATATGTATGTATATATATGGTCCCCTGTGGGTGCGGGGATTAAAGAATAGCCCCACTGCCCCCCAGCATGTCGTAAAAGGCGACTAAAGGGGCGTCCTGTTTGCCGTGGGATGCGACCTGTGTCGGGGAGGATATGGAATCCTGACTGGCTGAGCACTGGGCTGGTTTGGCAGTAATACCGGTCCAGTTGCAACACGCCTGTCTTGGATCCAAATGTTCACCAGACAGGCAGATCAGATTAGGCCTGGATCTGATTTAACCGGCTTGTGGTATATCTCCTTTAATGTATTCTGGCTATTTTATTTTTATTAGTGACAATTTCAAAGTTTAAAATTTAAGAATAATTGATAAATTTTTGATTTATATTTCCTGAAAGGAGATTACTGCTGATTGGGTCAATCGAGGGATATAAATAAAATCCGAAAGGGTGGAGTTTTTATTCTTAGAGTATGTCATGTTGGGTATCCTCATGGCGTCAGGGCTTGGAGTTACCGGCCCAGAAAGGCGTCCCCTTGTTGGGCTCCGTGGTGGGTAGGGGACCTAACTGATGAAATTTAAAATAACACACATGGCACAAAACAAACAAAAACGACCTAGGAATGATATAGACAGTGATGACGACTCAAATAAAACAGAAAAATGGCCTAGATTTTTAATTGCGGAAAGTTCCGATGCTGAACATACCCTGGCAAAAATGTCCCCCTTTGCAATTGCAAAGGGGATTCAAGGCATTGCCGGGGTACCGAAAACAGTTAAAAAGATGGGAAGTAAGTTATTGATTGAGGTTGAGCGGAAAAGCCATGCGGACAATCTACTACGATGCCGAATGTTGGCCACAGT
Source organism: Amphiduros pacificus (assembly GCA_949316495.1). Lineage (NCBI taxonomy): Eukaryota > Metazoa > Annelida > Polychaeta > Phyllodocida > Hesionidae > Amphiduros > Amphiduros pacificus. The sequence continues at coordinate 22,104,196 of OX439006.1, forward strand.
TCCTGTTATTATAACGGCTCACAAAACTCTCAACAATAAAAAAGGAGTAATCAGATGTCCAGATTTAGCGGGAGTTTCTGAGGAGGAGATAGTGGATGAGCTCAAAGACCAGGATGTTGTGCAATGTAAGCGGATATTTATAAAAAAGGACGGTGTCAAAATTCCTATCAATACGTTTATTCTGACATTTGAAGCAGCGCAGCTCCCAACATCTATTAAAGTTGGATATTTGAACGTTAGAGTTGATGTATTTATTCCAAATCCTCTGCGCTGCTTCAAGTGTCAGAGATATGGACATGGATCTGACAGATGTAAAGGGAATGTAACATGCCCAAAGTGTACTGCCCAACATAATGGAGAAGATTGTTTGTCAAATAATGTCAAATGTGTGAATTGTGAAGGCGATCACCCATCATATTCGCGGAATTGTCCTTCTTTTTTAAAAGAGAAGGAAATTCAGCGAATACAACACACAGAAAACATATCTTTTCCAGAGGCACGTAGGCGTGTAGAATCATTCAACACAACAAAATCATCCTATGCTAGCACTTTAAAGAACAAAGAGACTAAATCAATAGCAATTCAGACTGAAATTACATGGCCAATTAATGACAAAAATTATTCCTTTTTCACAAAAACTTCCAAATCTTCGGCAACATCTACTCAGACTCCTGCATCCACTACCCCAGCAATAGCTCTACCAACAATAACACCAACAATAACATCGACTAAAACCTCTTCACAGACTCCCTCCACATCATCTATTAATAAAAACGTAAATACCAATAGACCAGTTAATAAATCAGACAAAAAAGAAATCAAAGACCAAAGCAAAAGTAAAATAAATAGAACTAAATCCTTAGAAAGGATGGATACAGGTGATCCTTCTGATATACATTTTACACCTGTTCAGTCAAAACATAATCGTAAACCTAACAAATGATTATGTTAAATCCTATATTTATACTCATTATTTTTAATATGGCTATCAGCAATATCATACAATGGAATTGTAGAGGATTTGAGGCAAACAGGCCAGAACTGGAGTTATTAGCCCAGAAATATAATGCATCTGTATTTTGTTTACAAGAAACTAAATTCAAAGATGATTCCACAACATTTAAGGGATATGTGATTTATAATAAAGTGGGTTCAATTGACATTATGGACCGAGCACATGGCGGAGTTTCTGTTTTTGTTAAATCCTGTATACCCCAAAGTAAAGTAACATTAAATACTAATTTACAAGCTTCTGCAGTCAGGGTTACCCTGCACAATACATTAACTATATGTTCAATATATTTACCACCTAGTGAGCCAGTTAATATTGCAGATTTAAATAATTTGATAACCCAGCTGCCACAACCATATATGTTAGTTGGTGACTTTAATGCTCACAACTATCTTTGGGGTGGCAGAAATAATACTGATGCCAAAGGACGTATAATAGAAGATTTCTTAAATAATAATAGTTTGTGCCTTTGGAATAACGATTCTCCAACATATTTACATCCTGCTACAGGCTCTTTAACATCAATAGATCTCTCCATGTGCACTCCAAATTTATTTTTAGACTATTCTTGGGAAGTAGAGGAAGATCAGTGGGGTAGTGATCATTACCCCATTATTTTAAATAACCATTTTCCTCCACCAGACGAACGAATCCCTAAGTGGAAATTTCATCAAGCCGATTGGGCAAAATTTCACTCATCCTGTTTTAATAAAATAACTCCAGAAATTTTTAACAACGTAAATGATCCTCTTCAAGTTTTTACGGATACATTGTATGATATTGCTGATGGGTGTATTCCCAAATCAAAGCCAAATTCTAAAATTAAAGAAAAACCCTGGTTTAATGATGAGTGCAAAAAAGCTGTCAAGGAGCGGAAAAAAGCTTTAAAAATATTTAATCGACAGCCAACTCAATATAATTTGCACCAATTTCGTATAAAAAGAGCTAAAGCCCGTTATATTATTAAAATAAGCAAAAGAAAAAGTTGGAAGGATTATGTTTCCAAATTAAATACGCGTACACCGATTAAAAAATGCTGGGATATGGTGCGTAAAATTACTGGGAAGGGAGGTGGAGCAAGGATCAAACATCTAAATCATAATGGCCAATTAATTACAAATCCCACCGAAATAGGTAACACAATAGGTCAAACAATTTCCAAGAATTCCTCATCCAATAATTATTCTGCCAAATTTCAACAAATAAAAAATCGAAAAGAAAGAAACCAACTAAATTTCATATCTAATAACTTGGAACAATATAATAAGCCATTCACAATATCAGATTTAAAACTTGCTTTAGATAAATCCCATGATACCGCTCCTGGACCTGATCATATACATTATCAAATCCTCAAACACCTCCCTGACCAAACACTTGGGCATCTTTTGGATATTTTTAATAATATTTGGGAAAGTGGTAATTTTCCTCCTTCATGGAGTGAAGCCACTATCATTCCTATTCCCAAACCTGGCAAAGACTCGTCAGATTCAAATAATTATCGTCCCATTGCGTTAACAAGTTGTATTTGTAAATCAATGGAACGAATGATTAACGAGCGTTTAGTTTGGTTTTTAGAAACTGCGGCTTATATTTCTGTTGCACAGAGTGGTTTTAGAAAAACGCGAAGTACTGTTGACCATCTGGTACGTTTAGAAACGTTTATACGAGAGGGTTTTATAAAAGGCGAACATGTGGTTAGTATATTTTTTGATTTAGAGAAAGCATACGACACCACATGGAAATATGGAATAATGAGTGATTTATATGATATGGGATTAAGGGGTCGTTTACCCCTTTTTATTCAAAATTTTCTATCAAACAGACATTTTAAAGTTCGAGTGGGTGCATCACTTTCTGATGCTTTTGATCAGGAAATGGGTGTTCCACAGGGTAGTATATTATCAGTGACCCTTTTTATTATTAAAATTAACAGCATTGTTGATTGTATGAGGCCTGGAGCAGATTGCTCACTTTTTGTTGATGATTTCAACTTAAGCTACAGGTCAGCAAGCATGCATACAATAGAACGACAGCTTCAACAACACCTAAATAGATTACAAGAATGGGCTGATAACAATGGATTTAAGTTTTCTTTGAAAAAGACTGTATGTATGCACTTTTGTAAAAAGTGGAAGGCTCACCCAGATCCTGATCTACACCTTGGCCAAACTCGAATCCCTGTTGTCGAAGAAACCAAGTTTCTTGGACTTATATTTGATAGAAAATTATCTTTTATCCCTCATATTAAATATGTAAAAAAGAAATGCCAGAAGGCATTAGATTTATTACGGGTTCTCGCCCATACCGATTGGGGAGGGGACCGTAATATTTTATTACAATTATATAGAGCGCTGGTACGTTCCAAACTTGATTATGGGTGTATGGTATATGGATCAGCACGTCCATCGTATATTAAAATGCTCGATCCTATACAAAATCAAGGGTTAAGACTATGCCTTGGTGCATTTCGTACCTCGCCTGCAGATAGCTTGGCAGTAGAGGCAGATGAACTGCCTCTTGATTTAAGAAGAGAAAAACTTGCCCTTCACTATGCTGCAAAAATTGCTGCTTGTCCAGACAATCCTGTACATGACGCTATATTCAATCCAAATTATGTTGATCTTTTTGAAAATAAACCAAATACAATACCGACTTTTGGCATTCGCATTAAAGAATCTTTACAATCTTTAAATTTAAATCCGAATCACGTAGCTAAATTTCAATATCCTGAAACACCCCCATGGACCTATGCAACTTTAAATATTAATCTAGCCATGTCAGAATTAAAGAAATGCTCAACAGATCCATCCCTTTATATAAATAGATATAAAGAAATTAAATCTATTTTCACTGGCTATCAGTGTATATACACTGATGGATCATTTGATGATGAGAAAGCTGCTGCAGCTGCTGTTAAGGGCAATCATATTTATTCAGAACGTATGCCAAATAAATCATCGATTTTTTCTGCAGAACTACATGCTTTGTACCTTGCTTTAGATCATGTGGAGACTTCTCCACATCAAACATTTTTAATTTTTTCTGATTCTTTGTCTTGTTTACAAGCATTGAAAGCAAAGGATTGGAAAAATCCCTTTATTTACAAAATTCTCGAACGGTATCATAGACTTTGTACATATGAAAATAAAGAAATTCGTTTTTATTGGATCCCCAGTCATATTGGAATCCATGGAAATGAGGCTGCTGACCAAGCTGCCAAAGCAGCATTGGACAAACGCCCAATAGATTTACTTATTCCATATACAGAGTTTAAGAAATATATTACTGTTTTTTTACGTTCTAAATGGCAGTTGCGCTGGAACGAAGCTATTTTTAATAAATTACATGAAATTAAGCCCGTTCTAGGCAAAACTAAAGGTGCTATTAGAATTAACCGTAGAGAAGAGTCTGTTTTAACCCGTATAAGAATAGGACATAGTCATTTGACGCACTGTTATCTGCTTAAAGGTGAAGATCAACCGGAATGTATTGGTTGTCAAAGGGCTTTGACTATTAAACATATTTTAATTGAGTGTATCGATTTTGATATTATACGAACTCAATATTTTAATGTACAATGAATGAATGAATGAATGAATGAATGGTTTCTTAACGGCACATCGACACAATATGGTCATTCAGTGCCAAAACAGTAAAAACATAAACGTAATATTGACTAGAAACAAAATGTAAATGTTAATACAATATGTAGATAACACAAGGATTTATCAACAGCATTTATATAATATCAATCAAAATATAATAAATATGTATAATTTGTTTAAAAGACTTTATCAGTATGATGTTTTGCAGTTCTTGATAAATAAGTCAATGACATAAATAAACAAAAGCTCTGCCCTTAAAACTGATTATAAAGTCCTATGTGAGTTAAAAACGATACTATCACAGAAGTATCTACAGTATCAAATAACGTATGTAAATCTTGTACATTAAAATATTGAGTTCTTATAATTTGATTGGTGTTATATAAATGCTGTTGTTAAATTCTTGTGTTATGTACATATTGTATTAATATTTACATTTTGTCTCTAGTCAATACAACGGTTTTGTTTTTACTATTTTGGCACTGAATGACCTCATTGTGTCGATGTGCCGTAAAGAAACCATTCATTCATTGTATATATATGTATATATATATATACAGTCCACCCTCACTTTCTGACACTTCATTAATCAGACATTTCACCTTCCGACCATATTTTATTGGCGACCAACTGTTTTTCTCTATATTTGTACTCAACTATCTGACAATTTCAGTTTCAGACACCGACAATCCTTTTTGAACACAAAACTGCATAATCTATTGTTTTTGGGTTCATATATCCGACATTAAAGAAAGTCAAACATTTGCTAATTGTTCAGAAATACTGATTTGCAAGCTGATTGTCATCAACACAACAATTAACTCTCAACTGCAGACAGGTGACAGACCCACAATACAGGTGTTAATTGCATTTGGCCCAACAAGAGCTAGTCTAATCTCTTCCCTCACAGGGCTGTCATAACAAGCTGGCAAGTGTTAAAAAGCTAAGGGATTAAATCAACCATCCCATTCATTAGAACCAAAGTGTCATAGGGATGAGTTCTTTTCATTGTAAGATTAACTCTTGTCACCAGTAGGATTCAATTAGGCACTTCACAGACCAGCTCTTGTGACATGCAGAACAATAGAATAGTGACAAATGGATGAGTTCTTGTCAATGGGAAATGTACTCATGTCACAAATTTAAACCAAAACATTTGAATAAAGTCTTTTTTTCTCATTAATAAAGATGTGATGCAAGTCTCGAATTTAACATATTACATATAGCAGTCCTACATGTACAATGATACATTGCCCAATCTCTGCCCCTGTCGGCAGTGTCCCCCTGTGTATGTGTCAGATTATGGAGTTTCAGAATACCGACAATCCCATTAATCCGACATAATTTTGTGCGACCGAGAGTGTCAGATAAATGAAGGTGGACTGTATGTATATATATATATATATATATGTTTGTATATATATATATATATTTATGTATATATAAATATATATCTATATGTATATATATATATTATATATTATGTGTATATATGAAACATTAAATACATATATTATATATATATATATGTATATATATATATATGTGTATATATGTATATATTTAATATATGTATTTAATGTTTCATATATACACATAATATATACACATAATATATAATATATATATACATATATATATATATATATATATATATACATAAATATATCTTTTTCTGTGCATATATATATATATATATATATATATATATATATATATATATATATGCACAGAAAAAGACCAGGTCAGCTCATTATATGAATTAGAATATCAGCAAATTGCTTTCCATAATAATTGTTGAAAACAATCAATATTTATTTTCAGAAACTTGCATGGAAAGCCACAAGAAAAAGGCCTCTGCAATCGATCACAAGATATGTGAATTTCTAAAAATGCTCCAAGCAAAGAAAGGTGGCAGCCGCTTCACAAAAAAGATGAGTTGTTTAAATTGCATATTCAGTTTTTAAAATCTGTTTTATGTTCAATTGATTAATGTAAAATATTTTCCGAGTAATTACATTTCTGAACACATTTCAATGCAATAATATTTATCTATCAATATTTTGTAGAGACCAAATGCAGAACATACACCAGAGACCACCCCATCCTGCACCCCACCACACAATCAAGTTTGCAGCCCAGGCAGTAGCCCAGAATACACTCTTTCTATGGATGATTATGGGGAGGCCGCAATATGTCTGAGTCTAGCCATGTTTTAGATGTTTTATAATAAAGAGCAATTAATAAAAATGAACTTGTTTGTTATCATGTTTACATATATTAAGAGTCTTAGTACAATTTTATGCAAAACCAAAACCCCAACGTTGTGACTACGTTATCTGGAGTCCACAAACTGACGTCCTTACAACGTAATTCCACAACGTTGTCACAACCAAAAACCCAACGTTGTCACAACGTAATCCGGAGTCCACAAAATTACGTCCTCACAACGTAATTCCACAACGTTGTCACAACCAAAACCTGACGTTGTCACAACGTAATTTTGTTAGCTGGGGAGTTACTGTGTAATCCCTAAATAGTAGCCCAATGAGCTCAGACATCGATCTGGGTGTGCCACTATTTAGTGCAAATATGACCTGTCTCTGTCATAAATCAAATTTGCCCACCTTCAAGCGACCCAAATTGCCATCGTCTGCTTTTGGATTTATCAGTTTCTCCACTTCCGGAAACCACACAGACACGAAGCAAGTTTGATTTTGCAGAATTTAATCAATTTTAACACAAATATGATTAAATAAAGTCAAAAAACATGGTGGTGGGATGACAGGTGAAATATATTCTTACATTTCTATTCAGTTGGAAGTGGATTAAAGTGCTAGATCACAGTGACATGTGATGAAACATGCAGCGATCATGGCTATTTTCTGTCAATTCCTGACGAGTTGTTCAAAATTTTATCGATTATTTTCTTGATTCTCAAAAAAAGGGATGTGCTACTATTAGGGCATGTGCCACTAATAGGGATTATACAGTAATATTTTTAAAAATTAATATGATCATGGGAGTGACATAAGAATATAACTTAAAAACCAAAATAATCTTTGTGAAGCCTGGTTGGTTGGTAATAGGATGCAGAAATATTATTTATATACTTTTGCAAACTGTGCCACACACTTGAAGCAATAATAAATCCAATATGAATGTTGCCTCAAGAAATGATTTTCATCTATTTTTAGTTGATTCACCCTGTAAAGTATGGCAATAAATCCTAAGAAGCTGCATTTTCTTTAATAATATCTTGCAAAAACTCTTACTTTGCCTGCCTTTTCCTCATTTTTATGTATATAAATTCTTTTGTTTGTTTATTACATTACAGGAATGAAGAGGATGGTTATGAATTCGAATATGTTGGAACACCTTGTGACTGGGAGAATCCTTAAAACTCTTAAGAACAATAAGAACATTTGCCTGGAACAATATGATGAAACAAAGTAGCCTGCAGCTGGAGGTGTTGTAACCTGCGATTCCACAGGCCACAGTGGCTTACGGACAATACTGAATTGAAATGTTAAAATTGAATCTTAATATGTAAATATTATTATGTAAATATTACAGTAATATAATAAATATATTAATTTTAATTATCTGTCTTTTATACTGAATAATCTTTGAATTATCAACAGGGAACCATATAATAATTATGACAAAATGTTTAAATTTATGTTGTATATGATTATCGAAGAAATATTGAGTTGATTACATAAAGGTTCCATAAAGACTACTAGAACACCTGAGAGAAGGCTTGGATAGCTCTCAAATGGTTGCCAAAAGGTCTATTCATTGTTGTTTATAGGTCCCAGAAAGGTTGCCCACAGGTCCCATAATGGTTGCCAATAGGTCCCAGGAAGGTTGCGGATAGGTCCCGAAAAGGTTGCCAGTAGGTCCCAGGGAGGTTGCGGATAGGTCCCGAAAAGGTTGCCAGTAGGTCCCAGGGAGGTTGTGGATAGGTCCCGAAAAGGTTGCCAGTAGGTCCCAGGGAGGTTGTGGATAGGTCCCAAAAACGTTGCCAAAAGGGTTGTAAAAAGGTTGCGCAATGGTCATTCTTGTCCGTCACCTGGCAACGTTGTGGCAACGGAACTGGGAGTCTACATAACTATGTTGCCACAACGTCACCTGGCAACGTCATCCTGACCAAAAAGTGACGTTGTGGCAACGTAGAATTGTTTGCTGGGTTTATTCAACATGCATTTCCATATTTGGCCTTATCAGAGTATGAATTTATCTTATATCTAAAACATTGGCGAGAGGCCTAAGAGCTGTGCTGAGCTCTGTTTTTGTAAGGTTGAGAACAATTAATGAAGCAAAAAAACATAATTGTACTGAACACTATATGGCAGGCTGACTCAATCAACCCCAATGTCAAAGATTGGCTATATTTAGATCAGAGTGTTCCAAGATGTCCAAGGTGTCTTAATGTGTGAGAAACAATTCATTGTTTGTCACTGTCACTGTTGTTCAATTAGTACAGCATTAATTCAATAGAAATTAGAACAAATGGCATATCCCATACAAAAAGTATGTGATTCATGATGAATTGTGCTTTTGTTGTACTAAAAATGAATGAAATTTCATGTAGATTAAGCTTAAACACAATTTTTCAATACACTTGCCAAGGTTAATAACTGTTAGTCAGGTTTAGATGCTGATCTCATCCACTATTTTTTACTGACATCAATCTATGTAATCTGATATGGACAACATTGTGCTGTACATAAAGACAAATCAATCACAGGCTTCCAGCATATAACTATTGCCATTTCAACATCATTATTTATCGTGTATTATTTTATAATGTCCCTAGTTTAGGAACATTCTCCCACCCAAAGGTCACTCTGGAAAACCATGGGAGCAGGCATAACCAGATAACCCTAGTGGGTTCTGATGGTATTGTTTGTTTATTGTTTGTCACTGTTGTTCAATTAGTACAGCATTAATTCAATAGAAATTAGAACAAATGGCATATCCCATACAAAAAGTATGTGATTCATGATGAATTATGCTTTTGTTGTACTAAAAATGAATGAAATTTCATGTAGATTAAGCTTAAACACAATTTTTCAATACACTTGCCAAGGTTAATAACTGTTAGTCAGGTTTAGATGCTGATCTCATCCACTATTTTTTACTGACATCAATCTATGTAATCTGATATGGACAACATTGTGCTGTACATAAAGACAAATCAATCACAGGCTTCCAGCATATAACTATTGCCATTTCAACATCATTATTTATCGTGTATTATTTTATAATGTCCCTAGTTTAGGAACATTCTCCCACCCAAAGGTCACTCTGGAAAACCATGGGAGCAGGCATAACCAGATAACCCTAGTGGGTTCTGATGGTATTGTTTGTTTAAATTAAAAACTAAACAATACTGAGGATAAGCTTCTGTCTTAGCAGACAGGAAAATGACAGTTCCACAATGTTAAATGATTTTTAATAGAACCTGAACTGAAGACTGTATATGTGCAATATGTAAGGTTTGGGCTATGATATGAGAATTTTTATTTATATATTGTCATATATTTTAGATTATTCCTGTATTCAATGTCAAAATAGACTTGAAATCAACTGTTTCCAGAAACATCGCGCACTGCCCATCCAATTTAACTCACGACTCCAGTAGAAGTCGACTTCAAGCAACTAACAATCAAACAATTATGTAACCTTTGAATAAACGTAAGATGGAGTCCTGTCTGAAAAAAATCTTTGTTATTTTGAGAGCTCAGCATCGTTTCCTCATTATTTACGGGTTTGCTTAAAGAGGTGAAAGTGGGTCAGTTCATTCACGGGAATGACAGTACCAATCTGGAAACTCCACAATGTAGTGCTGCTTCTGACATCTTATGATGTTTCTCCCTTTGTGTTTCCATGACGTCTTAACTTGGACCCTTCTAAATGCCATGTCACATTGTCAAATTTAATATTAGGTAAAGAAATTAAAGAAAAAGCACTACAGAAAAGGCACAAGTTTGTATTTAAAGACATTATGACTGGGAAAGTTAGTGGCATTGATCAAAACTGCAACAGTCAATTGATGTTGAGTTCATTCAGTAGGGAAACTTGAATATGAAGGGCAGTGCATGGTGTTTTTAGATACAGTGGATTTCAAGTCTATTTTGACGAATATGGTTATAAATAAGAAAGGAATGTGATGGAGACAAAAATCTTGCAACTGCAGTAAGCTACTACAGGCTCCACCTACTAATGAGACATGATTTGTTGTGTGATGTATAAAAGCAACTCTCCCCCTATGTGTCATGATTTTATATTAAAAAAAATAAAGGTGCACATTTACAATCTCATCTTGAAACAGTTAATTTATCACAGTCCACAAAAGCTAATCATTTTTTTGTTATCTTTTGTCTGATTCTGCTTTCAAATGAATGAATGAATGGTTGCTTAGAGGCACATCAACCACTAAGGTTATTTAGTGCCTAAAAATGGTAAAAATGAATGAATGAATGGTTTCACATTAACACAATAAAGTGCCAAAACAGTAAAAATAGAAACGTAATATTGACTAGAAACAAAATGTAAATGTTAATACAATATGTAGATAACACAAGAATTTATCAACTGTGAACAGCATTTATATAATATCAATCAAATATAATAAATATGGATGATTTGTTTAAAAGACTTTATCAGTATGATGTTTTGCAGTTCTTGATAAATAAGTCAATGACATAAATAAACAAAAGCTCTGCCCTTAAAACTGATTATAAAGTCCTATGTGAGTTAAAAACGATACTATCACAGAAGTATCTACAGTATCAAATAACATATGTAAATCTTGTACATTAAAATATTGAGTTCTTATAATATCAAAATCGATACACTCAATTAAAATATGTTTAATAGTCAAAGCCCTTTGACAACCAATACATTCCGGTTGATCTTCACCTTTAAGCAGATAACAGTGCGTCAAATGACTATGACCTATTCTTATACGGGTTAAAACTGACTCTTCTCTACGGTTAATTCTAATAGCACCTTTAGTTTTGCCTAGAATGGGCTTAATTTCATGTAATTTATTAAAAATAGCTTCGTTCCAGCGTGATTGCCATTTAGAACGTAAAAAAACAGTAATATATTTCTTAAATTCTGTATAAGGTATTAGCATATTTATTGGCCGCTTATCCAATGCTGCCTTGGCAGCTTGGTCCGCAGCCTCATTTCCAAGGATTCCAATATGACTGGGAATCCAGTAAAAACGAATCTCTTTATTTTCCTCAGTACAGAGTTTATGATACCGTTCAAGGATATTTAAAATAAATGGATTTTTCCAATCCTTGGCTTTCAATGCTTGTAAACAAGACAAAGAATCAGAAAATATTAAAAATTTCCGATGTGGAGAAGTCTCCACATGATCTAAAGCTAGGTATAAAGCATGAAGTTCTGCAGAATAAATAGATGATTTATTTGGCAGACGTTCTGAATAAATATGATTGCCCTTAACAGCAGCTGCAGCAGCCTTGTCATCATCAAACGATCCATCAGTGTATATACACTGATATCCAGTGAAGATAGATTTTATTTCATTATATCTATTTATAAACAGGGATGGATCGGTTGAGTATTTCTTTAATTCCGTCATGGCTAAATTAATATTTAAAGTTTCATAGGTCCATGGAGGTGTTTCTGGATATTGAAATTTAGCTATTTGATTCGGATTTAAATTTAAGGATTGTAAAGATTCCTTGATGCGAAGGCCAAAAGTTGGTATTGTATTTGGTTTATTTTCAAAAAGATCAACATAATTTGGATTGAATATAATATCATGTGCAGGATTGTCTGGACAAGCTGCAATTTTTGCAGCATACTGAAGGGCAAGCTTTTCTCTTCTTAAATAAAGAGGCAGTTCATCTGCCTCAACTGCCAAGCTATCTGCAGGCGAGGTACGAAATGCACCAAGGCATAATCTCAAACCTTGATTTTGTACAGGATCAAGCATTTTAATATAAGATGGGCGTGCTGATCCATATATCATACACCCATAATCAAGCTTAGAACGTACCAGCGCTCTGTATAATTGCAATAAAATATTGCGGTCCCCTCCCCAATCGGTATGGGCAAGAACCCGTAATAAATCTAATGCCTTCTGGCATTTCTTTTTAACGTATTTAATGTGAGGAATAAAAGATAATTTCCTGTCAAAAATAAGTCCAAGAAACTTGGTTTCTTCGACAACAGGTATCCGAGTTTGACCTAAATAAAGATCAGGATCTGGGTGAACCTTCCATTTTTTACAAAAGTGCATACACACAGTTTTCTTTAAAGAAAACTTAAATCCATTATGATCAGCCCATTCTTGTAATCTATTTAAGTGTTGTTGGAGCTGTCGTTCTATTGTATGCATGCTTGTGGACCTGTAGCTTAAGTTGAAATCATCAACAAAAAGTGAGCAATCTGCTCCAGGCCTCATACAATCAACAATGCTGTTAATTTTAATAATAAAAAGGGTCACTGACAATATACTTCCCTGTGGAACACCCATTTCCTGATCAAAAGCATCAGAGAGTGATGCACCCACTCGAACTTTAAAATGTCTGTTTGATAGAAAATTTTGAATAAAAAGGGGTAAACGACCCCTTAATCCCATATCATATAAATCGCTCATTATCCCATATTTCCACGTGGTGTCATATGCCTTTTCTAAATCAAAGAAAATACTCACCACATGCTCACCTTTTATAAAACCCTCTCTTATAAATGTCTCTAAACGTACCAGGTGGTCAATGGTACTTCAAGTTTTTCTAAAGCCACTTTGTGCAACAGAAATATAAGCTGCAGTTTCCAAAAACCAAACTAAACGCTCGTTAATCATTCGTTCCATTGATTTACAAATACAACTTGTTAAAGCAATGGGACGATAATTATTTGAATCTGATGAATCTTTGCCAGGTTTGGGAATGGGAATAATAGTGGCTTCCCTCCATAAAGGAGGAAAATCACCGCTTTCCCAAATTGTATTAAAAATATCTAAAAGATGCCCAAGTGATTGGTCAGGGAGATGTTTAAGGATTTGGTAGTGAATTTGATCAGGTCCAGGAGCAGTATCATGAGATTTATCCAAAGCAAGTTTCAAATCTTCTATTGTAAATGATTTATTATATACTTCCAAGTTATGGGATATAAAATTTAGTTGGTTTCTTTCTTTTCTAGTTTTTATTTGTTGAAATTTGGCAGAATAATTATGGGATGAGGAATTTTTTGAAATGGTTTGACCTATTGTGTTGCCTATTTCGGTGGGATTTGTAATTAATTGGCCATTATGATTTAGATGTTTGATCCTTGCTCCACCTCCCTTCCCAGTAATTTTACGCACCATATCCCAGCATTTCTTAATTGGTGAACGTGTATTTAATTTAGAAACATAATCTTTCCAGCTTTTTCTTTTGCTTATTTTAATAATATAACGGGCTTTAGCTCTTTTTACTCGAAATTGGTGCAAATTATATTGAGTTGGCTGTCGATTAAATTTTTTCAGAGCTTTTTTGCGCTCCTTGACAGCTTTTTTGCACTCATCATTAAACCAGGGTTTTTCTTTAATTTTAGAATTTGGCTTTGATTTGGGAATACACCCATCAGCAATATCATACAATGTATCTGTAAAAACTTGAAGAGGATCATCTACATTGTTTAAAAGTTCTGGAGTTATTCTATTGAAACAGGATGTTTGAAATTTTGCCCAATTGGCTTTATGAAATTTCCACTTGGGGATTCTTTCATCTGGTGGAGGAAAATGGTTATTTAAAATAATGGGGTAATGATCACTACCCCATTGATCTTCCTCTACTTCCCAGGAATAATCTAAAAATAAATTTGGAGTGCACATGGAGAGATCTATTGATGTTAAAGAGCCTGTAGCAGGGTGTAAATATGTCGGAGAATCGTCATTCCAAAGGCACAAACTATTATTATTTAAAAAATCTTCTATTATACGTCCTTTGGCATCAGTATTATTTCTGCCACCCCAAAGATAGTTGTGTGCATTAAAGTCACCAACCAACATATATGGCTGTGGCAGCTGGGTTACCAAATTATTTAAATCTGTAATATTAACTGGCTCACTAGGTGGTAGATATATTGAACATATAGTTAATGTATTGTGCAGGGTAACCCTGACTGCAGAAGTTTGTAAATTAGTATTTAAAGTTATTTTACTCTGGGGTATACAGGATTTAACAAAAATAGAAACTCCGCCATGTGCTCGGTCCATTGCATCTATTGAACCAACTTTATTATAAGGTACATATCCCTTAAATGTTGTTGACTTATCTTTAAAATTAGTTTCCTGTAAACAAATAACAGATGCATTATATTTTTGGGCTAATAACTCCAGTTCTGGCCTGTTTGCCTCAAATCCTCTACAATTCCATTGTATGATATTGCCGATAGCCATATTAAGAATAATGAGAAAAAATATATGATTTAGCATAATCACTTGTTGAGTTTACGATTATGCTTGGAGTGCACAGGAGTAAAATTCACATCTGGAGGATCACCTGTGTCCATCCTTTCCAAGGATTTACTTCTATTTATCTTACTTTTTACTTGATCTTTGCTTTCTTTTTTGTCTGATTTATGTATTGTTCTATTACTATTGATACTTTTATTATTGGATGATGTGGAGGGAGTTTGTGAAGAGGGTTTAGTGGATGTTGCTGTTGGTTGAGGTATTACTGGGATAGTGGATGTCATGGTCTGAGTAGATGTAGCTGAAGATTTTGAGGTTTTTGTGAAAAAGGAATAATTTTTGTCATCGATTGGCCATGTAATTTCGGTCTGAATTGCTATTGATTTTGTTTCTTTAGGTTTTACAGAGCTGGCATAAGATGTCTTTGTTGTGTTCAAACTTTCTACTCGCTTCCGTGCCTCTGGAAAAGGTATATTTTCAGTGTGTCGTATTCGCTGAATTTCCTTCTCTTTTAAAAAGGAAGGACAATTCCGCGAATACGATGGATGATTTCCTTGGCAATTGACACATTTTATTATATTTGAAGAACAATCGTCTCCACTGTGCTGAGCGGTACATTTTGGACATGTTTCATTACCTTTACATCGATCAGATCCATGTCCATACCTCTGACACTTGAAGCAGCGCAGAGGGTTTGGAATAAATACATCAACTCTAACGTTCAAATATCCAACTTTAATAGATGTTGGAAGCTGCGCTGCTTCAAATGTCAGAATAAACGTATTGATGATGATGGTGATGATGATGATGATGATGATGATGATGATGATGATGATGATGATGATGATGATGATGATGATGCTTTCACATATTACATTCCTCATATTCCATGTACTATATGTTTCAGGTTGGCCATAGCAAAGGTCTCAAACTGCATCTTAATGATAACTGGAGCTGTACACACATCTGGATTGCTGACCAATCGTGGTTGTTGAGACAATGGTGGGAGACAAACAATTATTTTGGCCAATCAGAGAGCAGCTAAAAGGTGATTATAAGAGGTTTCCACAGAAGGAATAGGAGGAGCAGTGATCACCACTTGTCAACATTTCAACATTGCAGATGGCTTTCTCATATATTAAATATAAGACAAATCACTAACCTGAGAAAAGTATACAAATTGACGTGTAACAGGATCATTTGGCAGAGCTATGGATAGTTTTGTACATTATAGATCAAGGCAAGAACATAGGTTCATGCAGTGTTCAATGAGAAAGATCTCTCTTGTTGGGTCAGGTGGAAGGATCTCACTCATCCTTTGGACTCTTGAGATTCTTCCACCAGAACCAACAAGAGAGATCTGTCAGCATGAACACTGCACGAACCCATGTAATTGGCTTAATAATACTTATTTCTGACATTAGTTGGACTGAGTTAAACAGCTTTATTTATGTGTAATGCTAAGGATGTATCATGAAATATAGTTCTGAACCATGCTTTAGCTGGGCACACCCATTACCTCATACAGTCTCACGTGAGATATCTAGTGTAAATTTATGTATTAGAATTGTTACTGTTGAATGCATCATATTGTCAGTGAAAATAAAGTAATGAAGTATTTACATGGTTTTGAGCTTGTATTATTGTTTGGATTGTTTTTTTTTCATTTTAATTTTTTTTAAATAAACGATAAGAAATATAAACCTATGTTGCAATCCTATTAATCTGATATTGAGTTAAGTGTCTGAGGTTGCATGACCAGAATACTGTCATGCAACCCTCAAAGCCTTGGTACACTGGAGTAAATTTTACTGTCTCAAGTTGCATGACCAGAATGCTGTCTTGCAACCCTGGTATTCTATTATGAAGTTTAGTTTCTCAGGTTGTATAGCCAAATAAATTTTACTGTCTCAGGTTGCATGACCAGAATACTGTCATGCAATCCTGGTACTCTGCTATCAAGTTTAGTTTCTCAGGTTGTATGGCCAAATGAATTTTACTGTCTCAGGTTGCATGACCAGAATACTATCATGCAACCCTGGTACTCTGATATCAAGTTTAGTAGTAGTGTCTCAGGTTGCATGACTGGAACTGTCTGTCATGCAACCCTGGTATTCTATTATGAAGATTAGTTTCTCAGGTTGTATAGCCAAATAAATTTTACTGTCTCAGGTTGCATGACCAGAATACTGTCATGCAACCCTGGTACTCTGATATCAAGTTTAGTAGTAGTGTATCAGGTTGCATCGCTGGAACTGCCTGTCATGCAACCCTGGTATTCCATTATGAAGTTTAGGTTCTCAGGTTGTATAGCCAAATAAATTCTACTGTCTCAGGTTGTATGACCAGAATACTGTCATGCAACCCTGGTACTCTGATATCAAGTTTAGTTTCTCAGGTTGTATAGCCAAATAAATTTTACTGTCTCAGGTTGCATGACCAGAATACTGTCATGCAATCCTGGTACTCTGCTATCAAGTTTAGTTTCTCAGGTTGTATGGCCAAATGAATTTTACTGTATCAGGTTGCATGACCAGAATACTATCATGCAACCCTGGTACTCTGATATCAAGTTTAGTAGTAGTGTCTCAGGTTGCATGACTGGAACTGTCTGTCATGCAACCCTGGTATTCTATTATGAAGATTAGTTTCTCAGGTTGTATAGCCAAATAAATTTTACTGTCTCAGGTTGCATGACCAGAATACTGTCATGCAACCCTGGTACTCTGATATCAAGTTTAGTAGTAGTGAATCAGGTTGCATCGCTGGAACTGCCTGTCATGCAACCCAGGTATTCCATTATGAAGTTTAGGTTCTCAGGTTGTATAGCCAAATAAATTTTACTGTCTCAGGTTGCATGACCAGAATACTGTCATGCAATCCTGGTACTCTGCTATCAAGTTTAGTTTCTCAGGTTGTATGGCCAAATGAATTTTACTGTCTCAGGTTGCATGACCAGAATACTATCATGCAACCCTGGTACTCTGATATCAAGTTTAGTAGTAGTGTCTCAGGTTGCATGACTGGAACTGTCTGTCATGCAACCCTGGTATTCTATTATGAAGATTAGTTTCTCAGGTTGTATAGCCAAATAAATTTTACTGTCTCAGGTTGCATGACCAGAATACTATCATGCAACCCTGGTACTCTGATATCAAGTTTAGTAGTAGTGTCTCAGGTTGCATGACTGGAACTGTCTGTCATGCAACCCTGGTATTCCATTATGAAGATTAGTTTCTCAGGTTGTATAGCCAAATAAATTTTACTGTCTCAGGTTGCATGACCAGAATACTGTCATGCAACCCTGGTACTCTGATATCAAGTTTAGTAGTAGTGTATCAGGTTGCATCGCTGGAACTGCCTGTCATGCAACCCTGGTATTCCATTATGAAGTTTAGGTTCTCAGGTTGTATAGCCAAATAAATTTTACTGTCTCAGGTTGCATGACCAGAATACTGTCATGCAATCCTGGTACTCTGCTATCAAGTTTAGTTTCTCAGGTTGTATGGCCAAATGAATTTTACTGTCTCAGGTTGCATGACCAGAATACTATCATGCAACCCTGGTACTCTGATATCAAGTTTAGTAGTAGTGTCTCAGGTTGCATGACTGGAACTGTCTGTCATGCAACCCTGGTATTCTATTATGAAGATTAGTTTCTCAGGTTGTATAGCCAAATAAATTTTACTGTCTCAGGTTGCATGACCAGAATACTGTCATGCAATCCTGGTACTCTGATATCAAGTTTAGTTTCTCAGGTTGTATGGCCAAATGAATTTTACTGTCTCAGGTTGCATGACCAGAATACTGTCGTGCAACCCTGGTACTCTGATATCAAGTTTAGTAATAGTGTCTCAGGTTGTATGACTGGAACTGCCTGTCATGCAACCCTGGTATTCTATTATGAAGTTTAGTTTCAGTGAGAAATTCAGCGCTTTGGATTATAATGGGAATTGAAAAAAAGGGTAATTCTATGAAATATCTTCTGGGCAAAAAAGTTTTTCATCACAGACTTATGGAAAAGACATTATTTTTTAGCAGAGTATGTGTACAAAGAGAGTTAAACCAGACCTAATGCATATATTTGAAATTTAAGCATATTCCAATACTATATTTAGCTATTTCTGAGATTTTTTTACATTTTTAGAGGCTAAATGAATGAATGAATGAATGGTTGCTTAGAGGCACATCAACCACTAAGGTTATATAGTGCCTAAAAATGGTAAAAATGAATGAATGAATGGTTTCACATTGACACAATAAAGTGCCAAAACAGTAAAAATAGAAACGTAATATTGACTAGAAACAAAATGTAAATGTTAATACAATATGTAGATAACACAAGGATTTATCAACAGCATTTATATAATATCAATCAAATATAATAAATATGTATAATTTGTTTAAAAGACTTTATCAGTATGATGTTTTGCAGTTCTTGATAAATAAGTCAATGACATAAATAAACAAAAGCTCTGCCCTTAAAACTGATTATAAAGTCCTATGTGAGTTAAAAACGATACTATCACAGAAGTATCTACAGTATCAAATAACGTATGTAAATCTTGTACATTAAAATATTGAGTTCTTATAATATCAAAATCGATACACTCAATTAAAATATGTTTAATAGTCAAAGCCCTTTGACAACCAATACATTCCGGTTGATCTTCACCTTTAAGCAGATAACAGTGCGTCAAATGACTATGACCTATTCTTATACGGGTTAAAACTGACTCTTCTCTACGGTTAATTCTAATAGCATCTTTAGTTTTGCCTAGAACGGGCTTAATTTCATGTAGTTTATTAAAAATAGCTTCGTTCCAGCGTGATTGCCACTTAGAACGTAAAAAATCAGTAATATATTTCTTAAATTCTGTATAAGGTATAAACATATTTATTGGCCACTTATCCAATGCTGCCTTGGCAGCTTGGTCCGCAGCCTCATTTCCAAGGATTCCAATATGACTGGGAATCCAGTAAAAACGAATCTCTTTATTTTCCTCAGTACAGAGTTTATGATACCGTTCAAGGATATTTAAAATAAATGGATTTTTCCAATCCTTGGCTTTTAATGCTTGTAAACAAGACAAAGAATCAGAAAATATTAAAAATTTCCGATGTGGAGAAGTCTCCACATGATCTAAAGCTAGGTATAAAGCATGAAGTTCTGCAGAATAAATAGATGATTTATTTGGCAGACGTTCTGAATAAATATGATTGCCCTTAACAGCAGCTGCAGCAGCCTTGTCATCATTAAACGATCCATCAGTGTATATACACTGATATCCAGTGAAGATAGATTTTATTTCATTATATCTATTTATATACAGGGATGGATCAGTTGAGTATTTCTTTAATTCCGTCATGGCTAAATTAATATTTAAAGTTTCATAGGTCCATGGAGGTGTTTCTGGATATTGAAATTTAGCTATTTGATTTGGATTTAAATTTAAGGATTGTAAAGATTCCTTGATGCGAATGCCAAAAGTTGGTATTGTATTTGGTTTATTTTCAAAAAGATCAACATAATTTGGATTGAATATAATATCATGTGCAGGATTGTCTGGACAAGCTGCAATTTTTGCAGCATACTGAAGGGCAAGCTTTTCTCTTCTTAAATCAAGAGGCAGTTCATCTGCCTCAATTGCCAAGCTATCTGCAGGTGATGTTCGAAATGCACCAAGGCATAATCTTAAACCTTGATTTTGTATAGGATCAAGCATTTTAATATAAGATGGACGTGCTGATCCATATACCATACACCCATAATCAAGTTTAGAACGTACCAATGCTCTATACAATTGTAATAAAATATTACGGTCCCCTCCCCAATCGGTATGGGCAAGAACCCGTAATAAATCTAATGCCTTCTGGCATTTCTTCTTAACGTATTTAATGTGGGGGATAAAAGATAATTTTCTGTCAAAAATAAGTCCAAGAAACTTGGTTTCTTCGACAACAGGTATCCGAGTTTGGCCTAAATAAAGATCAGGATCTGGGTGAACCTTCCATTTTTTACAAAAGTGCATACATATAGTTTTCTTTAAAGAAAATTTAAATCCGTTATGATCAGCCCATTCTTGTAATCTATTTAAGTGTTGTTGGAGCTGTCGTTCTATTGTATGCATGCTTGTGGACCTGTAGCTTAAGTTGAAATCATCAACAAAAAGTGAGCAATCTGCTCCAGGCCTCATACAA
This sequence comes from Amphiduros pacificus, assembly GCA_949316495.1. Classification (NCBI taxonomy): domain Eukaryota; kingdom Metazoa; phylum Annelida; class Polychaeta; order Phyllodocida; family Hesionidae; genus Amphiduros; species Amphiduros pacificus. The sequence goes on from OX439006.1 coordinate 22,125,464, forward strand.
TCAACAATGCTGTTAATTTTAATAATAAAAAGGGTGACTGATAATATACTTCCCTGTGGAACACCCATTTCCTGATCAAAAGCATCAGAAAGTGATGAACCAACTCGGACCCTGAATTGTCTATTTGACAAAAAATTTTGAATAAAAAGGGGTAAACGACCCCTTAATCCCATATCATATAAATCGCTCATTATTCCAAATTTCCATGTAGTATCGTACGCTTTCTCTAAATCAAAGAAAATGCTAACCACATGCTCACCTTTTAAAAAACCCTCTCTTATAAATGTCTCTAAACGTACCAGGTGGTCAATGGTACTTCGAGTTTTTCTAAAGCCACTCTGTGCAACAGAAATATAAGTTGCAGTTTCTAAATACCAAACTAAACGCTCATTAATCATTCGCTCCATTGTTTTACAGATACAACTGGTTAAAGCAATGGGGCGATAATTATTTGAATCTGAGGAGTCTTTGCCAGGCTTAGGAATGGGAATAATTGTGGCTTCACTCCATGAAGGAGGAAAATCGCCACTTTCCCAAATGTTATTAAAAATATTTAAAAGATGCCCAAGTGATTGATCAGGGAGGTGTTTAAGGATTTGGTAGTGAATTTGATCAGGCCCAGGAGCGGTATCATGAGATTTATCCAAAGCAAGTTTCAAATCTTCTATTGTAAATGATTTATTATATTGTTCCAAGTTATGAGATATAAAATTTAGTTGGTTTCTTTCTTTTCTATTTTTTATTTGTTGAAATTTGGCAGAATAATTATTGGATGAGGAATTCTTGGAAATTGTTTGACCTATTGTGTTACCTATTTCAGTGGGATTTGTGATTAATTGGCCATTATGAGTTAGATGTTTGATCCTTGCTCCACCTCCCTTCCCCGAAATTTTACGCACCATATCCCAGCATTTCTTAATCGGTGTACGCGTATTTAATTTGGAAACATAATCCTTCCAACTTTTTCTTTTGCTTATTTTTATAATATAACGGGCTTTAGCTCTTTTTACTCGAAATTGGTGCAAATTATATTGAGTTGGCTGTCGATTAAATTTTTTCAGAGCTTTTTTGCGCTCCTTGACAGCTTTTTTGCACTCAACATTAAACCAGGGTTTTTCTTTAATTTTAGAATTTGGCTTTGATTTGGGAATACACCCATCAGCAATATCATACAATGTATCTGTAAAAACTTGAAGAGGATCATCTACATTGTTTAAAATTTCTGGAGTTATTCTATTATAACAGGATGTTTGAAATTTTGCCCAATCGGCTTTATGAAACTTCCACTTGGGGATTTGTTCGTCTGGTGGAGGAAAATGGTTATTTAGAATAATGGGGTAATGATCACTACCCCATTGATCTTCCTCTACTTCCCAGGAATAGTCTAAAAATAAATTTGGAGTGCACATGGAGAGATCTATTGATGTTAAAGAGCCTGTAGCTGGATGTAAATAGGTTGGAGAATCGTCATTCCAAAGGCACAAACTATTGTTATTTAAGAAATCTTCTATTATACGTCCTTTGGCATCAGTATTGTTTCTACCACCCCAAAGATAGTTGTGAGCATTAAAGTCACCAACTAACATATATGGCTGTGGCAGCTGGGTTACCAAATTATTTAAATCTGTAATATTAACTGGCTCACTAGGTGGTAAATATATTGAACATATAGTTAATGTATTGTGCAGGGTAACCCTGACTGCAGAAGCTTGTAAGTTAGTATTTAAAGTTATTTTACTCTGGGGTATACAGGATTTAACAAAAATAGAAACTCCGCCATGTGCTCGGTCCATTGCATCTATTGAACCAACTTTAATATAAGGTACATATCCCTTAAATGTTGTTGAGTTATCTTTAAAATTAGTTTCCTGTAAACAAATAACAGATGCATTATATTTTTGGGCTAATAACTCCAGTTCTGGCCTGTTTGCCTCAAATCCTCTACAATTCCATTGTATGATATTGCCGATAGCCATATTAAGAATAATGAGAAAAAATATATGATCTAACATAATCACTTGTTAATTTTACGATTATGCTTCGAGTGCACAGGTGTAAAATATATATCCGGAGGATCACCTGTGTCCATCCTTTCTAAGGATTTAGTTCTATTTATTTTACTTTTAACTTGTTCTTTGATTTCTTTTTTGTCTGATTTATGTACTGGTCTATTACTATTGATACTTTTATTATTGGATGATGTAGAAGGAGTTTGTGAAGAGGGTTTAGTGGATGTTGTTGTTGGTTGAGGTACTACTGGGATAGTGGGTGTCTGAGTCTGAGTAGATGTTGCTGAAGATTTAGAAGATTTTGTAAAAAAGGAATAATTTTTGTCAGTGATTGGCCATGTAATTTCGGTCTGAATTGCTATTGATTTTGTTTCTTTAGGTTTTACAGAGCTGGCATAAGATGTCTTTGTTGTGTTATAACTTTCTACTCGCTTCCGTGCCTCTGGAAAAGGTATATTTTCAGTGTGTCGTATTCGCTGAATTTCCTTCTCTTTCAAAAAGGAAGGGCAATTCCGCGAATACGATGGATGATTTCCTTGGCAATTGACACATTTAATCATATTTGAAGAACAATCGTCTCCACTGTGCTGAGCGGTACATTTTGGACATGTTACATCACCTTTACATCGATCAGATCCATGTCCATACCTCTGACACTTGAAGCAGCGCAGAGGGTTTGGAATAAATACATCAACTCTAACGTTCAAATATCCAACCTTAATAGATGTTGGGAGCTGCGCTGCTTCAAATGTCAGAATAAACGTATTCATAGGAATTTTGACACCATCCTTTTTTATAAATATCCGCTTACATTGCACAACATCCTGGTCTTTGAGCTCATCCACTATCTCCTCCTCAGAAACTCCCACTAAATCTGGGCATCTGATTACTCCTTTTTTATTGTTAAGAGTTTTGTGAGCCGTTATAATAACAGGAACTGTGGCCAACATTCGGCATCTTAGTAGATTGTCCGCATGGCTTTTCCGCTCAACCTCAATCAATAACTTACTTCCCATCTTTTTAACTGTTTTCGGCGCCCCGGCAATGCCTTGAATCCCCTTTGCAATTGCAAAGGGGGACATTTTTGCCAGGGTATGTTCAGCATCAGAACTTTCCGCAATTAAAAATCTCGGCCATTTTTCTGTTTTATTTGAGTCGTCATCACTATCTATGTCATTCCTAGGTCGTTTTTGTTTGTTTTGCGCCATGTGTGTTATTTTAAATTTCATCAGTTAGGTCCCCTACCCACCACGGAGCCCAACAAGGGGACGCCTTTCTGGGCCGGTAACTCCAAGCCCTGACGCCATGAGGATACCCAACATGACATACTCTAAGAATAAAAACTCCACCCTTTCGGATTTTATTTATATCCCTCGATTGACCCAATCAGCAGTAATCTCCTTTTAAGAAATATTTATCAAAAATTTATCAATTGTTCCTAAATTTCAAACATTAAAATTGTCATAAATAAAAATCAAATAGCCAGAATATATTTAAGGAAATATACCACAAGCCGGTTAAATCAGATCCAGGCCTAATCTGATCTGCCTGTCTGGTGAACATTTGGATCCAAGACAGGCGTGTTGCAACTGGACCGGTATTACTGCCAAACCAGCCCAGTGCTCAGCCCGTCAGGATTCCATATCCTCCCCGACACAGGTCGCATCCCACGGCAAACAGGACGCCCCTTTAGTCGCCTTTTACGACATGCTGGGGGGCAGTGGGGCTATTCTTTAATCCCCGCACCCACAGGGGAGTAGAGGCTAAACCCCACTCCAATAGCCTCTTTGTATACATAAAGAAAGCATCGTACTTTATTAAACTAAGATAGTAGACTGTAATAATAATGTGAATCAAATTACATATAGAAAAGAATTCTTATTTATAGATAAGATTTTTTTTAAAACTAACTTTTGATTAATCAAACATATTTATAATTATACCCACTGCAATTACAGTTGAACCCTACCAGTGCTAGCGATATGACCACCAAGGCTTGCCCTGTTTTCTTCACCACAGAAATAAATACTCTATTGGACAGAAATAAAATTAATTTGTCACCAATTGTCAATTTTTTTTCAAAATTGTCAAAATTGTCAAATTTCATCAAAATTGTCAAATTTCATCAAAATTGTCAAATTTCATCAAAATTGTCAAATTTCATCAAAATTGTCAAATTTCTTCTAAATTGTCAAATTTCTTCTAAATTGTCAAATTTCTTCTAAATTGTCAAATTTCTTCAAAATCATCAAATTTCTTCAAAATTGTCAAATTTCTTCAAAATTGTCAAATTTCTTCAAAATTGTCAAATATCTTCAAAATTGTCAAATTTCTTCAAAATTGTCAAATTTCTTCAAAATTGTCAAATTTCTTCAAAATTGTCAAATTTCTTCAAAATTGTCAAATTTCTTCAAAATTGTCAAGTTACCATTTTTTTCTCATAGTGCCAAATTGCCATTTTTTTCAAAATTGCCAAAAAAAAATTGACATTTTTTCCCAAAATTTTGAAATGAAGAATTGTAAATTTTTTCCTGAAATTGTCATTTTTTTCCCTAAAATTGTCCACTTTCTCCTAAAATTGTCCACTTTTTCCTAAAATTGTCCACTTTTTTCCTAAACTCAATTTTTATCAAGATTGTTAATTTTTTTTCACAATTGCTAATTTTTTTCAAAATTGCTATTTTTTTTTCAAAATTGCTATTTTTTTTCAAAATTGCTATTTTTTTTTCAAAATTGCTATTTTTTTTCAAAATTGCTATTTTTTTTCAAAATTGCTTTTTTTTCAAATTGATAATTTAGACAATTTGAAATAAAAAATTAATTAAATAATGCATATTGTACAAATAAACAACAATTTTCAATGTATATTTACTTCAGTATTGATATGTGAGATGGTCCCCTGTAAATATGTCACTTCTATTATGACATCACAAAGCTGGAAGAATCTGTTACAAATATAATAAATATATTAATAAAATACACTTTAGAAAGAAAACTCAGAGAAAAGTGTTTGAAATTGGGCTTATTGTAATCGGCACGTTGCGCGTTTGATAAATGGCGCGTTCAACACAGAGTGACTTGTATCCATCTGACGTCACACAAGGACTGAATTTGGCGGGAATCAGCTTTTGTATATTGGCGTGTCCAGAAATGGATATTGAAGGGGGTGTTCAATTTAACAAATTTCACAATTTATAGAGCTAACAACCATAGGATTCGCGCAACCATAGGATTGGCTGATTATTATGAAATTGTATTGTATACATAAAACAAATGGAACAATGGACTTTTTGACATAGAAAAGTTTATATAAACAGTAAAACTAAATTGTTATGAAAATTGCACCCATTGACCCCGATTGCGTCACAATGAGCACGTGCACGAGTGCCAGCTTCTAACAAAAAGATAAACATTGGTGCTACTCTGTCAATTCTTGACCGATATTCTTCATTGACAACTCAAAATTTAGCTTTTGAGCTCTTCTCTTCAAATATGTAAGTCTGATGTATGATATATTAATTTTCGTCTTTCAGCATTGAAGAGAGATCAGTGCGCAGGCTATGGTTGCTCATGTCATTTGCGCAAAGACGTGACTCTGACTTGTCAATCTTGTCAGAATATAACATACGCACATCACTTTATAAGTTTAAGTAATGACAAGTTTTACTGATGGATATACCCCACTACAGCACACATGTAGATAACTGTTCATGCTAAGTGAGGTTATTTATTTATTGACAAAGACCAAAATGCGCGAAACTGACGGTCGTTAGCCCTATCATTTGGCATTTCTTCTTCTTATAGGACTTTGTATGATATTTGTGAACACGAATATGCCAAAAAAATAATAAATACTTGTACAGAAAAGATACTGTAGTGTACCCCATTTTAACAAATGTAAAACCCTGGACATGCCACTGATGCCTTTCACACACTGTCCTTCTGTGACGTCACACTGATACAAGTCACTCTGTGTTGAACGCGCCATTTACCACTCTATGAGAAGGAAGGATTTTGTTAATTGAATATGGCACCAACCAAAAATGATTGTGATGACCATCGGCAAAAGTCACCAAAAGTGCACAAAAAGAGAATGAAAGAAAATAGGCCAGTGAGTAATTTTTTATTTGTGTTAATTCTCATTTATAAAATATTTCAAAGAGAAAATACTTTGTCTCATGTACATTAAAAACATATAGAATGTTCTGTACATGTAGAACTATTATGGATTGAGATATGAATATGAATTCTTCAAAACTATAATTAACATCTTGCTATATTGTTCACAATTGCGGAATTTTCATGGCCAAAACGTCATTGTCATGGCCAAAACACAGCAGAATCTACAAAGAACATAGATGACTGTCTTTCTCTTGTTCTCACGATTTCATACATATATAAATCTTTTCTGTGCATATATTATTAGCTGAGATATGAATATGAAATAATTAAAACTACTATTCACTTCTAGTTTTCATGTGCGCAAATACGGCAGTCATTTTCATGCCCTAATCACAGCAGAACCTACAAATAACATAGATGACTGTCTTTCTCTTGTTCTCACGATTTCATACATATATATATCATTTCTGTACATATATTATTAGCTGAGATATGAATATGAAATAATTAAAACTACTATTCACTTCTAGTTTTCATGTGCGCAAATATGGCAGTCATTTTCATGGCCTAATCACAGCAGAACCTACAAATAACATAGATGACTGTCTTTCTCTTGTTCTCACGATTTCATACATATATAAATCATTTCTGTACATATATTATGAGCTGAGATATGAATATGAAATAATTAAAACTACTATTCACTTCTAGTTTGATATGATATGAGGTTTATTTCCAATATTTCATAATTACATAAGTTCCAATAACAAAGAAAATTATAACAGTACAATTATGAAATAAAGGAGGTTACCAGAAAGGCTCGGGAGCCTATCGAGCTGGTCACCTGTACATTTAAATATAATAAATAATCATAGTGGTTAACATAAATATTTACATTTTAAGTAAGGAAAAAGATAATATATCAGTATATTTAAGTAAAAAAAAAAAAAAAAAAAAAAAAAAAACAATGAAATTTGCACATTATACAATTTCTGTCAGGTTTGTAATGAAATCTAATAGTTTTTAATAAGACTTATTTGTAAATTTCTTGTAAAGCTTTTAGTTGAGTTACATTGTAAAATATCATCATTTATATTATTATAAATTTTTGCACCTAAATATCTGAAGGTATTTTTACCGTAATTTGAGTTAACATTAATGATGTATAGTTTGTTCGAGTATCTTGTATTGATATTATATATTTCATTTCTTAAAGAGAAATAGTCATTGAATATATTTGGTAACATGCTGTGTCTTTGCTTATAAACAGTTTTTGCAATAGCAACATTTCGCATGTCTTGTACAAGTAATAGATTCAGATCTTTGTGTAAAAGTAAAGTTGGTTTGTACCAATCTAAGTTAAAGAGGATTTTTAGGATCTTATTTTGCATTTTTTGTAACATTTCAAAATTTGTAATTGAAGTGTTTCCATACGTTTCTATGCCATAGTTTATTATTGAATAAACATATGAAAAGTAAAGTTGCTTTTTACACTTGTTTGGAACATGGTGTTTGATTAGTTTAAAGGAGCTAGCAATCTTGGCTAATCTTTGGGATAGGTTTTTGAAGTGTCTTTTCCAGTTAAGATTTTCATCTAGGGATATACCCAGATATTTAACATCACTAACTCTATTTATATCACTGTTTCCAATTTTAATAGTGTTACATATATTGGGTACCTTTTTACGACTGGGGTGAAAAATGCAGTAATTTGTTTTTTTAACGTTTAATGTAAGTCTGTTGGATGAGAACCAGATATAAATTTGTTTCATGGTGGTTTCTGCATCATGTTTTAGATCAGAAATGTTTTTACCGGTGAATAGTAAGTTTGTATCATCAGCAAAAAGAAAGACCTTGCAATTTTTTTTAGTGATGGCCATATGGATATCATTTACATATATTAGGAACAGAAGAGGGCCAAGTACTGACCCTTGAGGAACGCCCATATTAATATTTTTTAGATTTGATTTTGCACTTTGTATTTTGACATATTGCTTTCTATTTGTTAAATAGTTTTTGAACCATTTCAATGTCGAGCCCCGAATGCCATAATTTTCAAGTTTATGTAGCAATATATTATGATCAACAGTATCAAATGCCTTGGACAAGTCCAAATAAATTCCTATTGCCCAGAGGCCATTATCTAAAGCCATGTTTATGTCGTCCATAATATCAATAAGGGCCAAGTTTGTTGAATAATTTTGTTTCCATGTGCGCAAATACGGCAGTCATTTTCATGCATGACCAGAATACTGTCATGCAACCTTGGTACTCTATTATGAAGTTGAGTGTCTCAGGTTGCATGACCATAATACAGTCATGCAACCCTGGTACTCTATTATGAAGTTGAGTGTCTCAGGTTGCATGACCATAATACAGTCATGCAACCCTGGTAGTCTATTGAGGTTTAGTGGCTCAGGTTGCATGACCATAATACTGTCATGCAACCTTGGTACTCTATTATGAAGTTGAGTGGCTCAGGTTGCATGACCATAATACAGTCATGCAACCCTGGTAGTCTATTGAGGTTTAGTGGCTCAGGTTGCATGACCATAATACTGTCATGCAACCTTGGTACTCTATTATGAAGTTGAGTGGTTCAGGTTGCATGACCAGAATACAGTCATGCCACTCTGGTACTCTATTATGAAGTTTAGTGGTTCAGGTTGCATGACCATAATACAGTCATGCAACCCTGGTAGTCTATTGAGGTTTAGTGGCTCAGTGTGCATGACCATAATGAATTGTCTGATGGTATGCCGTTAGAGATTGGCCTAAAATTGAGATTTTGTAAATTTGCAAAAGGTGTAGACAAGTGTGGATCCAAGGTTTTAAAAAATGTAGCAAGTATTGCTCTTGGTAATCCTTTTTCTGTATATTGTAACAATTATATTCAAACTATTGGAGTATGTAATAATTATGACTCATGTAAAAGTGACATTATTCAAGAATGGAGAGGTGATATGAATGAAGAGACAAGCAGTAATGTTGCTGTGCTAAATGAATTGATTGATATGAGGGATGGCAGAAAAGAATGTGATATTTTAAATATGGACGAGATTTTATATATTATTGAAGATATATGTGTTAATTGAATATGTAATGTTTTTTACTTTTTTTTTTTTTTATGTTACTTGTACACTTTTATTTTAACCATTGAACTGTCAATTGAAATGCCATGTAAAAATGTGCGAATAAAGATACTATATATAATACAGTCATGCAACCCTGTTACTCTATTATGAAGTTTAGTGGCTCAGGTTGCATGACCATAATACTGTCATGCAACCTTGGTACTCTATTATGAAGTTGAGTGTCTCAGGTTGCATGACCATAATACAGTCATGCAACCCTGGTAGTCTATTGAGGTTTAGTGGCTCAGGTTGCATGACCATAATACTGTCATGCAACCTTGGTACTCTATTATGAAGTTGAGTGGTTCAGGCTGCATGACCATAATACTGTCATGCAACCTTGGTACTCTATTATGAAGTTGAGTGGTTCAGGCTGCATGACCATAATACAGTCATGCAACCCTGGTAGTCTATTATGAAGTTTAGTGGTATAATGAATGAATGAATGGTTGCTTAGAGGCACATCAACCACTAAGGTTATTTAGTGCCTAAAAATGGTAAAAATGAATGAATGAATGGTTTCACATTGACACAATAAAGTGCCAAAACAGTAAAAATAGTAACGTAATATTGACTATAAACAAAATGTAAATGTTAATATAATATGTAGATAACACAAGAATTTATCAACAGCATTTATATAATATCAATCAAATATAATAAATATGTATAATTTGTTTAAAAGACTTTATCAGTATGATGTTTTGCAGTTCTTGATAAATAAGTCAATGACATAAATAAACAAAAGCTCTGCCCTTAAAACTGATTATAAAGTCCTATGTGAGTTAAAAACGATACTATCACAGAAGTATCTACAGTATCAAATAACGTATGTAAATCTTGTACATTAAAATATTGAGTTCTTATAATATCAAAATCGATACACTCAATTAAAATATGTTTAATAGTCAAAGCCCTTTGACAACCGATACATTCCGGTTGATCTTCACCTTTAAGCAGATAACAGTGCGTCAAATGACTATGACCTATTCTTATACGGGTTAAAACTGACTCTTCTCTACGGTTAATTCTAATAGCACCTTTAGTTTTGCCAAGAACGGGCTTAATTTCATGTAATTTATTAAAAATAGCTTCGTTCCAGCGCAACTGCCATATAGAACGTAAAAAAACAGTAATATATTTCTTAAATTCTGTATAAGGTATTAGCATATTTATTGGTCGCTTATCCAATGCTGCCTTGGCAGCTTGGTCCGCAGCCTCATTTCCAAGGATTCCAATATGACTGGGAATCCAGTAAAAACGAATCTCTTTATTTTCCTCAGTACAGAGTTTATGATACCGTTCAAGGATATTTAAAATAAATGGATTTTTCCAATCCTTTGCTTTCAATGCTTGTAAACAAGACAAAGAATCAGAAAATATTAAAAATTTCCGATGTGGAGAAGTCTCCACATGATCTAAAGCTAGGTATAAAGCATGAAGTTCTGCAGAATAAATAGATGATTTATTTGGCAGACGTTCTGAATAAATATGATTGCCCTTAACAGCAGCTGCAGCAGCCTTGTCATCATCAAACGATCCATCAGTGTATATACACTGATATCCAGTGAAGATAGATTTTATTTCATTATATCTATTTATATACAGGGATGGATCGGTTGAGTATTTCTTTAATTCCGTCATGGCTAAATTAATATTTAAAGTTTCATAGGTCCATGGAGGTGTTTCTGGATATTGAAATTTAGCTATTTGATTTGGATTTAAATTTAAGGATTGTAAAGATTCCTTGATGTATTGATGTATTTGGTTTATTTTCAAAAAGATCAACATAATTTGGATTGAATATAATATCATGTGCAGGAATAACACATCTTCTGTGACAATATCACATGAATATAATAATTTTATCTAGTTATTTAATTTTCTGCAATAAAATGAAAGACATTGGTATAGCAAAAACCCAAAATTAAAAAATATTATTCACACAAGTCATTATTAGGGTCTTGTTCAAATAGATTTTACAGACAATGATGGGGATGCATTTTTCAAAAAGTTTATAGAGATGAAAGACAAATACATTTATGGGCAATATGTGAATTTTAAATGTTTTTTCTAAAATCAATGCTTCATCCATTTGATTTAAAAATGTAATGACTTTTTTTTTAAAAGGTTGATCGCAAAGCTAAAGAAGACAAGTCTTTGGGGCCAATGGTCTTGGTGTACGTGGATATGCAAGGTGTACCACGAGTTGCAGGTAAAATTTGCTTTCGTGGATTGTTGTTTAATTTTTGCTGTTTGCCCCAATCTTTAATTGACATTGTACTAAAAGTAGTTGAAAAATAATAATTGATGAATGAGCAGTAAATGACAAGAAAGGTACATTTCAAAAAAAAATTCTTTATATACCCCTTTTAGGTACACCTGGACTTTGTGAGAAAGTGCTGGAGCAAACCAAAGGTCTCATGGTTGACCACCAAGGACCACTACATTCTGGTATGAAAATAACTTGGCAAATTTTGTTGCATCCTGTAACGTTCACCTACTCATTTATGTAATTGTTATTTAATAATGACTGAAATGCTTTATGCAACAACTCTTCATCAGTATTTATACTAATGAACTTAATTGGATTAAATGCTTCTTACAGATCAAGAAACTCCAAAAATCCAGACAGCCGAGAAAAACATCTTTACCCAGGCTGTCAAAGATGAGATCAGAAGTGGCTTCGCGACAACCGACCAGCTGAGGTCCTATGTGAGGCAGGTGGTCCTCCCACAGGTTGAGGCACAAAGTGAGAAAACAAATCATTGTTCCTGATAATTTTGCAAATATGAACTTGCCTTTGTCAAGAATAACTTTGCCGAAAAGGAGTAATTATTTCTTCATAGAGTGATCCTTCATCTGAAAATCCAAATCACATTGAAAAAATGTTCAGAATAGAATAAATTATTCAAAAGATAATCCTTATAATTTTTCATTTGTAATTTATGTTTTGCCCTCCAGGAAAAAATGTCCGGGATAAACGACATCACCTGGGTAAGTTTAAAAATCATTATTTACTCAGTATCCCTTACAGAAAATAGAAATATTCCTATAATAACCTTTTTGTAGCAGTAATTTTTCTATAAGAAGTGGAAACATATAAATATACCATATTACATTGAAAAACCTCATTGTAATTTTGTTAATTTCAGTGAGTAATATTAAGAATTTCTGGCAAACTTCAAGCCTGCCAGTATGGTGGCCAAGTCATATTCAATTTTGCTCCCCCTCTTACAGGCAGGAACCTGATGGTGAGTTCACTGTTAATCCTAAAAAACTTTATTTAACTTTAATTTTAAACTATGTTTAACTTAATGTGATTCATGTGTAATAGAGAAATTAAAGACGAAAAATATATCATGGTGGTTTAGATACCATCAACATGACAAGAGAAGAATAAGGAACGATATAAAGTATAAAATTCCTGAAATAATTAAGTTAAAAATAGGTTGCATCCATCACCCTAGAATACATATGGATATCCAAACACTTAACAATGATTAATATAAATTGTTGATCTCCTTGTTTAATATATCAAAATTTAATTGTTTCAGACAAAGGACAACGTAAACGGTTTTTGGGGCGAAAGGAGCTGATTGAAATTTTAGTGAGATATATGAACTACATGGAGTCAAAGGTAAGAGCTGAATGTAAACTGTCAATCCCAGTCTGCTTTGTTTGCACATTGAATGGACTTTCAAAGCAACAAAGGGACATCATAATCCTGTTAATCTGTTTTAATAATTAAACCTAAAATATCAGTGAATCCTAAAATATCAGTGATCATTGTCATATTTATTGAGTGATGCTCATTATGCAGAGCATGGAAAATGTTCATCATATATGGTTACTATTGAATAATATTTAAGGAAACTTTTGACACAGTTTGGAAAATATGCTGACATACATGCCAAATCAATATTTAATTTTGGATAATTATCAATTATCACATGAATTGAACTTGTTTTTAAAGGGTCAAGAGAAAGAAAAGGATGAGGAGAGAGAGGGTGAGGAGAGAGAGGGAAAGGAGAGAGAGGGTGAGAGAGAGGGCGAAGAGAGAGAGGGTGAGGAGAGAGAGGGCGAGGACGGAGAGGGTGAGGAGAGAGAGGGCAAGGACAGAGAGGGCGAGGACAGAGAGGGCGAAGACAGAGAGGGCGAGAACAGAGAGGAAACAGAAATGGGATGTGATGGTGAAGAGGAGACAAGAAAAGGAAGTGAACTCTTTCAGTTTTGTCACAATGTAAGATGTTTGCAATTACAGCTTTGTCTAAAAGGACATTTTAGTTTAAAGATATGCAGTATTCACAAATGTTTGCAATATCTTCTTGTCCAGCATGAAATTTGTTATATTATTTCCTCTCAGGATGACTGGAAAGGAGCAATACAGTGGATCCACGAGAATGAAGTCTATTTCGCTTCTGGACTCATGCAGGTTGAGTCAAGGGGAGTTCTTGACCAGAGAACTCCCCATCAATTACCACAGCTGACTAAACAAAGGTATGTCTTCAACACTAGTGACTAGCTTATCTCACGCAATAAATTGCCAAAGCCAGCAGATGCCAATCATGTTTAGTCATAGTGGAACCTTCAAATTAATATGAGTGCATTCAGACAGAAAACTGTGTTAAAGATATTTATGAAAGCTGTTGGTATGGTTCCGGTAGTTCAAAGGCCCAGTATAAAAAACATAAGCAATGCTGCCCAGTCAATACAATAATTACTTTATTTGTGCAGGCAGTTTTAATAACACTAATTTTTTCTTAGTAATTCAATTTGATGCTCTCAGAATTCAATGTTTGTATAATGTGATAATTTTTTCCCTGAAGGAAAGATAGATCCATCCCTGCATCCCACACAATGGGAGAATTGACAACTTTGCAGAGATGTCTCAGCCAGGAGCCAGAGAGGCTGGTGATTGAAGCCTTTTTGTATGGTGTGGCCCATATGTGGCACATAGTAAATGATGTAAATATTATATTTATCTTCCCTTTCATTTTGGTTATAATGACTATGTCAGCATATCTTCTACAGTGAGGGGGGGTGGGGGGGGGGGATTTCAAGCCATTCTGTCTGCGCATTTTGAATGGCCAAATTATTGTATGCTTGAAGATTTTTATTATTCAATATTGAAATTGCTTGCAGTGCTCTGCCTCAAGTAGTAATGACATTTTAGCAGGTGCATGTGATATGTTGTGTTAGTTCTTATATTTACGTTAACCTCATTTATCAATGACCAATTATATTTGTATGTATATCAATTTCCAGTTAAAGAGAAAAGGGATACGTCTGGGGGACTATGAAGTGTCGCTACGGAAACTTCTGGTAGATGGTAAGTGTTAAGTACATAATTTAAAGCTGGGCCACTGCATTGTTTTCAAAGAATTGAAGGGTGGATTGGTTATTATCATTATGTTATCAAAATTCAAATATATGGGGATAATAAACATTCATGTCAGAGCTCTTATGGGTTTAATCAAATATGATAATTTAATCAATTTTAATATTTTAATATAAAATAAAAATAACATGGCACTTTTTGCAAGTTAAAGTTAATAAAGATTATATCCAACTAATTTTACTTTATTTACATGTGGCATTTTCAGATATTGAGATGAATGTATTGAGCATGGTGTGCCTGGCTGGTGCCCTTGGCCAGGTCATTGATGTTTGGAATTTAAAAGGATGCTTCACCAGCTATGGTCCTTGTATTTGTGAAGATTTCCTTGTAATCGGGGCCCACGAGGTAGCCAAAATTGGACACCAATATGTGAGACTGGAGGAGTCAAAGAAGAAGTTCACAAGGGGTAAGGGAAAATACATAAGATAGTTCTTCTGTTACTTTATTTCAATTCAATGTATTCTCACAAGAGATTGAAGAGTGACCAGATTTGGCCTCATAAGTGATAGGTAGTGCCACCTGGTTTACTTTTTTGTGAACCTAATATATGCTTACATTTAAAAAAAAACCCTGGAAATTTACAAATTTCACTAGAATAGATACCCATTTTCTGATATAGCCTATAGATTATTGGCAAGCAATCTCCAATTACAAATATTAAGCACTTCCTATTTATAGTTTATAAGAATTGATTAACTGCACTTTGACCATAAGAGCTGCCCTGTCATTCTACTTTATATCAATTGAGACCTGTTTTCATGAAATAAAATTACAATTAAACAATTAAATAAAAGATCTAAAAACAGTTAACTAAATTTCACACAATTTGCTTATAATAGTTTTAAATGAAATTCTTTTTTCCAGGTAGTAAGGGTCATGCCCAGTCAGTACCATGGTAAGATTTTGTTTATTAAATGAAACAAGAAACAAAGTATTAGGTATACATGTATATGTGACCACTTAAAGTAAAAATATCATTATTTAAGGTACTTTACCTATTTAAATGAGGTATTATATATCCAGTGCCATTCTCATTGAAATATTATCTGTTTGTTGATGAAAATTCTATTTTTGATGAAAATTCAATTTTTTATTTTTTAGTCGAAATCCATTTGGAGCAAACAATCAGTAAGTATATGTCATCTTATCCTTTTATCTATGTATGGTGATATAGAATTAATTTGCTCATCTTACAATTTCAGTTGCTTTTGGAAATGTTTTTAGATGTGGTTTTATATATTTTAACAGAGTTGCACACTTGGACAGCTACATGGTATTTAAGAATGACATGGATACATTAGGCCCAGGAAGATATGTTAGCGATGCCATAATTGACATCATAAATTGGTAAATGTTTTTTCTTGTTTTCCATTTTATAAAATGTCTTTGCTCTTTTATATTATTACTTTAATTTTATTTTTAAATAAATTTTAAACTAGAATTAAGCACATATGCATTATATAAATTGATGTTATGCTTTGATCATGATATTTAGGTACAACAAGAAGCAATCAGCAAAGAAAGTGCTGTACTTGAATAGCTTTTTCTCACAAAAATTGCTATTCAAACCACCTTAGTAAGTTTTTTTTGGTTACAATATGATTTAAATGATGAAAAATGATCAATTAATTTCTTTATTAAGTGCCCTCATAATTCTCCTCTTGCTGGTCACAGTTGAATCACATTTTCAGCATAATTAATCAAAGCAAAAAGGGAATGTTTAGCCTCATATTACCTTTAAAAAACCATTGCTCAGCCTTGTAGTTCTTTTAAATAGTATACAATTTAGCACAATTCATATGTGACTGTTTCAGAACATTCAAAAATATATTAAAAGGATGGAATATTTCTTGCCATCTGATTCAAAACAAAAAACATGAACAACTGTCATAGTACATTGCAAATAAAGTTATTATTTTGATAGTATTATTCATTTGTAGTAATAAAAACAGTAATTTGGATTTCATTTTTCTTTTTTATGAAATAGTCTACCAATTTTGGACATGACAGCCTGTAATCTCTCTGTGCTGAAAAACATGGGCAAAGATACGTTTGAGAATGATAGCATTATTATGCCAGTATGTGACATGTAAGTTGGAATAAAAGTAACAAGAATAAAACTTTATAATTGGTTCAAAATATTAAGGAATTACATTTAACTTGTTACAGTATGTTTGTATTTGATCAGATGAATGATTAAAAATTTTGAATGGAGGCCATTTCAGTATGGTTAAAATAATGTGGAAATATGTGACATACCCTTGTATCACATGGCAACACCATACAAGTAATATCATATGCCCATGTATAAGTGTAGCAGACTTATTATTGAAGAATTATTCGCAGGTCACATTGGTGGATTTTCCACTTTTGTGTTACAAGTGGGATGCTAACCCTTGGCTGCTCCCTGAACAGAAAGTATCCTGCGACTATGGAATCGGTGAAAAGGTATGAGCCCTGTCTTTATTATTTTAAAACAACTATTTCTCTATTCAGCAATGAAATATCAAGAAATTATGGTTGTGAATCAGAAGAAATATAATTAAAAACCTTTCTTAATTGTGGTCCCCAAGGCATTGATTTTTTGGACTTAAATTTTCCTTTTTATGAAAATATTACTTTTTTTATTTAAGTCAGCACATACTGACTTTATGTTCTTCCTCCTTTTAAACAAGTTATTTTGAAGGTCACTTAAAACCAAGTTGACCTGCAATATCTTCCAAATATTTATAGTATTTATTGCCACCATACATAGCTTCCACATTTTATTTTCTCAAATTCTGTCTCACAAACTATGTTGTTGTAAATATGTTTGATATATCTTTTCGCTCAGTCAAGTACAATTTTAACAATATCCAAATTGTTTTGATCAGGTTTTTGGAAGAAGCCAAAAAGAAATTTGGAGGAAAATTTCCAAAGGTGAACACCTCGTATGCTCAGGTTGGTATTGTTTTTTAAGTATCAACAAAGTAGAGTTACAGAAGAGTAAACCACTTGTTTGACAAAGCTGTATGGCTTATTTATTATGGATTAGGTCATTTGCAATAATAATGACTTTGAAATAAAAATAAACCTATTTGGTACTGCAAGACCTCCATCCTGTGATGATTTATATAATACACCTAGAATTAATTGCATTAATACTTATTTATTGACATTGGTGACTTATGTGCCATGTATATTATTTTTGCAACTGCAGGCCAAAATCAATCTTTTTATATTTGTAGGTACCAAGTCAGACAAATGGCTACGATTGTGGGATGTTCGTCATCGCCATGGCAAAATCTGTGATGGATGGTGTAAGTAATCCACATATTGTCACTGATGGGATTGATATTAATATTTATGAGAGTGTCAATGCATGTACAACTACTTATATGTAGCATATTTAGACTGCTTCTCACATCCCATATTCAAAGACAGCCTTTCACAGAGCAAGTACATTATTCAAGCTATGTACATTCAAGCTATGTACATTGTTAAAACATAGGATGTTGATCATTTTTTTCTTGTAATGTTTGTGAATATTTTATGGAAATTGCTTCATAAATGATAATTAAAATTGCTCAGCATAGATAAAAATTGAAGCTTTTTAAAATATGTTATATGGCATCATCATAATTACTTTTAGCTCATTGTTTAATTGGGAAAATCTTGATTAATAAGTAAAGATTACTAACAACATCCATTATCAGGTCCTTTATCATCAGAGGTTATACATCATTGATTGATTTTTTTTACAGAACATGTTGCATAACATTAACCGCCAGGACATAGAGGATAACATGAGGACAAGAGTCTACACCCTGATAAATAAAAAAATGAAAGTATAGGAAAATCTTTCATGTGTTGTACATAAGAGAAATAAATATGTTTGAACATCATTCCTCATCTTTATGTCTTTGTATGTAATGACTAGTTCATAAAGTGATTTATTTTCATGAATGGTAGCAGTATCAGAAACCAAATTTGGTGTCTGACATATTGATTTCTATTTACCAGACACTTTATTCATGCAAACAAATACATTTTTGTATTGTATGTCTGCTGAAGGAAACATTTTACAAATATGTAACATATTGTGGTACCACATATTAAGTTTGACAGTGTCAATGAAGTTTTCTAGTTCCATATAGCAAACCATAGATGACAACAATTTCAAGGATGCATTTCGTTGTTCAGCAACTTGACTATTGATATCTTTCATTGTTGGATACATCCTCATATTGTAACCTTCACTGCATCCAGAATGGTTCTTCCAGTGAAATCTGTCTGTTATGAATTTTGTACTCTGGAAATATTTCGGATCACGGTTCAAGCAGTATTCATGCAGCTTGCATGAACCATCATAAACTACCAGCTTTGGAGCTGAAATATAAATGATACACAACATAGAGTATAAGTCATTCACAACAAAAGTCCATGTTCTGTTTGTACTTTGAGATTTTAATCAATTCTAATCTACATTACAGTTCCCTCAACACTTACATTAATTATTTTGCACTCTGCTAGCCTTTGATATGTCAAACATGCATCAAAATATACAAAAAACTAGTGATTGCTCAGAACATTGAGCTGAGGTGAATTATAGCCAAAACAATGCTTTAATGTTTGAGATGTTGCATGTATCTACCTCTGTATAAAATTTGTTAACATCATTTGTAAACATACAATTCAATAATGCAATTCAATATACCTGTTTTGAAACGTGTGCGAAGTATTGTGAATGGCACATTCGGTGATTCGTGGTCTTCCATCACATGGAAACCGTAACACACACCTACAAATCAATATAAATCATGCTATTTAATTTTCAATCAGATAAATGTGTTACTTTGCAGTTTCTTTCCTAAAGTTTTTATCCCCTTTAAAGTATCATCTTTATTCACAATTAACACATGTTTTTTACAACAAATTAATTACAAACAATCTAACCAAGTTCCAAACATTTGAACAATATAAATGTGAAATAACACAACACACAAATGCATTGTACTTAAGCTTGTGCTGACCTAATTATTACAAAAGTGATTGCTGTACTAAGTGTATAAAATGTTTAACATTTGACAGATTCTATTCTTATATGATTTTTTTATGAATTAATTTAAAGGATAACTGAAATTATATAAAATGTAGAAATTAAAAATGTAAATATACCATGCTGGCAATTGCAAGTGAATATTCCTGGCATTAATGTCTTGTGCCTTTTCCTGGACTCTTCATCCTTTTTACAATCGTAAGACTCTGACTTCTTACTGTCAAGAACATAGTGACCTCTGTCACAAAACAAAGGAAGATGCGGAAGATATCCGTAGCGTTCTGCCAGTGGTGTTGGCGGTGGAAGTGCATGTATAGTTCTTCCTGCAAATGTAGCCCTGGATTTCTCCACAAGTGCCTTCAGGATTGGTTTGATCTCAGGTGTAATTTCTCTCACCTTTGATACCAAACCGGCACTTTTTCCTGAAGCATCTTCATGCTGATTTCTGGAGATAGTAGGGGGTTGAAATCTCCTGCCATGTCTTCCACAAGTTGGCACGCCTCACCATCAGGTGGTATAATGGCACTGACTGGCTTGTCTGATGCCAATGCTACCAAAAATCTTCTAAGATTGGCTGGACACTTTGTCGTATGCCCACTACTCTCGAATTCCTCAATTAGGCTGCATAAAGATGGCTGATAAAGTTTCACCTGTTAATTATAAATGAATATTCAAAAAGTAGATTAGGTTCCACAAATTCTGGAATCATTTTTGACATCATTTTCAACAGGCATTTGCTGTTAAGTGTTAAATTTCCTTCAACTCCATTTAATAATATTTAAATGGGCACTAAGGACAAATTTGCTGTCAAAATATTTGTAATGTACTGTTTTGTTATTGTTCACACTGGAATGTCATGTACATCAGTTGTATTAACTTTGGCTGTAGCAGTATTTTAAGAGGAAATTTTACCACAAATTACTTTAAATTTCTCCATTTTTGGGTAAGCAACTCTCAGAGCAAAAATAAATACATGTAACAAATTTCATATATATGGATCAAAGTTGACGTGGGCTGATGTCTATGAGATTTCTGTGTACATGTCTTTCTGTGATGCATTTGAATTGTACTCTCTCATATCGAGTTTGGGGTGGTGGCACTTCAAACCGTGCACATTTCCTTTTTTTAGCAGTTTGCAAATCCGCTCTGAAACAAATATTGCCTACATCACATTAGATTTTCATAAACAAACGCATCATCTTCAGGAGAGGACATTTGGTGAGATTTACGGCCAGATCATTTGATATTTGGGGGATGGAGAAATATAAATATCATTTTTGAAAAGGAAATTGCATACAAATTCTTCAAAAAAAAACTTTCTTGCTAATTACCTTATCAATCAGCTCCTGGAACTCTGCAGTTGTAACTGACGCTGTTGCATATTTCTTTAGAAGGGCACGGCAGACCTTATTATTGATGTAGTTCCTCGTGTTGAAACTAGTGAGCATAAAAATAGTGAAATAGAGCACACATGGGAAACATTTACTTGAGTGAGCTACTATCTAGAGAAAAGTGATACAAAAATTCAAAGTAGGAAGAAATATATTTGTAGTGATTTGCAAGATAGCTAAAAATCGATATTAAATAAACAGATATTCTTTAAAGGGATTAAGCACCGATTTTGAAAAAAATGTTTGAAATTCACATATTGGTGATAAATGTATTTGTCTAGAAACTTTTTGAAATATGCATCCCATCATTGTCTGTAAGACCTATTTGAACAAGACCCTGGGTCATTTTTTTATACTTGACAGACTGACACCATAAAAGAGGTTATACTTATCTCCCATCATAGTACTGCTGATGTTCCTGATTCATCAATTTTGTTTTTGGCATGAAAGTCCTCTGCACACCCAAGCACATTCCATCAAATATGACACAATCAGGAGCTGGTCCACACTTTGGACAAAGAAATGATTCTTCATACTTGATGTCCAGTAGTCTATAATCAGTTCAAAATAAAACATTCATATCATGGAAATTTTTGGTGGGTACCATAGATTTTTACTTATGACTAGTTTAGAAAGATTTCTCACATACATTTTACGATCCTTCATTTCTCAATCAAATGACATGACAAATGTTTACAATAAAAATGTGTTATTTGAAAGGCTATATGTTTAAAAAAGGGGCTGTGACAACTAATATGTCATTTACCAGGTTTTTTTTTAGAAACTCACTTGAACATTGCCAGGACTGACAACCTGAATTTCGTGTAAGAGAACTCAAATATTCTGTCGTGCCCCATTGAAATATGTCTAAGCATAAGGGCCTTGTAGAAGGTGTGCATTGGTTGTCTTAAACAAAAAACAAATGCAATGAGTAATGAAAGTGTATAATAAATCTTTTGTCAATAGCTGCATTTTTCATATTCTAAAATTCAAAATCCATATTAATCAAGGGGGTCTATGGGTTTACGGGCCAAAAATTGACAAACCGAATGTGGGACGAATGTGGGACGAATGTGGGACGAATGTGGGATGAATGTGGGACGAAAGTGAATGTTGGACGAGCTTCACACACATTAAATATTATCATTTAAAAATAATTTTAACATTAATATCATGATTGTATTTAATTGTAGAAAACATCAAAAGTTGTCCGGGACAAAATCCACAATGCCTCCCGAAGAATGAAGAATCTGGCAACTATGGTAATAAATAAAATATATGTTTTGAAACTCAAGATCACCAGAGATCTTTCACTCATTACTTGAATAACACATCTTCTGTGACAATATCACATGAATATAATAATTTTATCTAGTTATTTAATTTTCTGCAATAAAATGAAAGACATTGGTATAGCAAAAACCCAAAATTAAAAAATATTATTCACACAAGTCATTATTAGGGTCTTGTTCAAATAGATTTTACAGACAATGATGGGGATGCATTTTTCAAAAAGTTTATAGAGATGAAAGACAAATACATTTATGGGCAATATGTGAATTTTAAATGTTTTTTCTAAAATCAATGCTTCATCCATTTGATTTAAAAATGTAATGACTTTTTTTTTAAAAGGTTGATCGCAAAGCTAAAGAAGACAAGTCTTTGGGGCCAATGGTCTTGGTGTACGTGGATATGCAAGGTGTACCACGAGTTGCAGGTAAAATTTGCTTTCGTGGATTGTTGTTTAATTTTTGCTGTTTGCCCCAATCTTTAATTGACATTGTACTAAAAGTAGTTGAAAAATAATAATTGATGAATGAGCAGTAAATGACAAGAAAGGTACATTTCAAAAAAAAATTCTTTATATACCCCTTTTAGGTACACCTGGACTTTGTGAGAAAGTGCTGGAGCAAACCAAAGGTCTCATGGTTGACCACCAAGGACCACTACATTCTGGTATGAAAATAACTTGGCAAATTTTGTTGCATCCTGTAACGTTCACCTACTCATTTATGTAATTGTTATTTAATAATGACTGAAATGCTTTATGCAACAACTCTTCATCAGTATTTATACTAATGAACTTAATTGGATTAAATGCTTCTTACAGATCAAGAAACTCCAAAAATCCAGACAGCCGAGAAAAACATCTTTACCCAGGCTGTCAAAGATGAGATCAGAAGTGGCTTCGCGACAACCGACCAGCTGAGGTCCTATGTGAGGCAGGTGGTCCTCCCACAGGTTGAGGCACAAAGTGAGAAAACAAATCATTGTTCCTGATAATTTTGCAAATATGAACTTGCCTTTGTCAAGAATAACTTTGCCGAAAAGGAGTAATTATTTCTTCATAGAGTGATCCTTCATCTGAAAATCCAAATCACATTGAAAAAATGTTCAGAATAGAATAAATTATTCAAAAGATAATCCTTATAATTTTTCATTTGTAATTTATGTTTTGCCCTCCAGGAAAAAATGTCCGGGATAAACGACATCACCTGGGTAAGTTTAAAAATCATTATTTACTCAGTATCCCTTACAGAAAATAGAAATATTCCTATAATAACCTTTTTGTAGCAGTAATTTTTCTATAAGAAGTGGAAACATATAAATATACCATATTACATTGAAAAACCTCATTGTAATTTTGTTAATTTCAGTGAGTAATATTAAGAATTTCTGGCAAACTTCAAGCCTGCCAGTATGGTGGCCAAGTCATATTCAATTTTGCTCCCCCTCTTACAGGCAGGAACCTGATGGTGAGTTCACTGTTAATCCTAAAAAACTTTATTTAACTTTAATTTTAAACTATGTTTAACTTAATGTGATTCATGTGTAATAGAGAAATTAAAGACGAAAAATATATCATGGTGGTTTAGATACCATCAACATGACAAGAGAAGAATAAGGAACGATATAAAGTATAAAATTCCTGAAATAATTAAGTTAAAAATAGGTTGCATCCATCACCCTAGAATACATATGGATATCCAAACACTTAACAATGATTAATATAAATTGTTGATCTCCTTGTTTAATATATCAAAATTTAATTGTTTCAGACAAAGGACAACGTAAACGGTTTTTGGGGCGAAAGGAGCTGATTGAAATTTTAGTGAGATATATGAACTACATGGAGTCAAAGGTAAGAGCTGAATGTAAACTGTCAATCCCAGTCTGCTTTGTTTGCACATTGAATGGACTTTCAAAGCAACAAAGGGACATCATAATCCTGTTAATCTGTTTTAATAATTAAACCTAAAATATCAGTGAATCCTAAAATATCAGTGATCATTGTCATATTTATTGAGTGATGCTCATTATGCAGAGCATGGAAAATGTTCATCATATATGGTTACTATTGAATAATATTTAAGGAAACTTTTGACACAGTTTGGAAAATATGCTGACATACATGCCAAATCAATATTTAATTTTGGATAATTATCAATTATCACATGAATTGAACTTGTTTTTAAAGGGTCAAGAGAAAGAAAAGGATGAGGAGAGAGAGGGTGAGGAGAGAGAGGGAAAGGAGAGAGAGGGTGAGAGAGAGGGCGAAGAGAGAGAGGGTGAGGAGAGAGAGGGCGAGGACGGAGAGGGTGAGGAGAGAGAGGGCAAGGACAGAGAGGGCGAGGACAGAGAGGGCGAAGACAGAGAGGGCGAGAACAGAGAGGAAACAGAAATGGGATGTGATGGTGAAGAGGAGACAAGAAAAGGAAGTGAACTCTTTCAGTTTTGTCACAATGTAAGATGTTTGCAATTACAGCTTTGTCTAAAAGGACATTTTAGTTTAAAGATATGCAGTATTCACAAATGTTTGCAATATCTTCTTGTCCAGCATGAAATTTGTTATATTATTTCCTCTCAGGATGACTGGAAAGGAGCAATACAGTGGATCCACGAGAATGAAGTCTATTTCGCTTCTGGACTCATGCAGGTTGAGTCAAGGGGAGTTCTTGACCAGAGAACTCCCCATCAATTACCACAGCTGACTAAACAAAGGTATGTCTTCAACACTAGTGACTAGCTTATCTCACGCAATAAATTGCCAAAGCCAGCAGATGCCAATCATGTTTAGTCATAGTGGAACCTTCAAATTAATATGAGTGCATTCAGACAGAAAACTGTGTTAAAGATATTTATGAAAGCTGTTGGTATGGTTCCGGTAGTTCAAAGGCCCAGTATAAAAAACATAAGCAATGCTGCCCAGTCAATACAATAATTACTTTATTTGTGCAGGCAGTTTTAATAACACTAATTTTTTCTTAGTAATTCAATTTGATGCTCTCAGAATTCAATGTTTGTATAATGTGATAATTTTTTCCCTGAAGGAAAGATAGATCCATCCCTGCATCCCACACAATGGGAGAATTGACAACTTTGCAGAGATGTCTCAGCCAGGAGCCAGAGAGGCTGGTGATTGAAGCCTTTTTGTATGGTGTGGCCCATATGTGGCACATAGTAAATGATGTAAATATTATATTTATCTTCCCTTTCATTTTGGTTATAATGACTATGTCAGCATATCTTCTACAGTGAGGGGGGGTGGGGGGGGGGGGGGATTTCAAGCCATTCTGTCTGCGCATTTTGAATGGCCAAATTATTGTATGCTTGAAGATTTTTATTATTCAATATTGAAATTGCTTGCAGTGCTCTGCCTCAAGTAGTAATGACATTTTAGCAGGTGCATGTGATATGTTGTGTTAGTTCTTATATTTACGTTAACCTCATTTATCAATGACCAATTATATTTGTATGTATATCAATTTCCAGTTAAAGAGAAAAGGGATACTTCTGGGGGACTATGAAGTGTCGCTACGGAAACTTCTGGTAGATGGTAAGTGTTAAGTACATAATTTAAAGCTGGGCCACTGCATTGTTTTCAAAGAATTGAAGGGTGGATTGGTTATTATCATTATGTTATCAAAATTCAAATATATGGGGATAATAAACATTCATGTCAGAGCTCTTATGGGTTTAATCAAATATGATAATTTAATCAATTTTAATATTTTAATATAAAATAAAAATAACATGGCACTTTTTGCAAGTTAAAGTTAATAAAGATTATATCCAACTAATTTTACTTTATTTACATGTGGCATTTTCAGATATTGAGATGAATGTATTGAGCATGGTGTGCCTGGCTGGTGCCCTTGGCCAGGTCATTGATGTTTGGAATTTAAAAGGATGCTTCACCAGCTATGGTCCTTGTATTTGTGAAGATTTCCTTGTAATCGGGGCCCACGAGGTAGCCAAAATTGGACACCAATATGTGAGACTGGAGGAGTCAAAGAAGAAGTTCACAAGGGGTAAGGGAAAATACATAAGATAGTTCTTCTGTTACTTTATTTCAATTCAATGTATTCTCACAAGAGATTGAAGAGTGACCAGATTTGGCCTCATAAGTGATAGGTAGTGCCACCTGGTTTACTTTTTTGTGAACCTAATATATGCTTACATTTAAAAAAAAACCCTGGAAATTTACAAATTTCACTAGAATAGATACCCATTTTCTGATATAGCCTATAGATTATTGGCAAGCAATCTCCAATTACAAATATTAAGCACTTCCTATTTATAGTTTATAAGAATTGATTAACTGCACTTTGACCATAAGAGCTGCCCTGTCATTCTACTTTATATCAATTGAGACCTGTTTTCATGAAATAAAATTACAATTAAACAATTAAATAAAAGATCTAAAAACAGTTAACTAAATTTCACACAATTTGCTTATAATAGTTTTAAATGAAATTCTTTTTTCCAGGTAGTAAGGGTCATGCCCAGTCAGTACCATGGTAAGATTTTGTTTATTAAATGAAACAAGAAACAAAGTATTAGGTATACATGTATATGTGACCACTTAAAGTAAAAATATCATTATTTAAGGTACTTTACCTATTTAAATGAGGTATTATATATCCAGTGCCATTCTCATTGAAATATTATCTGTTTGTTGATGAAAATTCTATTTTTGATGAAAATTCAATTTTTTATTTTTTAGTCGAAATCCATTTGGAGCAAACAATCAGTAAGTATATGTCATCTTATCCTTTTATCTATGTATGGTGATATAGAATTAATTTGCTCATCTTACAATTTCAGTTGCTTTTGGAAATGTTTTTAGATGTGGTTTTATATATTTTAACAGAGTTGCACACTTGGACAGCTACATGGTATTTAAGAATGACATGGATACATTAGGCCCAGGAAGATATGTTAGCGATGCCATAATTGACATCATAAATTGGTAAATGTTTTTTCTTGTTTTCCATTTTATAAAATGTCTTTGCTCTTTTATATTATTACTTTAATTTTATTTTTAAATAAATTTTAAACTAGAATTAAGCACATATGCATTATATAAATTGATGTTATGCTTTGATCATGATATTTAGGTACAACAAGAAGCAATCAGCAAAGAAAGTGCTGTACTTGAATAGCTTTTTCTCACAAAAATTGCTATTCAAACCACCTTAGTAAGTTTTTTTTGGTTACAATATGATTTAAATGATGAAAAATGATCAATTAATTTCTTTATTAAGTGCCCTCATAATTCTCCTCTTGCTGGTCACAGTTGAATCACATTTTCAGCATAATTAATCAAAGCAAAAAGGGAATGTTTAGCCTCATATTACCTTTAAAAAAACATTGCTCAGCCTTGTAGTTCTTTTAAATAGTATACAATTTAGCACAATTCATATGTGACTGTTTCAGAACATTCAAAAATATATTAAAAGGATGGAATATTTCTTGCCATCTGATTCAAAACAAAAAACATGAACAACTGTCATAGTACATTGCAAATAAAGTTATTATTTTGATAGTATTATTCATTTGTAGTAATAAAAACAGTAATTTGGATTTCATTTTTCTTTTTTATGAAATAGTCTACCAATTTTGGACATGACAGCCTGTAATCTCTCAGTGCTGAAAAACATGGGCAAAGATACGTTTGAGAATGATAGCATTATTATGCCAGTATGTGACATGTAAGTTGGAATAAAAGTAACAAGAATAAAACTTTATAATTGGTTCAAAATATTAAGGAATTACATTTAACTTGTTACAGTATGTTTGTATTTGATCAGATGAATGATTAAAAATTTTGAATGGAGGCCATTTCAGTATGGTTAAAATAATGTGGAAATATG
The DNA here is from genome assembly GCA_949316495.1 of Amphiduros pacificus. Classification (NCBI taxonomy): domain Eukaryota; kingdom Metazoa; phylum Annelida; class Polychaeta; order Phyllodocida; family Hesionidae; genus Amphiduros; species Amphiduros pacificus. The sequence goes on from OX439006.1 coordinate 22,153,716, forward strand.
TGACATACCCTTGTATCACATGGCAACACCATACAAGTAATATCATATGCCCATGTATAAGTGTAGCAGACTTATTATTGAAGAATTATTCGCAGGTCACATTGGTGGATTTTCCACTTTTGTGTTACAAGTGGGATGCTAACCCTTGGCTGCTCCCTGAACAGAAAGTATCCTGCGACTATGGAATCGGTGAAAAGGTATGAGCCCTGTCTTTATTATTTTAAAACAACTATTTCTCTATTCAGCAATGAAATATCAAGAAATTATGGTTGTGAATCAGAAGAAATATAATTAAAAACCTTTCTTAATTGTGGTCCCCAAGGCATTGATTTTTTGGACTTAAATTTTCCTTTTTATGAAAATATTACTTTTTTTATTTAAGTCAGCACATACTGACTTTATGTTCTTCCTCCTTTTAAACAAGTTATTTTGAAGGTCACTTAAAACCAAGTTGACCTGCAATATCTTCCAAATATTTATAGTATTTATTGCCACCATACATAGCTTCCACATTTTATTTTCTCAAATTCTGTCTCACAAACTATGTTGTTGTAAATATGTTTGATATATCTTTTCGCTCAGTCAAGTACAATTTTAACAATATCCAAATTGTTTTGATCAGGTTTTTGGAAGAAGCCAAAAAGAAATTTGGAGGAAAATTTCCAAAGGTGAACACCTCGTATGCTCAGGTTGGTATTGTTTTTTAAGTATCAACAAAGTAGAGTTACAGAAGAGTAAACCACTTGTTTGACAAAGCTGTATGGCTTATTTATTATGGATTAGGTCATTTGCAATAATAATGACTTTGAAATAAAAATAAACCTATTTGGTACTGCAAGACCTCCATCCTGTGATGATTTATATAATACACCTAGAATTAATTGCATTAATACTTATTTATTGACATTGGTGACTTATGTGCCATGTATATTATTTTTGCAACTGCAGGCCAAAATCAATCTTTTTATATTTGTAGGTACCAAGTCAGACAAATGGCTACGATTGTGGGATGTTCGTCATCGCCATGGCAAAATCTGTGATGGATGGTGTAAGTAATCCACATATTGTCACTGATGGGATTGATATTAATATTTATGAGAGTGTCAATGCATGTACAACTACTTATATGTAGCATATTTAGACTGCTTCTCACATCCCATATTCAAAGACAGCCTTTCACAGAGCAAGTACATTATTCAAGCTATGTACATTCAAGCTATGTACATTGTTAAAACATAGGATGTTGATCATTTTTTTCTTGTAATGTTTGTGAATATTTTATGGAAATTGCTTCATAAATGATAATTAAAATTGCTCAGCATAGATAAAAATTGAAGCTTTTTAAAATATGTTATATGGCATCATCATAATTACTTTTAGCTCATTGTTTAATTGGGAAAATCTTGATTAATAAGTAAAGATTACTAACAACATCCATTATCAGGTCCTTTATCATCAGAGGTTATACATCATTGATTGATTTTTTTTACAGAACATGTTGCATAACATTAACCGCCAGGACATAGAGGATAACATGAGGACAAGAGTCTACACCCTGATAAATAAAAAAATGAAAGTATAGGAAAATCTTTCATGTGTTGTACATAAGAGAAATAAATATGTTTGAACATCATTCCTCATCTTTATGTCTTTGTATGTAATGACTAGTTCATAAAGTGATTTATTTTCATGAATGGTAGCAGTATCAGAAACCAAATTTGGTGTCTGACATATTGATTTCTATTTACCAGACACTTTATTCATGCAAACAAATACATTTTTGTATTGTATGTCTGCTGAAGGAAACATTTTACAAATATGTAACATATTGTGGTACCACATATTAAGTTTGACAGTGTCAATGAAGTTTTCTAGTTCCATATAGCAAACCATAGATGACAACAATTTCAAGGATGCATTTCGTTGTTCAGCAACTTGACTATTGATATCTTTCATTGTTGGATACATCCTCATATTGTAACCTTCACTGCATCCAGAATGGTTCTTCCAGTGAAATCTGTCTGTTATGAATTTTGTACTCTGGAAATATTTCGGATCACGGTTCAAGCAGTATTCATGCAGCTTGCATGAACCATCATAAACTACCAGCTTTGGAGCTGAAATATAAATGATACACAACATAGAGTATAAGTCATTCACAACAAAAGTCCATGTTCTGTTTGTACTTTGAGATTTTAATCAATTCTAATCTACATTACAGTTCCCTCAACACTTACATTAATTATTTTGCACTCTGCTAGCCTTTGATATGTCAAACATGCATCAAAATATACAAAAAACTAGTGATTGCTCAGAACATTGAGCTGAGGTGAATTATAGCCAAAACAATGCTTTAATGTTTGAGATGTTGCATGTATCTACCTCTGTATAAAATTTGTTAACATCATTTGTAAACATACAATTCAATAATGCAATTCAATATACCTGTTTTGAAACGTGTGCGAAGTATTGTGAATGGCACATTCGGTGATTCGTGGTCTTCCATCACATGGAAACCGTAACACACACCTACAAATCAATATAAATCATGCTATTTAATTTTCAATCAGATAAATGTGTTACTTTGCAGTTTCTTTCCTAAAGTTTTTATCCCCATTAAAGTATCATCTTTATTCACAATTAACACATGTTTTTTACAACAAATTAATTACAAACAATCTAACCAAGTTCCAAACATTTGAACAATATAAATGTGAAATAACACAACACACAAATGCATTGTACTTAAGCTTGTGCTGACCTAATTATTACAAAAGTGATTGCTGTACTAAGTGTATAAAATGTTTAACATTTGACAGATTCTATTCTTATATGATTTTTTTATGAATTAATTTAAAGGATAACTGAAATTATATAAAATGTAGAAATTAAAAATGTAAATATACCATGCTGGCAATTGCAAGTGAATATTCCTGGCATTAATGTCTTGTGCCTTTTCCTGGACTCTTCATCCTTTTTACAATCGTAAGACTCTGACTTCTTACTGTCAAGAACATAGTGACCTCTGTCACAAAACAAAGGAAGATGCGGAAGATATCCGTAGCGTTCTGCCAGTGGTGTTGGCGGTGGAAGTGCATGTATAGTTCTTCCTGCAAATGTAGCCCTGGATTTCTCCACAAGTGCCTTCAGGATTGGTTTGATCTCAGGTGTAATTTCTCTCACCTTTGATACCAAATTAAAAACCGGCACTTTTTCCTGAAGCATCTTCATGCTGATTTCTGGAGATAGTAGGGGGTTGAAATCTCCTGCCATGTCTTCCACAAGTTGGCACGCCTCACCATCAGGTGGTATAATGGCACTGACTGGCTTGTCTGATGCCAATGCTACCAAAAATCTTCTAAGATTGGCTGGACACTTTGTCGTATGCCCACTACTCTCGAATTCCTCAATTAGGCTGCATAAAGATGGCTGATAAAGTTTCACCTGTTAATTATAAATGAATATTCAAAAAGTAGATTAGGTTCCACAAATTCTGGAATCATTTTTGACATCATTTTCAACAGGCATTTGCTGTTAAGTGTTAAATTTCCTTCAACTCCATTTAATAATATTTAAATGGGCACTAAGGACAAATTTGCTGTCAAAATATTTGTAATGTACTGTTTTGTTATTGTTCACACTGGAATGTCATGTACATCAGTTGTATTAACTTTGGCTGTAGCAGTATTTTAAGAGGAAATTTTACCACAAATTACTTTAAATTTCTCCATTTTTGGGTAAGCAACTCTCAGAGCAAAAATAAATACATGTAACAAATTTCATATATATGGATCAAAGTTGACGTGGGCTGATGTCTATGAGATTTCTGTGTACATGTCTTTCTGTGATGCATTTGAATTGTACTCTCGCATAGCGAGTTTGGGGTGGTGGCACTTCAAACCGTGCACATTTCCTTTTTTTAGCAGTTTGCAAATCCGCTCTGAAACAAATATTGCCTACATCACATTAGATTTTCATAAACAAACGCATCATCTTCAGGAGAGGACATTTGGTGAGATTTACGGCCAGATCATTTGATATTTGGGGGATGGAGAAATATAAATATCATTTTTGAAAAGGAAATTGCATACAAATTCTTCAAAAAAAAACTTTCTTGCTAATTACCTTATCAATCAGCTCCTGGAACTCTGCAGTTGTAACTGACGCTGTTGCATATTTCTTTAGAAGGGCACGGCAGACCTTATTATTGATGTAGTTCCTCGTGTTGAAACTAGTGAGCATAAAAATAGTGAAATAGAGCACACATGGGAAACATTTACTTGAGTGAGCTACTATCTAGAGAAAAGTGATACAAAAATTCAAAGTAGGAAGAAATATATTTGTAGTGATTTGCAAGATAGCTAAAAATCGATATTAAATAAACAGATATTCTTTAAAGGGATTAAGCACCGATTTTGAAAAAAATGTTTGAAATTCACATATTGGTGATAAATGTATTTGTCTAGAAACTTTTTGAAATATGCATCCCATCATTGTCTGTAAGACCTATTTGAACAAGACCCTGGGTCATTTTTTTATACTTGACAGACTGACACCATAAAAGAGGTTATACTTATCTCCCATCATAGTACTGCTGATGTTCCTGATTCATCAATTTTGTTTTTGGCATGAAAGTCCTCTGCACACCCAAGCACATTCCATCAAATATGACACAATCAGGAGCTGGTCCACACTTTGGACAAAGAAATGATTCTTCATACTTGATGTCCAGTAGTCTATAATCAGTTCAAAATAAAACATTCATATCATGGAAATTTTTGGTGGGTACCATAGATTTTTACTTATGACTAGTTTAGAAAGATTTCTCACATACATTTTACGATCCTTCATTTCTCAATCAAATGACATGACAAATGTTTACAATAAAAATGTGTTATTTGAAAGGCTATATGTTTAAAAAAGGGGCTGTGACAACTAATATGTCATTTACCAGGTTTTTTATTAGAAACTCACTTGAACATTGCCAGGACTGACAACCTGAATTTCGTGTAAGAGAACTCAAATATTCTGTCGTGCCCCATTGAAATATGTCTAAGCATAAGGGCCTTGTAGAAGGTGTGCATTGGTTGTCTTAAACAAAAAAAAAATGCAATGAGTAATGAAAGTGTATAATAAATCTTTTGTCAATAGCTGCATTTATCATATTCTAAAATGTTTTATGTATAAATTTACAAAACATTTTATTTTAATATGAACCCTGGGATGCAAATAAGAAAGTTTAAAGTTATGAATATTAAAATGTAATCATTGTGGTTGAATTTAAGCCCTGCCTGGGTATGAAACGCATATCAAAATGTGATATAATATGCACAATACTAATTCTAGGAATAAAAACTTTAAGATGTTTAATTTACATTATATTCTTTTACGAGACTGCATTAAATAACAATCATATACTAAAACAATTTAACTTACGACCCAGTCAGAAAATGATCAACATAATCTTTAAGTGTTGAATAAGAACAGGCAAAAGAACCAAAGAACATGATTTTGTCTTCTTCTCCAGTATAAATTCTCTTTTTATCACAATTTGTGCAGGAGCTGTAATTGACTGGAAAAAATACAAACGTTGTTATTGGATAGATAATCGTCAAAATCTATTAGAAATATGTATATAAACAAAAAATTCCCTTTAATTGAAATCATGCATACCATTTTTAGCACAGATAGCTTGCTGATAGATGATCAAACATTCACAGTGGAACTTTTTCTTTCCTTGGAAATCTTTACCACAATCTTCGCAAGAACCAGATAAATCTGGTGTAAGATTGGCTTTGGCTCTCATAGAAATGAAATCGCTGCTGTCATCTCTATCACCTTTACATAAAAATAAATTCTTTATAAAATATTATTTAAACAGTTTATTGACATTGACTCTTCGTCCCCCGCCATTTGGTAAAGTGGTTATCATGCCTAAAGCAATCCTGCAATCACAGCCATTATAAAACTTGTTTAAGATATTGATATATACAATGTGCCAACGCAATATGAAAACAATCTGATCAATAATTATAACATATGCAGCCGAACCTATGAAAGAATTAATGCTCAGCACCCATATTTAAGTCCCCTCTTAAATGTTGTGGTTGTGGAGGACAAAACATTATAATGAAGGAATGAGAACATAAAGTTTATCATGCAATCTGAAGTAATCAAATGCTATTTACCAGGACTGAAGAGTGAGATCTTGTCTTTATTATAGGTGATGAGAACATAGTAATTTCTCATTTCGGGCGTTGTATTTAATGCGTGTTGAAATGAACTTAGTGCTGAACCATGTTCAATTTCATTGTTCAACAGTCTTCTCACGGTGAATGAATGGTCACAACCACTCGTGATGCGACAGGTTAGGCATCTCAAAACAGGGGTAGCTGAATCATCTTTGGTGTATGATATGATACACACACCCCAATCACCTGAACTGGGATGCACTGCTATCCTATCGATGCCGCCTGGCACCGCACTAACAATATCCTGAAAAGAGATATGTTCAATTGATTTACTTTTTTTTCGCTCAAATATTGACAACTTTTACATTTAATTTACTTTTGGATAATTTGATATATGACCATTTATTAAATTATCCTCAAGTTTGATTGATCCTGATTCAATGTATTGAACTCTATATGTTGTAAGTTTCAATGATTGACTGGTTGGTTATGAAATGTACCTTAAGGGGTATCAGAGAGCTAGAGCTGCTGCGTGATGACAAAAATCCCCTTGGTGCTCCCAGAATAAAGGATACTTTGCCACCTGACCTTGAAGAAGGCACCTTCAAAGGGCATCTAGTCAGCAAACCAAAGAGCAAGAACCAATTTGCCAATGACATCAGCAAATTCATCAGCCAGATCATCTCAAATTTAGAGGAGAGATTCCCAGACAAAGAGATGATGTCAGCACTGGGGGTTCTCGGCATGCGCCCCCTTAACATGGTCAATGATGTAGAATCCTGGGGAAACTCATACATTGATTACATTGTGGATCATTTCGGCAAGCCAAAGACCCACAAATATGTGGTACAGGAGACAAGAGAAAAGAAGGAGACTCTGTCGCCAGCTGTCATTGATGGCCCTGCAACGAAGATGGAGTGGCAGCACATCAAGCGTGTGGTTCTGGCACAGAGGTATGAGCGGGCAAGCATGGCTAGCTTGTGGAAACTCATAGCCAAGTTCCACAGAGATGAAGTTCCCAACCTCATGACCATTGCTGCCATAGCCTTGACCCACCCAGTTCACACTGCAGACTGCGAACGGTCGTTCTCAGTACAGAATGCTGTCCAAACAGTGAGGCGAAACAGACTGTCACCAGAGCACTGTGAGCAGTTGATGCGCATCAGCATCGAGGGACCAGCACTCAAGACCCATGACTTCACCCCAGCTCTTGGTCTATGGCGAACAAGAAAATATCGGTACATATTCAAGAAGTAATCACAGGATCCAATGGCCCAGACATCCAAGGTACCACCCGCACCTCAGGTACCACCACTGGGACCAACTGCTGACCTCTTGGTAGCATCCAAGCTTTGTATGCAGTCAGCCATCTCCACCAGTGGCCAAGAAACCATAGCTGCCACCGCTCCTAGTCGCACCTTGATGACAAATTGGACCTGATTATGGACATTGAGCTTGAACACTGCATGAAGACAAGACTGTTAAATGGAAATAAACATTGTTGTGGTTTCCAATTCCTATCAAAATTTATTTTGGGTGGCTTCTCTGCCTTATGATAGCCCTTTACATTAAAAATGAACAGTTGAATACATGTTATCATTAAAATTTATTTTGGGTGGCTACTGTGCCTTATGATAGCCCTTTGCATTAAAAAATGAATTGGATCATCACCTGCAAAATAAACCGTTATTGGTTAATATCTGAATACATTTTTTCTTGATTTTTTGTCCGCGTTCGCCACTGCCCCCATTGGATTCTCAAAATCCCCCATTGTTTTGTGAAAATCCCCCATTGTTTTCTACCTGGTGGGGGGATTCCCCCATTGACTCACTTTACCAGAATCATCTCTGCATGTACATGCTTAGGACAACCTGTCAAATGCTTAAGGATGTTGATTAGCAGTGGAAATGATTCATGCCATCTTTTCAATATATATCAAATTTATATTTTCAGAAATGGCTACTGGGCTGAATTTGGAGGTTGAGGAAATCGAATCACTGTCATCAAGTACAGATACAGGTAATCCCTAAAGCTGATTAACTTAATTGCCATATCAATGTATGTTTAAATGCTGTTAATATCTTTTTAAATTAGAGGTTAATTAAATGTGCCAGGAAGTCAAGATCAAACAGTGCACCAGTATAATTTCTATTAGTATTGGGATTACAAAATAAACAGTTTCACAAAACTATAAAGCCCTAAGGCCATGTAAAATTAATTATTCATCTCCCAGACATCCCCGCGTCGATTTTGGGGGCCGCATGGAACCTTTTTATTTCAATAAATAAACTGAAAGATTGTCCAAATCAACAAAAATATTCTTATTACTCACTTCACTACAGAGGTTATCGAATAACTGACGAATTATGGCATTTCTGCTTGAAATTCAGTTTGTTTACCGCGTGTTTCAATCCCTGGTGACTATAACCGCGAGATGAGAATTTGCGTCAACTTCATATTGATATGATTGCATGCTGTGTTGCGTCCGTTTTACCGCGAGTTTGAAAATAAATAAATAAATTTTTAAAAATGCGCCCGCCCGCGTGGATTTCTTTGAAAATATGTCTGAGAAACAGTTAATTAATTTTATATGGCCTAATGAGAAACCCCACACTTTAATTATATTATTTTATTTGAAACATGTCATTCACCAAGTAGCCTGATGCAAACCACTGGGGCAGAAACATAGTTAGCCTTGGCTTTGGTTATTAAGATTTGTAATTTTTATGAGTCATTTGCTTTGTTTCAGATTTTCAGACGGCAGTGCTGAATAAGTTGGACACAATTATAAGAAACCAACAGGATATTCTGCAAAAATGTGCTTCTGGTCCAAACTACACTCGAGATGAGCCCACACTTGAGGACAACGTGCCCAATCCTCTGGACACTGAGGAACAGATGACACGGTTGCACCGGCGTTTCGAGGAAGATGCAGACCTGCGCAAAAAAATGGTATGCATAATCATATGAATTCAATAAAAGTTCAATGTTAATTATCAGTTAACAACATTCAAGAATTTTTGGAGGTCATTGTTTTTTTTCTAATCCAAATTGAAAATTATGAAATTATATGTAAACAAATCTAAATTTAGTTTACTCTAACCAACTTTATTGCCAAAATTAGATTTAAAATTTGGAAATTCCAGTTCAGTTGGAGGTATCGGGTCATCAGCTTGTTTTTAAACTTTAACTACTGGGACAGTCAAGAAAACAACAGATGCCCTATTTTCAGTCAATATCTGGTGAATAATGTGAACAAACTAATCAGTTGCAGGCAAATTTTAGAATTCAACCACACCCATGGGAACAGTCATGCATGCACCACTATACACTGCATCAAACTCAATAATTTCATGGTTGTGATTCCCATTTTGTGTTTCAGGTGTCCATGCTTAGTACAATGGGTGGCAACAGCCTGGGGGACACAGTCCGTCGCATGATGTACAACCTTGGCACACCAAAGCTGTGGTGTGAATACAATCTCAAAGGACGTGGAGCAAAGAGGCCACTGATTGTATTGCGAGTCTACAAGATAATGATGAGTAAGTATTTTTCATGGTGTACTTAGAATTCACAACCATACACTATAAGTCTGTTGGGCGTCTTTAGAATTATTGCAAAATTAAATGTGTCAGGTTGGTATATATATCTAATAGAAATGTTACATTTCTTGGGAAGGGGGTTTAAATGTTTCCTGACATTACCCCCTTGTATTTATATGGGATATCACTCAGTATAATATAAAATAGAAAAATATTGGATCAAAGATTTTTATCAGCATTAGTATATTTTTAGTATTTTTATCATATATCATGTCATGTTTTTGTAACATAATTAGACACGGTTGCCTTATTAAATGTGTATGTTTATTCTTATAGGAGCCTGCCGAAAGATCCACAAATTTGCAGAGTGCGATTTTGAGACGGCAGTAGCATCAACACTCAAGCATGCCCCAAATAGGAGAGGAGGATACAGGTTTGATGTAAGGAATATTTCTTTTCCATCATTCATTAAAGCCAACAGTGCTTCAGTCAAATAAACAATAAGGATACATAATATAATCCTAGGAACATACCCTAAATAATCCTCTTCTAAACCAAAACTTTTTGCATTTGACTGTTGAAATATATATAATAAAATATTTGCATTCATTTGATAAAGACTGAATGTGTCAGGCCATTTTCAAGGAAATGCCTTTCTACCATAATTAGAGCAAAATGAATATTTCTTGGCCCTAGTTTTTCACTATTAAAGCCTAACAATATTGAGGGCTGTATGTAATGTTAGAACTGTTTCTTATTGCAACATTACCCCAGTGTGCAGTTATCAAAAAAGACAAGAATATTACTTTTTCTACAAGATCACTGTATATTTCAGATAGTAAGTATAGTACATGGAAGAATATGTAAAGTTTGCATATACAAGAATTTTACTAAACAGTGTTCTGTAATTTTTTTTAATGCAGGATCGACGACAACAGCGGCTCTCACTGTCCAGACCTCCTAGGCCTCTTCCTCCACAAACAGATACTGCATCATCAGATGAGGACTGAATGGTAAGCCTTAACTTCTAGAATTTTGAGTTGCCATTTACTACATATTCGATAAGTTGACCCAGCAAACACACAACGTAGCTACAACGTTGTGAGAAGGTAGTTATCTGGTAATGTTGTACTTTTACGTTTTGACAACGTTGAGTACCAACGTCAGATCTCAACCTATTTACAACGTCATGATACGACGTTGATAGGATGTTGCCTGGACGTTGTAATACAACGTCGTGATTCTCATGTTGTGACAACGTTGTGATAAAATTGAAAATTTTTAAATCGAACCAAGGAACATATCTAATATCTACTAATTGGACTTTTTTTCTAAGATTTTCTCCAAAAAAAAGTGTGCCTCAAAATCATATTTTATTTGCATTATAGATTAAAATATAATATTAAATAATAATTTTCCAGAGATATTTTTTTTTAATTGGAAAAACTTAGAAATCTTTCAGAGCAGAAACTTGAATGCATTTACACGTGGAGCCACCTTTCACCTAGTGGCAGTTTAAACAGGAAGCGGAAGTAGTCTCTGTTTAAAATATACCACATGGTCAACTGCCAAAATTCAACCATCAATCTTTTCTGCTGAATTTCTGCTGCTAATCAACAAATCAAGGTATGTAAATTGAATGTTTAGTTACATGAATGTTTGTAGCACAAAATGGGAACATTTAAAGAATGTTTTCGTTGATATTTTAGCCACATCGACTGAAATTGCATGCATGGTGATCTGGCCAGACTTGGTTTGGGAGGGGGAATACAAAATTCTGTTCATACAAAGTTGAACATATTTATATTATTTCACATTTAAAAGGGTATTATAAGGGAGAAACAAATTTCAAATTCATTTTAAAGAACATGAATTTTGGCTGTTTGCACAGTATAAAATGACAGTTGGATATCCATAAATTTGAATCCTTAATCTGCCCCCTAGTGTCAGTTTTGGTACTAATGTTCATTTCTACTGCCCTCTGATGGGGAAAACTAGTTTTCATAGATTCCTCATCTGAACTATAAATGTTAAGAAACTTGAAATTTGAATACATTTTTTTAATTCTTTAGAAACATTAAATACATAATTTAAAATCAGGCAAGATATGTATATATGTGTATATATGTGTATATATGTGTATATATATATATATATATATATGTATATATATTTATATGTATATATATATATATATATATGTATATATATATGTATATATATATATGTATGTATATATATGTATATATATATATACAGTCCACCCTCACTTTCTGACACTTCATTAATCAGACATTTCACCTTCCGACCATATTTTATTGGCGACCAACTGTTTTTCTCTATATTTGTACTCAACTATCTGACAATTTCAGTTTCAGACACCGACAATCCTTTTTGAACACAAAACTGCATAATCTATTGTTTTTGGGTTCATATATCCGACATTAAAGAAAGTCAAACATTTGCTAATTGTTCAGAAATACTGATTTGCAAGCTGATTGTCATCAACACAACAATTAACTCTCAACTGCAGACAGGTGACAGACCCACAATACAGGTGTTAATTGCATTTGGCCCAACAAGAGCTAGTCTAATCTCTTCCCTCACAGGGCTGTCATAACAAGCTGGCAAGTGTTAAAAAGCTAAGGGATTAAATCAACCATCCCATTCATTAGAACCAAAGTGTCATAGGGATGAGTTCTTTTCATTGTAAGATTAACTCTTGTCACCAGTAGGATTCAATTAGGCACTTCACAGACCAGCTCTTGTGACATGCAGAACAATAGAATAGTGACAAATGGATGAGTTCTTGTCAATGGGAAATGTACTCATGTCACAAATTTAAACCAAAACATTTGAATAAAGTCTTTTTTTCTCATTAATAAAGATGTGATGCAAGTCTCGAATTTAACATATTACATATAGCAGTCCTACATGTACAATGATACTTTGCCCAATCTCTGCCCCTGTCGGCAGTGTCCCCCTGTGTATGTGTCAGATTATGGAGTTTCAGAATACCGACAATCCCATTAATCCGACATAATTTTGTGCGACCGAGAGTGTCAGATAAATGAAGGTGGACTGTATGTATATATATATATATATATATGTTTGTATATATATATATATATTTATGTATATATAAATATATATCTATATGTATATATATATATTATATATTATGTGTATATATGAAACATTAAATACATATATTATATATATATATATGTATATATATATATATGTGTATATATGTATATATTTAATATATGTATTTAATGTTTCATATATACACATAATATATACACATAATATATAATATATATATACATATATATATATATATATACATAAATATATCTTTTTCTGTGCATATATATATATATATATATATATATGCACAGAAAAAGACCAGGTCAGCTCATTATATGAATTAGAATATCAGCAAATTGCTTTCCATAATAATTGTTGAAAACAATCAATATTTATTTTCAGAAACTTGCATGGAAAGCCACGAGAAAAAGGCCTCTGCAATCGATCACAAGATATGTGAATTTCTAAAAATGCTCCAAGCAAAGAAAGGTGGCAGCCGCTTCACAAAAAAGATGAGTTGTTTAAATTGCATATTCAGTTTTTAAAATCTGTTTTATGTTCAATTGATTAATGTAAAATATTTTCCGAGTAATTACATTTCTGAACACATTTCAATGCAATAATATTTATCTATCAATATTTTGTAGAGACCAAATGCAGAACATACACCAGAGACCACCCCATCCTGCACCCCACCACACAATCAAGTTTGCAGCCCAGGCAGTAGCCCAGAATACACTCTTTCTATGGATGATTATGGGGAGGCCGCAATATGTCTGAGTCTAGCCATGTTTTAGATGTTTTATAATAAAGAGCAATTAATAAAAATGAACTTGTTTGTTATCATGTTTACATATATTAAGAGTCTTAGTACAATTCTATGCAAAACCAAAACCCCAACGTTGTGACTACGTTATCTGGAGTCCACAAACTGACGTCCTTACAACGTAATTCCACAACGTTGTCACAACCAAAAACCCAACGTTGTCACAACGTAATCCGGAGTCCACAAAATTACGTCCTCACAACGTAATTCCACAACGTTGTCACAACCAAAACCTGACGTTGTCACAACGTAATTTTGTTAGCTGGGGAGTTACTGTGTAATCCCCAAATAGTAGCCCAATGAGCTCAGACATCGATCTGGGTGTGCCACTATTTAGTGCAAATATGACCTGTCTCTGTCATAAATCAAATTTGCCCACCTTCAAGCGACCCAAATTGCCATCGTCTGCTTTTGGATTTATCAGTTTCTCCACTTCCGGAAACCACACAGACACGAAGCAAGTTTGATTTTGCAGAATTTAATCAATTTTAACACAAATATGATTAAATAAAGTAAAAAAACATGGTGGTGGGATGACAGGTGAAATATATTCTTACATTTCTATTCAGTTGGAAGTGGATTAAAGTGCTAGATCACAGTGACATGTGATGAAACATGCAGCGATCATGGCTATTTTCTGTCAATTCCTGACGAGTTGTTCAATATTTTATCGATTATTTTCTTGATTCTCAAAAAAAGGGATGTGCTACTATTAGGGCATGTGCCACTAATAGGGATTATACAGTAATATTTTTAAAAATTAATATGATCATGGGAGTGACATAAGAATATAACTTAAAAACCAAAATAATCTTTGTGAAGCCTGGTTGGTTGGTAATAGGATGCAGAAATATTATTTATATACTTTTGCAAACTGTGCCACACACTTGAAGCAATAATAAATCCAATATGAATGTTGCCTCAAGAAATGATTTTCATCTATTTTTAGTTGATTCACCCTGTAAAGTATGGCAATAAATCCTAAGAAGCTGCATTTTCTTTAATAATATCTTGCAAAAACTCTTACTTTGCCTGCCTTTTCCTCATTTTTATGTATATAAATTCTTTTGTTTGTTTATTACATTACAGGAATGAAGAGGATGGTTATGAATTCGAATATGTTGGAACACCTTGTGACTGGGAGAATCCTTAAAACTCTTAAGAACAATAAGAACATTTGCCTGGAACAATATGATGAAACAAAGTAGCCTGCAGCTGGAGGTGTTGTAACCTGCGATTCCACAGGCCACAGTGGCTTACGGACAATACTGAATTGAAATGTTAAAATTGAATCTTAATATGTAAATATTATTATGTAAATATTACAGTAATATAATAAATATATTAATTTTAATTATCTGTCTTTTATACTGAATAATCTTTGAATTATCAACAGGGAACCATATAATAATTATGACAAAATGTTTAAATTTATGTTGTATATGATTATCGAAGAAATATTGAGTTGATTACATAAAGGTTCCATAAAGACTACTAGAACACCTGAGAGAAGGCTTGGATAGCTCTCAAATGGTTGCCAAAAGGTCTATTCATTGTTGTTTATAGGTCCCAGAAAGGTTGCCCACAGGTCCCATAATGGTTGCCAATAGGTCCCAGGAAGGTTGCGGATAGGTCCCGAAAAGGTTGCCAGTAGGTCCCAGGGAGGTTGCGGATAGGTCCCGAAAAGGTTGCCAGTAGGTCCCAGGGAGGTTGTGGATAGGTCCCGAAAAGGTTGCCAGTAGGTCCCAGGGAGGTTGTGGATAGGTCCCAAAAACGTTGCCAAAAGGGTTGTAAAAAGGTTGCGCAATGGTCATTCTTGTCCGTCACCTGGCAACGTTGTGGCAACGGAACTGGGAGTCTACATAACTATGTTGCCACAACGTCACCTGGCAACGTCATCCTGACCAAAAAGTGACGTTGTGGCAACGTAGAATTGTTTGCTGGGTTTATTCAACATGCATTTCCGTATTTGGCCTTATCAGAGTATGAATTTATCTTATATCTAAAACATTGGCGAGAGGCCTAAGAGCTGTGCTGAGCTCTGTTTTTGTAAGGTTGAGAACAATTAATGAAGCAAAAAAACATAATTGTACTGAACACTATATGGCAGGCTGACTCAATCAACCCCAATGTCAAAGATTGGCTATATTTAGATCAGAGTGTTCCAAGATGTCCCAGGTGTCTTAATGTGTGAGAAACAATTCATTGTTTGTCACTGTCACTGTTGTTCAATTAGTACAGCATTAATTCAATAGAAATTAGAACAAATGGCATATCCCATACAAAAAGTATGTGATTCATGATGAATTGTGCTTTTGTTGTACTAAAAATGAATGAAATTTCATGTAGATTAAGCTTAAACACAATTTTTCAATACACTTGCCAAGGTTAATAACTGTTAGTCAGGTTTAGATGCTGATCTCATCCACTATTTTTTACTGACATCAATCTATGTAATCTGATATGGACAACATTGTGCTGTACATAAAGACAAATCAATCACAGGCTTCCAGCATATAACTATTGCCATTTCAACATCATTATTTATCGTGTATTATTTTATAATGTCCCTAGTTTAGGAACATTCTCCCACCCAAAGGTCACTCTGGAAAACCATGGGAGCAGGCATAACCAGATAACCCTAGTGGGTTCTGATGGTATTGTTTGTTTATTGTTTGTCACTGTTGTTCAATTAGTACAGCATTAATTCAATAGAAATTAGAACAAATGGCATATCCCATACAAAAAGTATGTGATTCATGATGAATTATGCTTTTGTTGTACTAAAAATGAATGAAATTTCATGTAGATTAAGCTTAAACACAATTTTTCAATACACTTGCCAAGGTTAATAACTGTTAGTCAGGTTTAGATGCTGATCTCATCCACTATTTTTTACTGACATCAATCTATGTTATCTGATATGGACAACATTGTGCTGTACATAAAGACAAATCAATCACAGGCTTCCAGCATATAACTATTGCCATTTCAACATCATTATTTATCGTGTATTATTTTATAATGTCCCTAGTTTAGGAACATTCTCCCACCCAAAGGTCACTCTGGAAAACCATGGGAGCAGGCATAACCAGATAACCCTAGTGGGTTCTGATGGTATTGTTTGTTTAAATTAAAAACTAAACAATACTGAGGATAAGCTTCTGTCTTAGCAGACAGGAAAATGACAGTTCCACAATGTTAAATGATTTTTAATAGAACCTGAACTGAAGACTGTATATGTGCAATATGTAAGGTTTGGGCTATGATATGAGAATTTTTATTTATATATTGTCATATATTTTAGATTATTCCTGTATTCAATGTCAAAATAGACTTGAAATCAACTGTTTCCAGAAACATCGCGCACTGCCCATCCAATTTAACTCACGACTCCAGTAGAAGTCGACTTCAAGCAACTAACAATCAAACAATTATGTAACCTTTGAATAAACGTAAGATGGAGTCCTGTCTGAAAAAAATCTTTGTTATTTTGAGAGCTCAGCATCGTTTCCTCATTATTTACGGGTTTGCTTAAAGAGGTGAAAGTGGGTCAGTTCATTCACGGGAATGACAGTACCAATCTGGAAACTCCACAATGTAGTGCTGCTTCTGACATCTTATGATGTTTCTCCCTTTGTGTTTCCATGACGTCTTAACTTGGACCCTTCTAAATGCCATGTCACATTGTCAAATTTAATATTAGGTAAAGAAATTAAAGAAAAAGCACTACAGAAAAGGCACAAGTTTGTATTTAAAGACATTATGACTGGGAAAGTTAGTGGCATTGGTCAAAACTGCAACAGTCAATTGATGTTGAGTTCATTCAGTAGGGAAACTTGAATATGAAGGGCAGTGCATGGTGTTTTTAGATACAGTGGATTTCAAGTCTATTTTGACGAATATGGTTATAAATAAGAAAGGAATGTGATGGAGACAAAAATCTTGCAACTGCAGTAAGCTACTACAGGCTCCACCTACTAATGAGACATGATTTGTTGTGTGATGTATAAAAGCAACTCTCCCCCTATGTGTCATGATTTTATATTAAAAAAAATAAAGGTGCACATTTACAATCTCATCTTGAAACAGTTAATTTATCACAGTCCACAAAAGCTAATCATTTTTTTGTTATCTTTTGTCTGATTCTGCTTTCAAATTGTCATCTTGTTTGACATTTTGCTCTATGGGAGTTTCTGATTCAGTATTTCTTAACCTATTTGTTTGTTTGATTGAAAGTTTAGTTTCAGACTCTTCTGATAATTTGGCCTGTTTTGTTTGACAAGCCGACTGTCCATTGTCATTTTTTGCTGGTGATTTTGTCTGGCATACAGGCCTGTCACTGCCACTGTCCACAGTAGTAGTCCTATCCTCTGAGCTCTTGTCCCCATCTTTTGGTTGGAAGTATCTGTCTCGGAATGAGATCTCTCCTCTATAGTGATCTCTGGCTATCTCAGCTTCCACATCTTCTTCCTGAATATCATTAAAATGCAATTACATACATTTAAATGTACACATATGAAGAACTTTCTCCTTGCACAATTGTAGGTCTATCTTAAAATTAATAAAGCATGATTCAAGCTTTTTATTCACACATGATTCAAGCTTTTTACACAAACTAAGTTATATCAATCTTGACAAGAACCTGAATAACAGTTTAAACAATCATTTTGAGATTCAACTGTCAAGCAATTTCAAATAGAATATAAGGGTTAATTCTGTGCAAGACCTCAAGGAACGATCACTCATGCCAATGTATTTGTGGTTATGGTCTTAAAATGAAATTTGGATTCTTAAAATTCATTGGATATAAAATTTATTCCACATAAAGTTTCAAGTACATCTAAGTAAAATTTCAAGTACATATTTGGAGACAATCTTTGTCACTTTCTAGGTAAATGTATTTTTCTGATCATGAAAAACTCAGAAGCAAAATGAGAATTTTTCTGCCAGATCATAAAAGAGAAGCTTCACCTGGAATTGGTATAGTTTCTCCATGGTGATGAGCCTGCGGCTGATCTTGGCACTAAGTCCCTGCTCACTGTTTGCTACCACCCTCATACAGGGATGCTGTGGAACATTCTCCTCCACATACCTGCAGCAAAACATCCAAATAAACACAATCATTCAATAATAGAGATGATATCATTTCAACTCTACCATTTTAAATACTCCTAGAATTTAAATTTTCACAAAATAAATATTCAACATTTTTGTGGCTGACTCACCATGAATAGTGGCCAATGTACCACTGGAAATTCCATTTTATAAATATAAAAAATAACACTAATTTAAGACATTTTATTGTCAAACTTACTCTGGTTTATACACAGGAAGCCAGTAAACCAAGCGACCACCAAGGCGAAGATATTTAGCCGCAAAGTTCAGCAAGTCCTTGAAAATGTCTGACAGTTCATAGCTTTCAGTCTTTGGGTGCCGACCATCCTTACTGTATACAATCAAAACCAAACTACCTTTATACAGCTTGTTAAGAAAGGTTGACATAATAAAACAAATATTTATTATCAAGGAAGTCATTTCTAACTTCCTTTTTTTATGTACAAAACTGTTTATATATCTATACAATAAATAATATTAAGATTGGCAAGAATTGGCATAAAAACACCTCCAAATAAAGCCAACTATGTACATATTTCTAATGTGCAGAGAAAGGTTCTAAAATTATAAAATTATATATGATAAAAAAAATGGAATATATCCATTTTTACAAATTTTTGGAGACGAATGTAATTTCTGCATAAATGGGTACATCTAATTGGATTTTATTCACATAAATAAGATACCTTCATTCTAAACACCTTTAGAAACCTGATTAAGATCCGGAAAATAAATGGCATATTTCTGATTGTTTATGTCAGATAGAATGAAAACTGACAATACCTTATTTGTCGATGCATAAAGCTATAATAGGTCAATATTTTAATGTCACTTTTATGAACTTACCTCTCTTGGCTACTTGAATCTGTTTTACTACTTCCGACTTTTTCTGTTGGTTCACGGATCCCATATGGGGCTGGAAAAAAAAAAAGAGAAAAATCTATTTTTGTTTTTGTTTTCAGATAAATACAGCAAACAATCATAACATGGTTTATGATACACCAGGGCTTGACATACGCACTGGCCCGGTGGCCCGGGGCCACCAGATCCTCTGTTGGGGCCAGTGAATGCTCTGTTGTAGTGGCCCAGTTGGGCCACCATATTTTTCGTCTTTTAGTGGCCCAAACTATCTTGATTTTATTATTCTAATCCTTGATAGATATCATATCACGATCAATATTTGATTGGGACAAGTATCCCCCTACTCAGACACTATACAGCCTTATGTACAATGCTCTTTATTGTATCACACATCCTATTATCCTTAGAAACTTCGGGCCACCACTTCTCACGCTCTGGTGGCCCAACTGGGCAACCAACATTTTTCTTTTTATGTCAAGGCCTGATACACATATTAGTGCGTATAATTCATAACAAAATATAATTCATAATATAATATTACTAGTGAATGCTTCAAATCTGATATTAAAATGAGATGGAGCCTTTGTAAAAAAAAAAGAATAAAACTGACGGTCACTGATGATGGCGTCGAACATGCTGTGATATTTCCACAGGGAATGCTGTGAAGCGTCGGCCCTCAGGACGTCCACATACTGGTTCTCCAGCCCGTACTGCCGCAGGTTGCATTGGATATTGTCCTCCTGCCCCCGCCACTTCACACCCTTCCGGCTTGCTTTACCTAAATATCAGTGAATATTAAATATCAGTGAATATTATATGTTGATGAATCATTAACCTGTGTCAAATCCATGGCAATGTGTGAATAAATGCCACTAGCATTGAATATCTTTTATGCCCAATACATTTTTTTGGTGACAAATGTATTTTGTTAAACCCTATTTCGAGGAAACAAAAACTGTATGTCTTCTATCTGACAGCAAGGAGGTTGTTTTTTAATGTATTTGTAACAAATGTGTATGTTATCTTGCATATTGTCTGAAATTGATCATAAGAAATAAAGTGCCACATTTTCCTCTCGTTCTAAGCAGAATAATGGCCAGTTTGGTTCAAGTATTATTTCTTAACCATTCACAAAGGAAGAAATAGAATGAAGAAAATGGTCCATCCGATGATTAGTTCATATAAGTACCTCTGCCATAGATGATATTGTAGTCTATATCAGTCCCCATGACAAAACCACCGAAATGTGCACATGCTATCAACAAGCTACCTGAAACCGATCAAAATGTTTATATCACTGCATTGAATATGTCATAACTTACAATCATGCCATTGTCTTGCAGGGTTCACATGGTGTCAAATCATATCCTCTTAATGTGTGAGGTCGCTCATGAGTGACCTGCAAGAGGTCACTCATGTTTGATCTACAAGAGGTCACTCATGTGTAACCTGCAAGAGGTCACTCATGTTTGATCTACAAGAGGTCACTCATGTGTAATCTGCAAGAGGACACTCATGTTTGAGCTGCAATAGGTCACTCATATGTGACCTGCAAGAGGTCACCCATGTTTGATCTGCAAGAGGTCACTCATGTGTAACCTGCAAGAGGTCACTCATGTGAAAAAATTGGACAAAATCACTATTCCATAAGACTAGCATTAAATTGTCTATGAACCAAGTTTTTCTGACCAATTTTTTTCTTTCCATTAAAACAAACAAAGATCAGTTTAGCTATTACATTGAAAGCAATGAAGTAGAGCATTGGATCTTTGATAGTTTAAATTAGCTATTTTACTCTGAAAATAAATAAGAATATTTAAGTCTAAGATTATGTCTTGATTTAACTTGATAATAAAAAAGTACCTGTTCCAACAAATGGATCAAAGACTAGGTCAGCAGAGTTCACTTTTGCCATGTTTGCCATGATGAGTGACAAGCCGGCCTCCATGCTTGTATTTCCTATGAATTTCCGTTTCTGTAAATGATATTTTTGGATCAGGCTTCTCTGTCCATCTGCTATCTGAAAGAATATTTCAACAATTTAGCTCTGAGGGTTGCTCAATTTGAAAGGCACATATCTGCCATTGATTCTTTGGACTCAACCTGACTAAAAAAATCCTACTTGAGTTACTGGTCCAGATGTCCATCAATGTAATTAAATGCATTAAATTTAAATTTATTATATTATTAATAAAATAAAAGTCTGCACATGTCAGACCAGCTGCACAATGATGTAACATCCAGCCATGCATTATTTTGAATAATGGGCTGCCTGCTAGCTATATAGCAACACCTCATATACTCCCGGTAACTATGACCATGAAATAAACTTCAATAGTTTAACTGTCTAGTTTAATTACTACAATGCAGACTATACTGGCATTGTCTGTGGTGTCGGCATGAAGAGGTAACATTTTTGTCCCCTTCAAGAAAATGTCATAATCTTTTTAATAATAGGAATAAAATCAATCCTATTTTTTGGCATTTAAATCATCTAAAAGAGTGCAATTCATTCATATAACTTCTGATTGGCTATACTTACTCCAAGTAGTTCAGATATCACTTTTAAAATGAAAAAATTAAAATATGTCCACATTGTTTAGCCCAGTAACATATTTGTTCCCTTTTTCAAAGTGTGGTTTGGGGTTCTGTAATGAAGCTATAAACCTCAAACTGATGTCAAATGAATGCTCTCAAATAGTTTCAAAAACAACAGTTAGTGTATCTCTTACCAGGTTACCATGGTAGCATACAATAAGATGTGAACCTAAATTATTGTGGCAACATGACATCAGACACTAAAATATTCAAAGAAACATAACTGATACACAAACATCCTCAATACAAAGGATTTTGGAGGCAGTGGATTGCTTACAATTTATGCTTTCTGAAAACATCAAATTCACATCAAAGGACCTCATAGTTGAAGTGGGCTTGACATGGCTAAAATACTGCTTTTCCTGTAATGAACCCACTAGCATTAATTTTTTTTAATTAATATAAAAACATTTAAACTAGTGATTCAGAGAATTTTGAGCACAGCTAGGTTTGTCAATTCTCAATTGTGCACCTGATCTGACTCATGCAGGGAAATCATGTTTTTACCCTTTTTTCAGGAAATAAATTCTCTATAAATTCTGATACTCACCCACCTACCAAAGTAGATAGTATTTGGCTCACCAGGGGGCTCTGATCCTCCATCTGTATTATAATGTTCCAGCAGATACAGGGAAAGGTCTGGATTCTTCAGGTCAACTTTTCCTTCAAATGGCAACAAATCATCCCGCAAGATACTCTGGAGATGAAAACGAATGCATTTCAAAAAAAGATCAAATTCATCAAAATATTTACCTGTAAACTTGTTTGCCTTGCTTTTCCTTTTAACGTTTCTTCTGTTATCACAAAAGGACATGTCAAATTTCCCCCATTGCATGATACAGGACAAATGCAAAGTTTCCATGAGACTAATAAATAATAGTGTTTTCCAGTCACCCCTCCCTGTCAGGCCCAGATAGATGATCTGGGGAGGTTTGTGGAACATGCAGGGTTACTTCTGTTTTAACAAAGAAAAGATAGGATGGCTTGATAGAGTCATCTGGGCTTTTAAATATGCACAACATCTGATTGGTCAACTCTTATATCCCATGTAAACATCCTACCTAAACATCACTATTTTATGTATATTTATATCTAAAGTCTCCCAAAATAGCGAGATTATTCTTTGGATAAGTGTAACTTCATTATTTGGGAACTTCAATGAGATATATAATTAACTAATCAGACATTTGGTATACATAACACTGAAATCACTGGGTTTGAAAAAATATCTTACAGAGACGATTGCTGATCTCCATGTTCTTTTTTTCCCCATTGAAAAGTAAACATGAGAACTATAAAACTTTACTGGAACTAGAACTGTACAACTCCTCTATATATGGTCAGAGAAATAAAACTTTACCAGAACCAGAACTGTACAAGTCCTCTATATTCAGTCGGAGAGATTGGCAGGGGGCCTTTGCAAACAATTAGGGATAAAAGTTCCAAAATAAGACCTACCCAGAACACCTATCACAACTTGCTTGACTGGTGCCTTGGACCACTAAATAAACGAGACTGATTAGAAATCAGGAGACCACTCAGCTATCACAGAATTATACACATATCCTTCATTATCAAACTAAAATCCTAGCATGGTAGCTCCCATGCTGGCATAGTTTATTTAATAATTACTTCTTTTTTACTAAAAAAAGAATTTTATGAAATTAAAAGTGTCATATTTAAAATCTGTGGACAATTTTGTGTGGAATTGCCCCAAAATTTGTCATGTTCTGACCATTACGAGTAAATTTGTAACCTCAAGGTCACAGCACCAAGGTCAAAGGTCATAGAGGTAAAAAAAACTGATAGTACACATCTACTGTGGATGATAGTCATGCATGCCAAATATGAAGTGACTGAGGTTTACGCATGGGTGCTGAGAAATTTTTCTCAGAAGACTGATAATTGTGCAAGTCACAAATTTGGAGACTGAGGATACGCACCAACGGTGCGTACCATTGCGCCGCAGGCGCAATCAAACTAGGGGGGTACGGGGGCATGCCCCCCTGAAAATTTTTGCCATTTTCTTGTATTTTGGTGCATTTTGGTGCATTCAGAGCAAAAAAATGCATAGCTCATGAAAGTTGCAGGAGGTGGTGCCATGGCCATCATATAATCCTGTAACAGCAATAAATTTATATAACCCTGAAAAACAAACAATTTTTTTCATGTGTGATTTGAACTGTTCAATGATATGAGTGCAAAAACAGATTTGGCGAAGCTAATTCCCTAGTTCCTGAAATTAATTTTCTATGGCTATTATTTTTGGTAAACAAATCAAACCAAGCAGGAGTAGATGCACATTACAAAACAATGGTTGAACAATGGTGTACATTCATTTTTATTGTTTCTGGACTTGTCAAGGGTGCACAGGCTCAGAAACTAAGAAGCATATCTGATTTTCTTCTCCAAAAATGCCATGCTTCGTTAACACCGCTGGGTATCAACATGACAGATCAGAGAAGATATTGATTTTTTAAAATCAAAGATGCTCCTAGTGGCCTCCTTGGAACATGACACAGCATGAACATAAACAAGTCAAGTTTTTACCAATGCTCATCCAGTGGTGTGCAACATGATCAATAAATAATAACATTGTTTTTTAAAACTTTGGAGTTTGTGATTATTTTGTGTTTATTTTGCATTCAAATAAATTAATGGCATGCATGGCTGTGCCATATATTTAATTCTAACAAAATAATTTATCTTTAAGTCCTTCTTTTGTAAAATATAGCGATCAATTTAATTGAATGACAGATTATGGGCAGCAGAGCAAGCATTGCTACCCATGCACATGATTTGTATCCATGGATCATGTAACAAAAGAATGTATGATCAATGCCTAAATCAAGTACATTAAAAACAATTTTTCATTTTTTTCTTGGAGAATATCATTTAAGGACAAATAAAGGGTTCAATTCAATTGAAATAAATTTATTATGGGTAGCTGATGAAGCATGGCCATGTGCTATGCGGTTATCTAACATGGCCATGTGCTTTGAGATAATCCATGGATTATCTAACAAAAAAATGTATGATCAGAGATTAACCTTAAACCAATTCAAAACAAATAAGTTTTTCAGTAGTTCCAGTCTTCAGTACAAACCTGTATTTAACTTACCAAATGTGTAATCTATTCAATTTGGCTTGAAAATTCTTGATTCCAATCTGATAACTGCAGAAAATTGACAATTTTCACAGAGATGTTGATCTTGAAGAAGGATGCTGAGATGTCTCGAACATCCAGTGTTTAAAATTCGCGCTAAATGTTATTTCATAATTTGTGGTATCCATTAAAAAGCGAAAGATAGAAATGTAGAGTCGCAATATTTTTCGACCAATAAGAATTCTCGTATTATGCCGTGTTCGGCTTCATTTGTCTCGGCCAATCAGATTCCGTCTTATACGCTTTGGAATTTCAAGATGGCGTTCCTCTTGTTATCAATCGCTACGATGTTTTAGCGATGGCCTGCAAAGGTAAAATGTGTACTGTGCATTAGATTTTGGCTTTAAATAAATGTTTTAGCGTTACGTCGTGATGGAGGCTTTGGAAATTCAAGATGGCGCGCATTCTTCGCTACGATGTTTTGTTGATAATTTGCGTAGTAGATTTTGGCTTTAAAAATACGTCAAAAGACGGAAGAATTTTGCCACAAGTCAAAAGACGGAAGATTTTTGCCCAAAGACGGAATTCCGTCTCAAGACGGAGCCTCAGCACCCATGTTTACGGTTGCTGAGATATAGCCTGCACAAAAATACAAAGGTCAAGGTCATTGCATCAAGGTCAATGATAAAAACAAAGAAAAAACTATATAGTGCATTTGTGGTTACTAAAATATTGATGTAAAATAGATATGAAGTGCCTGTATTGCATTTTTTATGAGGCTGACATATTGTATACACAACAATTTTACGTTCAAGGTCACTGAGCCAAGGTCAAAGGTCAAATGACAAAATGAATATGACAAGGCACAGCTATACTCCAGGACGGTCATTCATGCCAAATATGAGCTTCCTGCTATTTACGGTTGCTGAGATATGCTCTGCACAAAATTTGTAACCTCAAGGTCACAGCACCAAGGTCAAAGGTCATAGGGGTCAAAATATCTGACAGTGCACATCTACTGTGAATGGTAGTCATGCATGCCAAATATGAAGCGCCTGCTATTTACGGGTGCTGAGATATAGCCTGCACAAAAATTCAAAGGTCAAGGTCATTGCATCAAGGTCAACGATAAAAACAAAGAAAAAACAGAACAGTGCATATGTTGTCACTAAAATATTACTGTACAATAGATATGAAGTGCCTGTATTGCATTTTTGATGAGGCTGACATATTGTATACACAACTCTTTTACGTTCAAGGTCACTGAGCCAAGGTCAAAGGTCAAATGACAAAATGAATATGACGAGGCACAGCTATACTCCAGGACGGTCATTCATGCCAAATATGAGCTTCCTGCTATTTACGGTTGCTGAGATATGCTCTGCACAAAATTTGAAACCTCAAGGTCACAGCACCAAGGTCAAAGGTCATAGGGGTTAAAACACCTGACAGTGCACATCTACTGTGGATGGTAGTCATGCATGCCAAATATGAAGCTCCTGCTGTTTACGGTTGCTGAGATACGGCCTGCACAAAGTGTCACGCCCGCCGCCCGCCCGCCGCCCGCCCGCCCAGGCAACGACAATACCACATCAGCCCTATGGCTGAGTGGTAAAAATTATTACAATTATTCTATAGTTGGGTTACATACCTTTATCTTATGAGTTTTCTCAGTTTGGGGAACTACTTTGTTGAATGCCTCATGTCGAACTCGGAAGCTGTACTTGGCAGAGAAGAAATGTGCCTATTGTGATAAAAACATATTCCTTTA
Source organism: Amphiduros pacificus (assembly GCA_949316495.1). Classification (NCBI taxonomy): domain Eukaryota; kingdom Metazoa; phylum Annelida; class Polychaeta; order Phyllodocida; family Hesionidae; genus Amphiduros; species Amphiduros pacificus. Next base: position 22,180,822 of record OX439006.1, read on the forward strand.
AAAACAACTTTATTTTGTGCTGTAAAATATTTTCACATGCCACACATAAGAATGAATGAAAAGTTTGAAATATTTATGACATATTTATGCTGAATATCATTTTTTAGAGCTGTCAAGCTTTCAATTCGTCATTTACCTTTCTGGCTTGTGGCAGTCTTTGTATGTCTGCTTCCAGCTCTGTGAATGTCGTTCCTTGGCCCCAAAGTTCAAAGAGTGATCTACAATGGTAAAAAGATCCATAGAATCAATAAAATACTAACCAATAACCAATAATTTCTAGCAAAGAAAAAAACCAGAAACAAAAAAAAAAACAAAAAAAAACAAAAAAAAAACAAAACAGAAGACAAGTTGTTTCATTTTGGCTTTTAAGTACCTTATAGTTATACAACGACTGACAATGGTCCGAGCGTCTTCTTCTGATGGCAAATCAACGATCAGGAACGGATTCTGCAAGAAAATTATTTCATATTCTTTAAATTTGAGTGTCAATTAAACAAGCAGTTGTGGAAAATTATCATTTCAAAATCTTGAAACCTGGATATCAAAAAACCTTTGTCAAAAATGCAGGTAGATCCATATATATCAAATAAAGAGACTAGGCGATTCATGTTACTTACATTAACATCTGGTTCTCCATTTGGAAAATGCAGCTGTATGCCAAATAGACTGGATATCGATCTGATTTCCTGAAAGAAATATATTACGACATTATATATGCTGGAACAACCCTTAAAAAATTTGGTTTGATTATGGTTTGTGTAGTCATTTCATGTCTGGCTGTATCACATTCTATCTGAGATGTTCTATTCTATTCCAAGTCCCTGTATGGACCCTCACAGCATAAAAACATAGGCATCAGAGATGCATCAACCCTCAGCCCTGGTAACTCATTGCACAACATTCGCTCCACACAATATTTGTGAACAAAACGTCACTGCACCAAGGTAAAAAACCCCATAAAATCTACTTCGTTTGATAGCTTAGTTGTGTCAAGTATCATGAAACTGTCATCATTTACTCTAGAATTATTGAGATGGGCCGGTGACCTTGAAAAGCAGGTTAAGGTCACCGTCCATCAAACTCATCTGGAGTCTTCCCAGATGCTTATGTGTGTCAATTTTCATGAAGCTGCCATTATTTGTTCTTAAGTTATTGCAATGACGTGGATTTGACATGATTGTCCCTGTGACCTTGAAAAGTAGGTGAAGGTCATGTTCCATCAAGAGAAGTCTGAGGTCTTTACCAGATGCTTATGTGTGTCAAGTCTCATAAAGCTGCCATCATTCATTCTCGAGTTATAGCAATGATAGGGATTTCACATAATTGTACCTGTGACCTTGAAATGTCTGAGGTTTTCATCAGATGCTTATGAGTGTCAAGTTTTATGAAGCTGCCATCATTTGTTCTCGTGTTATCGCGATGACAAGGATGATTTCACATAATTGTCCCTGAGACCTTGAAAAGTAGGTGAAGGTCATGTTTCATAGAAAAAAATCTGAGGTCTTCACCAGATGGTTATGTGTGTCAAGTCTCATAAAGCTGCCATCATTCATTCTCGAGTTATAGCAATGATAGGGATTTCACATAATTGTACCTGTGACCTTGAAATGTCTGAGGTTTTCATCAGATGCTTATGAGTGTCAAGTTTTATGAAGCTGCCATCATTTGTTCTCGTGTTATCGCGATGACAAGGATGATTTCACATAATTGTCCCTGAGACCTTGAAAAGTAGGTGAAGGTCATGTTTCATAGAAAAAAATCTGAGGTCTTCACCAGATGGTTATGTGCGTCAAATCTCATAAAGCTGCCATCATTTGTTCTTGAGTTATTGCGATTCTTGGGATTTCACATAATTGTCCGTGACCTTGAAAAATAGGTCAAGGTCGCCGTCCACCGAACTAGTCCGAGGTTTTCAACAGATGCTTATGCGTGTAAAGTTTCATGAAGCTGCCATCATTTGTTCTTGAGTTATCACGATGACAAGGATGATTTCACATAATTGTCCCTGTGACCTTGAAAAGTAGGTGAAGGTCATGTTCCATCAAGAGAAGTCTGAGGTCTTCACCAGATGCTTGTGTGTGTCAAATCTCATAAAGCTGCCATCATTCGTTCTTGAGTTATTGCGATTCTTGGGATTCCACATAATTGTCCGTGACCTTGAAAAATAGGTCAAGGTCGCCGTCCATCGAACTCGTCCGAGGTTTTCACCAGATGCTTTTGTGTGTCAAGTTTCATGAAGCTGCCATCATTTGTTCTTGTGTTATCGCAATGACAAGGATGATTTCACATAATTGTCCATGTGACCTTGAAAAGTAGGTGAAGGTCATGTTTTATAGAAACAATTCTGAGGTCTTCACCAGATGCTTATGGGTGTCAAATCTCATAAAGCTCCCATCATTTGTTCTTGAGTTATGCGATTCTTGGGATTTCACATAATTGTCCCTGTGACCTTGAAAAATAGGTCAAGGGCACCGTCCATCGAACTCGTCCGAGGTTTTCACCAGATGCTTATTTGTGACAAGTTTCATGAAGCTGCCATCATTTGTTTTCGAGTTATCGCGATGACAAGATGATTTCACATAATTGTCCCTGTGACCTTGAAAAGTAGGTGAAGGTCATGTTTCATAGGAAGAATTCTGAGGTCTTCACCAGATGCTTTTGTGTGTCAAATCTCATAAAGCTGCCATCATTCGTTCTTACGTTATTGTGATTCTTGGGATTTCACATAATTGTCCCTGTGACCTTGAAAAATAGGTCAAGGTCGCCGTCCATTGAACTCGTCCGAGGTTTTCACCAGATGCATATGTGTGTCAAGTTTCATGAAGCTGCCATCATTTGTTCTTGAGTTATCACGATGACAAGGATGTTCGCTACAGACATACATACATACATACATACATACCCACGCCAGGAGTACTGCAATACCCTCAGCCTGATTACATCAGGGGCTGAGGGTAAAAAGGTTCATAAGGGATGGCAAGTCAAAATGTACACTGGCTGTATGCACTGGCTATTTCATATTGTACACTATAATTTACTGCAAATGTCAAGCAAACATTTTTAACATAGCAAACATAATCAATTGCAGATGCACTTATTAAGAAATGTCCATGGTCAAATTCAAACTAGGCAAAGTGATATTTGTTGGCACCCAACCTTGGAAATGAAGGGCCCTCTGTGATTGAGATATTTTCAGTGCTTGGTTGTAATAACTTTTGGCTATTCAAGTTAAATGGTATTCTTTTGTTTTCAATGTGTGAGACATTTAGAATATACACACTTCCAAGTCAGATATTTTGACATTTGTTCAAGATGGTTAGTAAATGTATAAACATATAGTCATTTTTATCATGTTTATCATGTTAGATGTTTTGGGATTTTTGTTGAAGATGATTGGTAAATGTAAATATTTTACCATGAACATTATTTTTATCATTTCTGCTACTATCTTACCCAGCTTTACTTGGCCTCTTCAATATAGGCCTAGTGATGACGCGACCAATTGTCGTACTATTTGGGCGTTCATGAATATTAATGAGCTAGAGATTCGAGTTACGTCATCGTATCGTGCTGTCCTACTGAAATGCTTTAATAAAGTCAGCGCACCATGCACGTGCGGTTGGATACCTTCAAGGGGCGGGGCTAATGGAACGGGCCTATTTGAACATATCTGATCGCATAATCGGAGAGGGTGTTATATACTGAGCCCGATGCAAAGGAGAGTACTACTATCTCAAAATGTTTGTAACCTTTGTGTCATCTGAAATTGTTGCTCTGGGGCTCTCACGTGTCATGTCTTCCTGACAGCACCATCCTGTTTAACAATCATTTATGATATCAAATATTAGGGTGTTTCATTTTTCGGACTTTTTTTCCGATCAAGCTGCTCATTAAAAGAAATGTTCTCTGATATGTAGTAAACTCACAGAAAAAATTTAAGACCAATCGATCAACTTTTAGACCCCCCCCTACCCCTTGTATGTATGACCTCGGAAATCAGTGCTCGGTGGCCATTTTCGGGTTAAAATTGCCTCATAATTTCATTTTATTCAACTCAGGTAGTGTCTGTGTCACACACATGTAGTTTTAAAGATTACTTAATATTTCAAGATTATTTCCATTTAATTTGGGTCAAAATCATTCAAATTAAAGACATTAATTCTGAAACATATACATTTTCAAATTAATTTCACACTCATATCAGATACATTTTTCACATTATTTCAACATTATCTTCAAATTGAGAATTATATTATAGTATGAAAGTTCACAGATTTGTTTCCATTTAATTTTTAGCTCTGCTAAGACTCACAGAGCTTTAGGAGTTGAGAAAATGTCTGTCTGTCTGTCCGTCTGTCAAAATTTCTTTGAAAGTCTTCTTCTCCAAAACTACCAGTAATATATGTTTCAAATTTCATACAGAGGTTGATATTGAGGCAAAGATTCAGATTCCTTCAAATCTTGGTGATGTCACCATTGACCTTAGTGCAGTGACCTCAAGGTTAGAAATTTTGTACTGAGCATATTTCATATTTCATGTTTGTGAACATTTCTTCCTAACTGATCATTTAAAACCAATTCAAGAGCAGACTTGAGCAGAAGATGAAGATGTCACATATCAAATTTGGCCCCAACTTGTTATCTCAATTCTCATTGGCTAGTATTTCTCCTTGACAACATTTTGGGCCAAGATTATTGAAATTCAAGTCATTAATTCGGAAAAATATACATTTTCAAATCAATTTCACACTCATATCGGATACATTTGTTCACATTATTTCAACATTAACTTCAAATTGAGAATTATATTTTAGTGTGAAAGTTCACAGATTTGTCTCCATCTCGTTTTTAAGGAATTATGGAATTTTAAGTCTGTGTGAAGAAGAGACATGGACAATGAGACCTTGGTGAGCTCCCTTCTTTGCAGAGTTAGCTTAATCCTGGATGTCCTTCACTCTCATTTCTGATGCATCTTTGACAAATGCCACAACTTTTACAATAGCTGCCATTTGTCTGTATTCCTCATCATCTTGCCAGTGCTCTGGTGGTAAATGGAGCCATCTTCCATCCATTCCTAGGAGTTCAAACAGGAGCTATGACTGTGACCCAATCTGGAGAGTAGTGAGACATTTCCTTTGGAAGACTGGTTTTTCGTGAATGAAAAGAGCAGGACTAGGCATAGCTTGAAGTTGTGTGGCAATGACAGTCTTCATACCATCATTCAATGACCTGTCAAACAAGACAAATACCACCAGAGACTCGGTCAGATGCCACAAATGACTTAGCATAGAGTTCTTGACCACGACAGCTATGGATATCTAATGTTAAAATGGATATGCAAAAGATAAATTTCAATCTGTGAATTAATAGCCTCAGAAATATATCACATCTCATAGTCACACATATCCTCCCACAGCTGGAGATTTAAATTCGGAGCTGGAGCAACCAAGTGTACCTGAAGAAACTAAGGCCCATGAAACAGGGCAATGTGCTGGTCTAAACTATCATTGCCAACCAGTATTTCAGGTGTGATGAGATCTGGTCATGTTTCATCAGCCAGTTTTGCCATATTTATGATATACAATGCTGAGGCAGGAAATCAGGCATGATGAAGAGAATGTGGAGCTCACATGGCAAATTTGTCTATGCCTTGATCTTGTTCAACAAAAGGTCTCATTACACCTGCAATACTGGCTGACTTTGATAGGATGGGCCAGAACATTTCCCTGTTCCATGGACCTTGGTTTCTTTAGGCGTGCTCGGCTGCTTCAGGTCCACATTTTAATCTGTGGCTGTGGGAGGATGTGTGTGACTATGAGATGTGATATGATTCTGAGGCTATTAATTCACAGTTTGAAATTTATCTTTCACATATCCATTTTAACATTAAGCATAAATTGTTCTCCCAAATTCTCTTACACCATGTTATGTTATACATTTTAGGCAGTTGATGCATCATCTATAGCTATTGCAGTCAAGAACTCAATGCTAAGTCATTTGTGGTATCTGACTGAGTAGTATTTGTCTTGTTTGACAGATCAATGAATGATGGGATGAAGACTTGAATTATCACACAACTTCTAGCTATGTCTAGCCCTCTCTATTCATTCCAGGAAACCATTCTTCTCAAAGAAACATGCTTTAACAGGGAAATGTCTCACTACTCCCAGATTGGGTCACAGTCATAGCTACTGTTTGAACTCCAAGGAATGGATGGAAGATGGCTCCATTTACTACCAGAGCACTGGCAGGATGATGAGGAATACAGACAAATGGCAGCTATTGTAAAAGTTGTGGCATTTGTCAAAGGTGCAGAAAAATGAGAGAAGACTTTCAAAGAGATTTTGACAGACGGACGGACAGACAGACATTTTCCCCACTCCTAAATCTGTGAACTTTCATACTATAATATAATTCTCAATTTGAAGTTAATGTGGACATGATGTGAACATATGCATCCGATATGAGTGTAAAAATGAATTGAAAATGTATATTTTTCCGAATTAATGTCTTGAATTTGAATAATTTTGGCCCAAATTAAATGGGAATGATCTTGAAATAGTAAGTAACCCTTAAAACTACATTTGTGTGACACAGACACTATCTGAGTTGAATAAAATGAAATTATGAGGCAATGAGACTTGAATTTTAACCAGAAAATGGCCACCAAGCACTGATTTCCGAGGTCATACATACAAGGTGGTAGGGGGGGGTCTAAAAGTTGATCGATTGGTCTTAAAATTTCTCTGTGGGTTTACTTCATATCAGAGAACATTTCTTTTAATGAGCAGCTTGATCGGAAAAAAAGTCCGAAAAATGAAACACCCTAATCAAATATTGTACATTGTACAGAGCAGTACAAAACCAAGATATTTAGATTCCTCTTGGAATTTTAATACAAATATAAAAAAAGTTTGTTCTATTTTGTGGAGTCTAGTCAAAATAAATGGAAACATTCAGAGCTTAACAGTACTTACTGTTAATATTTGACTCACTGGAACGTGGCCGACGGTGTATGATGCACGAGATTGGAAAGGCAATACCGTACTATGGTCTATAGCACACATACTTGTGCTGGACCAGTTACCGCCGATGAAATAGACCGTGACTAGCAGCGGCTACAAGGGTCCTCTCCAGCTTAGCCACTGTAATCGGCGGAAAACTGGTCCCTTGCGAACTGTTCATTTATTGACAAAGACCATAATGTGCAAAATGGATGGTTGTTAGCCCTATTTCTCCTTGTTTGCGGCAAGTAGGAATTCCTTTTTCTGGTTGCGTAATTTAATGTAGGAATCATTCCTACATCATGTACATCATCAATAACTCATAAGAATACCTTGCAAGTCCAGTATGGGTTAGCTTCTTTCTCTTTCGAGGAATGTGACAGGATGTAACACACATGGTTAATGGGCTAATTGTCATACCACATGTGGTTAATCCGGACAGCAGCCACAATGGGGTACAGAATGGGATAAAGCAATCATGAAATTTCTGTCATTTTCTAACATTGTTGGAATTCATGCACATTTAATACATATCTGTACGGGAAAGTTGGAAAGTTAATCTGCAAGCTGACAGGAAAGATGATCAGAGAGGGTAAGGAACAAGTGGTTGATTGTGAACTGGCTGGCAAGTGTTATGAGGGTGTGAAACCACCCTGCTGTGGCAATTTATACATGAAAAAAATATTTCATACCATAATGGTGACCAGATTGAAAAGAACACATCTTGTAGATGATGAACACATGCTATGGGGGAACAAATTGTTTAGTAATTGTGTATGTTAGCCAAATAATGAGGCTAAAATCTTCCAAACTGATTCCAGTTGGGCATACAACCCGGGAATACGTCATGTTCCAATTATAGCATAAGCTGCCCATTCATTCCCTGCTCCTCTATATTCTATTACACGGCTTATCTGGACCCTGGCCTCACCCACCTCAGAGGGACACCACTTTTGTTCAAAACCTGCTCTCACAGAAACTTCACTCAAGAAAATACTACTTAAGTGAACCACAATATGTCAAGTTCTTTACAATCACAACTAAATGTACAATTCATAATATACAAAATTAAAATATTTTGTGTGCACTTTTAATTAGAAAAGTACCTTGTAGTCTTAATGTGAAGAAGTAAATTTTATACAAAAAATCCAAAAATATTTACACAAGCCTCTCTTCCCGCTCTCTTCAAAAAGATATCTTCACAAACTTTGTTTTTGAGAGTATCTTGACATGTCGTTGACCTGATGTATTAATTATTAGACATACAACCCATTCTAAGTGGACTTTAAGAAGGGAATTCCCTCTCAAGGTTTTGCAAAGAATTTCACTAAAATTCACACTTTAAGTTATAAGCCCTTTGTGAGGGGAAGAATGCTAAGAAATTTGCATATGTTGTACTAAATACACCCTCTGTAGCCTTTTCTATAGGGATACCAAATTTTATTACTGGGGGATTGAAAAAAAAGAAGTTATATTGCACAACTTGTGACAACGTTGGTCACAAATTGACTCGAATCTCCCCTAACTTGGTCTCACAAACCCCTCTCTTCCCGCTCTCTTCAAAAACATTGGACAAAAAGATGGTTACCACTAGCTTCAAATGTGTTATTGAAAGTAATATTTCAAAGGTCTAAGCTATCTGATACATTTTACCCCCCATAATTTAGAATCTTGATCCCTCCATCATTTTAGGGGCCAATCCCTGCCCTCCATGCACAAGGAAGTGCTTGTCATGGTCATTTAACCAAGACTTTGAATTTGTTATTTATAGATATACTTGTGGTGAATGCCCAGATTGTGTCAAGATCATAATCTAGGCCAACATGTGTGTAAAACAAGGGATAATTGGGTCAGAATGGATAAGATCCCTTAATCCCAGCAACAAGTTGTTGTCAGTGTGCATGCGTTAGTGTGTCTCACAAGGGCAGCATCCCTTGTTGCCTAGGGTTACTACCCAGGCAGGACACTCAGCCATTGGCTGGGACAGTGTGAGTGTGTCTCAGGGTGGCTGTAAGTTGGGGTAATACCCCTCTCTCAGAGGGGTGACAGAGTGAAGACACTGTCCTGACTGGCACACTATAATTGGAAACATGACCTGAATTCTCAACTGTTCCACTGAAAATGGTATGCAGCACACCAGTAGTGTCATAACTAGCCCTCACATGATTGGACAAGAGGCCATGTCACTGGGTCAAATGTAGGTCAAGCAGATTTAAATCTTGCCAGATGCTCTCACCTATATAAAAGTAGTGATGGTGGGGGCAGTAGATGTCTCTCTGGCTGCCTGTGATTTAACAAGCTAGAACCTTATGCATGAATGGTCCAAGCTTGGTTGCTGCCACAGCAGGGTGGTTTCACACCCTCATAACACTTGCAAGACTGTTTTGAAAACCTGTAACTCCCTCTCTAAAACTAGATTTACTTCTGTAACCGTTTTCAATAGTGCCTGGCACATAGGCAGCACAGTGCTGATGACTAAACTTTTTTCAACAAACATGCTTCTAACTAGCTTATGATATATATATTTAGGACAAAAAAGTGTGCTCTATAATTTGATAAGAGGGCTTGTATGAATCACATAAAGGTGTAAGTTTTGTTTCACTTGTTTTGGTAACATGTATATATGTTGAGTTTGTACCCATTCTGACCACCCAGTGGCATACCTTGTATAAGTATATAGGACAGAGACAGGGAGGGGCTGGAGACTTACACTCTCTCGCAACTTGTGGTTTAATGTTATCAACAAATAAGAAAAAGAAAAATTATAGCAATAAATATATAAATGTATTGCTATAATTTAAGTAGTCCTTAAATTATGGTAAGATATATATATAAATTATTTTTTTGTTTTTAATAGTGATATACATTGTTGTTAACACTTCTAACAACATTGTTTGATGTTTCAAAGGGGTTATTAAAGATGTGTCTTATTCTGCAGATTGCCTTAGATACTTCTACATCATGGACAGCAAGAATTCATCTCACCTTTTGTATTCATATTCCTTGACATGTGCTCCTCGTGGCTCAGCTCAGCAGATATGATATTGCCCTGTTTCACCCCGACCTGGCCTCTTTAAGGGTGCAACACACATCCCCATGGGACTGTCACCATGACTACGGCCAACTGAACCCTGTTATCTATGGTTACAAGTGCTCTAAGAATAGCTCATCCCTCGGTTTCACAGACAGAACAAGCGCGTGAGTGTGTTCAAAGCCTCAGCTGCCACTGAGTGACCTATATAATGTATAAATGAGGTCACCGGAGGTAAATGGAAAATTCATGCAAATTGATCTCGGAGACAACACTTGCGCTTGCTCTGTCCATGCTCGGTTTAGATACTCATAGTCATAAGACCATGCAATCTCTCAGAGGCAAACCTTTTGTCAAAAATCAAACCAAAACACACTTAAAAACATCATGTTTTTTTTTGTAACACGGATGGTTCCTTTTTTGACAAGCATTGCCGACAGGCAATGCTTGTCAAAAAAAGGAACTATCTGTGTTATTCTGTGATCGGTACGATCATGGGAAATGCGTATTCATTATCTGTGGTTTGTGATTCGTTTTTTTCTGTGGTCATTATTGTTAAAGCAACTGACGCCACTGTGGAGTGTTCGTCGTGTGCATGCGCTATAGACTGGTCACCCGCCTAGCGTCAAGAATATCGTGTGGATACACAGAGGGTGGCACCAGTCTACATGCGCTAGCGTATGAATACGTTCATATAACAAGTAAACAAAGATAAAGAAGTGCGTGGTTACAAAAATTTGAAGACGGCAATATCGTCATCGCCCATCGATGTGCGAAATTATGCCTGGAAATGCTTCCCAATCGATAGAACAAGGGATTTTAAGTAAGTTTAGTTCAAATTTGGTGTAAATCGGACAATTAGAACAGAAATGACATGCAAAAGTCGGATCGATGATTTGCGATAGCGCTTGAGCGATAATAGAGAAACTTACGCAATCGAGCATGAAAAGGCACATCTTTGCAAACAGTTGTGCTAAAAAAATCGTTCATATACCAAATTAAATGTTTTTAAAAGATGAATAAAAATAATTTCAACTACCCCATCAATTTGCAATGATCGTTTATGTTTAAATGATTTTGTTGTTGTTTATTTAAATTTGTGTTTTGTTTGTTGTAATTTTTGTTTTGTTTGTTGTAATTTTTGTTTTGTTTATTGCAATTTTTGTTTTGTTTGTTAATTTTTTTCCCATCCGTGTTACATGTGGAGCACCACTTTTTCTTGTTTATCCCCAACATCGGTTATCAATTGACAAACTGAACTGCAGCTCTGTTGTCGTCCGCAGCTCTGTTGTCGCCCGCTGTATGTGGGACTTGCAAGGCATTCTTATGAGGAGGTGTTGACATATGTACTTGAGTAAATCGCGCAACATTCCAACTCAGCGCATGACTTTCACTTTCTGCCCTTACTGAGGGTCGCCTGTACTGGCTAAGGCTGTGTTTCCATATGTGCAGTACGTCGTGCAGCACGTCATGCAGAGCGTCATGCAGTGCGTCAATTTTTTTCGCACACCATACTGAACAATGCAGGTGTTTCCATGTATGCGTATTGCTGTCCGTAATGACGTCCGTAAGCAAATTGACGCATAGCCTTTCGCATAGGGTAGCAAATGAAAATCTGACGCATAGGGTGACGCATAGGTTTCCCATACTAGGTTGCAAGCCTAATTTTGGCGCCAAATTGGAAGTTTGGCCATGAAAACATCACAAAACTGACGCATACATGTGAACACCGCATGACGCTCTGCTTGACGCGCTGCATCACGGACTGCATTACGCACTGCACATATGGAAACACAGCTTTAGACCCTCTCACACCACACCTTTCACATCTACATCTATAAGTTTACCCGGCAAAACCTATTGGCATCCCGCCGAGAGTAGTGGGAGTGTAAATCATTTCTGCCCTTTTTGGCATACGGCCACAGACATAGGCCATCCGCTTCATTGAATTTTTCACTTGATTATGAACAAACTATCTTCTTTCACATATGATTATATTTTTACTCACCGGTAGTCTAAATTCCAAATAATCGTGGGCCAACCACAAAATGTAACGGCGACATGCTTTCATGGAGGCTGCCATCTTGGAGAGTTACCTACAGTACAAATCGCGCCCTCTCAACTTACACTTAATTATTCAACGTAAAAAAATATACAAAGTCACTTACAAAAAAAAGAAAAATATGAGTAAAATATTTAGAAAAATGTTACATATGCATTTAATTGCACGCAGGCGGCAAAAGTGATGCAATTTCTCGTTCTGGTTGAATCCATAGCGAGGCTTACACAAACTTCCAAAATGGCAGCCGGAATGGAAGTTTTGTTTTCAACAGTTCAAAGCCGTTTATCGGGTGCTGGCGACAGCCTTGTGTGTTGTTTACATTGGAATATGGTGGCCAATGGTTTCAAGTGCATTGGAAGAGGTGAAAATGTGAGTGTCATGGCTGTTAAATAAGACCAGTCATCTGACGTGAGGATGACAGACCAGACAGACGAAAATGACACATCAATTTTATCTCCGGAGTCTTGCTTCACAACATATACTCCCATATTCATCGTCAAAATAGACTTGAAATCCAGTGTTTCCAGACATACCATGCACTGCCCATCATATCTAAATCACGACTCTGGTGGAAATTGTTCTCTGGCAACAGGTTTTCAACAAGTCATAGGCCGATTGCCGATCTCCATAGGCCCCCTGCCAGTCTCTCCGACCAATGATTAAATATAGTGGAGTTGTACAGATCTGGTTCCGGTAAAGTTGTACAGTTCCGGTGTGTACTTTTCAATGGGGAAAAAAAAACAACATGGAGATCGGCAATCGGCCTATGACCATGTTGTTTTTTTTCACCATTGAAAAGTACACACCGGAACTGTACAACTTTACCGGAACCAGATCTGTACAACTCCACTATATTTAATCATTGGTCAGAGAGATTGGCAGGGGGCCTATGTACAGGCGATGATGACAGAGCTGCGGACGACAACAAAACTTTGTCCGTATGCAGTCAGGATCGAGCCGCCTTCCAACGACCATTTGCCTTTGCAGTTTGCCTCGTTTTGAACTACATGGAAACCATTCATATAATTTGGTTGCAAGGTGTTTGTAAATATGCGCGGATGACACAGAAAACAGCTTTGACTCATCTATACCATTGAAATTAATGGCAGTCATTCATCAGACCTTGCCATGCTGGAGGCTGTCATTCAACATTGCTACACTTTTAAAATAAGCATTGCACCACTTACACATTCACAGTGTACGGAGATACTAGTCTGTATTACCACATGCACTCATCAGAATTGTCACAATATGTGTGCCTCAAAAGTGTAGCAGTGTTGATTGACAGCCTCCAGCAAGGCAAGGTCCGATATGTCAAGTTCTCTTCTTTGACCCTAAATGACTTTTTAATTCTGAAAAGTCAAACAGGGGTAAATAATTACATAATGCATCAGTTGGTGTGAACAGATTTCACAATCATTTTGTCTTTCTGATATAAACTGGCTGAAAAGAAAAGCCTTGTACCGACGCTAGTCCGTTATACTACAGATGACGTAACGATTACGTTTAAAAGGAAACGTTCCATCTGGCGGGAAAAGCTGGAGCTCGATCCTGACTATGTGCATGTGCCAGACAACAACAAGACGAGAATAGTTCTGTAAGTGCAGACGCATTAAAATGCTTTGAAAATTGAACCGCAGCTCTGTTGTCGTCGCCTGTACGGGTTTCCGAGTACTTTCCGCTACCTCGTACTTTGCGCTCAGGGCCTTGCACATCCTATTGCTGTTAGTGAAGTTGTATATCCACGATTAAAATATATTTGATTTGTTCACAAATCTGGGCATCCATTATGGCAAAATAATCCCAATATCCGCTGTGTATCCAAGAACAAGGGATCATCATTCCTTTTTTTCTTGTTTTTTCTTGTTTAAAAAAGTTATTGACGCTCTCATTGATTTAATCTTTGCAAATAATACCAAGAATGTACGTATATTTTAACTATTACAGGTGGAATAATTTTTTCTGAAACTTGCCATCTAACTTCCCAAATATATCCTTGTAATTTCAGAACAATTTTAACTCTTCACAAAATTTTAATTCAACAACATTTTGATGCACAAAGACCAGCGCAGAGTGCTTCACCTGCTTAAGATTGTGACCTCAAAAAAGATAATAATTGACTGATGCTCCCTCTTAATCAATGGGGCATGCCAGACACTCGATATGGCAGGTTGAACTCAAGGAACAAATATGAGCGTTTTATTTGATTTTCTTGATGCTATATTGTTCATTGTGGCATTATTTTGAATGCAAAGTGCTCGGCAACCTGTACTTTTCTTTTCAACATCAAACGCAAGGCTTCCAGAAAAAAATTTCTTTGTTTTTCCTTGATTTCAGCATTGTTTAGCCATTTTTTACGAGGCAAATTGCAAAGGCAGTCAGCCGTGAGATGACAGCTCAACTCTTGCTGTTGATTTTCTTGATTTTAAGAATTCTGCAATTAGTAAGAGACAGTTTAGATTTATGCAATCTGCAAAAATATGAAATAAAAATGATCGTTTGTATTATAGGATCTGGCTCCTGAGGAAGCCGTGAAGCTGTCTGAGCTGCTTCCAGATGGATGGAATCAATCCCAGAATGACTACGCCTTGCTGTACAGAAAACAAAACTCCACAGACACTCATGTCCTCAAAGTGATACGAATAGAAGGGCAGCTGCTGGTGCATGTCATGGTGAGTGATACTAAAAGGGCAGCTGCTGGTGCATGTCATGGTGAGTGATGCTAAAATGGAAGCTGCTGGTGCATGTCATGGTGAGTGATACTAAAAGGGCAGCTGCTGGTGCATGTCATGGTGAGTGATGCTAAAATGGAAGCTGCTGGTGCATGTCATGGTGAGTGATACTTAATGGGGAGCTGCTGGTGCATGACATGGTGAGTGATACTTAATGGGAAGCTGCTGGTGCATGTCATGGTGAGTGATACTTAATGGGGAGCTGCTGGTGCATGACATGGTGAGTGATGCTAAAATGGAAGCTGCTGGTGCATGTCATGGTGAGTGATACTTAATGGGAAGCTGCTGGTGCATGTCATGGTGAGTGATACTTAATGGGGAGCTGCTGGTGCATGACATGGTGAGTAATGCTGAAATGAAACTGCTGGTGCATGTCATGGTGAGTGATACTAAAAGGGCAGCTGCTGGTGCATGGCATGGTGAGTGATACTTAATGGGGAGCTGCTGGTGCATGACATGGTGAGTGATGCTAAAATGGAAGCTGCTGGTGCATGTCATGGTGAGTGATACTGAAAGGGCAGCTGCTGGTGCATGTCATGGTGAGTGATGATAAAATGGAAGCTGCTGGTGCATGTCATGGTGAGTGATACTTAATGGGGAGCTGCTGGTGCATGACATGGTGAGTGATACTTAATGGGAAGCTGCTGGTGCATGTCATGGTGAGTAATGCTGAAAGGGAAACTGCTGGTGCATGTCATGGTGAGTGATACTAAAAGGGCAGCTGCTGGTGCATGTCATGGTGAGTGATACTAAAAGGGCAGCTGCTGGTGCATGTCATGGTGAGTGATGTTAAAATGGAAGCTGCTGGTGCATGTCATGGTGAGTGATACTTAATGGGGAGCTGCTGGTGCATGACATGGTGAGTGATACTTAATGGGGAGCTGCTGGTGCATGACATGGTGAGTGATGCTAAAATGGAAGCTGCTGGTGCATGTCATGGTGAGTGATACTTAATGGGAAGCTGCTGGTGCATGTCATGGTGAGTGATACTTAATGGGGAGCTGCTGGTGCATGACATGGTGAGTGATGCTAAAATGGAAGCTGCTGGTGCATGGCATGGTGAGTGATACTAAAAGGGCAGCTGCTGGTGCATGTCATGGTGAGTGATACTTAATGGGAAGCTGCTGGTGCATGTCATGGTGAGTGATACTTAATGGGGAGCTGCTGGTGCATGACATGGTGAGTGATGCTAAAATGGAAGCTGCTGGTGCATGTCATGGTGAGTGATACTAAAAGGGCAGCTGCTGGTGCATGGCATGGTGAGTGATACTTAATGGGGAGCTGCTGGTGCATGACATGGTGAGTAATGCTGAAATGGAAGCTGCTGGTGCATGTCATGGTGAGTGATACTAAAAGGGCAGCTGCTGGTGCATGTCATGGTGAGTAATGCTGAAAGGGAAACTGCTGGTGCATGTCATGGTGAGTGATGCTAAAAGGGCAGATGCTGGTGCATGTCATGGTGAGTGATACTAAAAGAGAAACTGCTGGTGCATGACATGGTGAGTGATACTAAAAGGGAAACTGCAGGTGCATGTCATGGTGAGTGATACTAAAAGGGAAACTGCAGGTGCATGTCATGGTGAGTAATGCTGAAAGGGAAACTGCAGGTGCATGTCATGGTGAGTGATACTAAAAGGGCAGCTGCTGGTGCATGACATGGTGAGTGATACTTAATGGGAAGCTGCTGGTGCATGTCATGGTGAGTGATACTTAATGGGGAGCTGCTGGTGCATGTCATGGTGAGTGATGCTAAAATGGAAGCTGCTGGTGCATGTCATGGTGAGTGATACTTAATGGGGAGCTGCTGGTGCATGTCATGGTGAGTGATGCTAAAATGGAAGCTGCTGGTGCATGTCATGGTGAGTGATACTTAATGGGGAGCTGCTGGTGCATGTCATGGTGAGTGATGCTAAAAGGGCAGCTAATGGTGCATGTCATGGTGAGTGATACTAAAAGGGAAACTGCGGGTGCATGTCATGGTGAGTGATGCTAAAAGGGCAGCTAATGGTGCATGTCATGGTGAGTGATACTAAAAGGGAAACTGCGGGTGCATGTCATGGTGAGTGATGCTAAAATGGAAGCTCCTGGTGCATGTCATGGTGAGGTATTTAAAAAGAAGGGCAGATGCTGGTAAATGTAGTATGAATAAGTCTCTGAGTAGTATGTATTACTGCAGGTCTTCTTTTTTAGAAATTAAATGTTCTCAGATTTTGTAGAAAAAAAATATGAATAAAGATTGCTTTTAATATTTTCAGAGATTGAAGGATGAAACTGTTGCAAATATTACACTAGATATTAGTGATTACACCACAGATGACCTCTCCTCTTACGACAGGTACATTGCCATCTAATCCTACTATTTCAGTGAAAAGTCATTTAATTTTTATTAATTTATTTATTGACTCATATGCGATGCAAATATGAATGCATGGGATGGCAATATTATCTGATGGAATGGCAATTTAATGGGAAAAACTAATGTGATTTTTGTTTTATTTACTAAGTGGGTTAAGCCATACATATTAAGTGTGGACATTCATCATTATGATGAACACTAAAGAACATAAACTTGTGCCACTCAATACAAAGACTCATTATATTTGGTATGGAGATTCTTACATGGACAAAACTTCTATGTGGACTGCTATCACTAAATATTTGGGATGGGCTCTTCACATTTGATAGAAAGGTGCATTCATGGGTGCTGGTCCTCCGTCTACAGATGGATTTCCGTCAAAATTTAAAATCTGTGAACGGAAAATCCGTCAAATCGAATCGATTCCTCCGTAAAAAAAATAATTTCGTGTCATCAAAATTGCACAAATCGACCCAAAACATCGAAAATTCAGTCGTTCGCTTACCGCTTGTGGCCGCCGCCTTGTTTTGGTGTTGCGGGCTGCTTCGGTAGAGTTTGACGGATTTTGATTGGCTAATATTTTGACGACTCGGCTACCCACACCAATCGCTTTTCGGTTAAGTTTGCGAGGCTCGCTTTTCGCCGAAAATGTTCCGTCAAAAAAAATTTTCTCACCAGCACCCATGTGCATTATAATAAAGACAATAACAAGTGTGACAGTCATACTGGAGTGGACACATCATGCATGAATGACCACTCAAGAAAAAATTAACATGGACTTATAACACTTATTACAAAGGATAGTTTGGGTGGCTGTAAGGGGAGGTTGGAGGCCGCAAATCCATGAAATTGTTGTCAGTGAAAATTCAAGTTTTGTCAGGGAAATGTCATGGCAATGCCAGGGAATTTTGCGATAGGTCTTCTGTGGCAACCATGCATGTGTAAAATGTATTGTTAGGAGATGAATTCTCTCTATTTTTTATGAGGATAATTTTTTTTTTAATTTTAAAGATTTCTTTTATAAATACAGTTGCAAACAAATAATCATTTTGCACATGTACACCTGAAATGTCCAGTGCCTCATATTTTCTATTCTTTAGAGAGACTTAGTTTTAAACTTGTGGTAAAAGACAAAGGAAAATCTTTGTTGTTTATAAAAGAACATAATCATATAATAATGTAAATATTCATGCATATTATTACAGTGCCTTTAAAAACTTGGGAGATTTAGAAAAGAAATTCAAAAAGGAAATTATAGATGAATTGGATAAGAAAGGGAAGAAGGAGACCAGGTTACAGGATACAAGGAGCAGACCTCGGCCGCAGCCAGACCGCTCAGCCCCAGACTATGACCCACTCAGGGTCGGACCTGTACGAGGCAGACCACCTCCTGAATGGCAAGTTAATTAACCCATTAAATGTCTGAATTTTTAGACCTCATATCATTAGAAGTGTCTGTTGTATGGTTTAAATTGCATTTGCATTGCTCCATAAGTAGTTAAGAGAATATAATCTATAAAATAATACTGTTATAGTTCAGAGAATTTAATCTATAAAATAATACTGTTATAGTTCAGAGAATGTAATCTATAAAATAATACTGTTATAGTTCAGAGAATGTAATCTATAAAATAATACTGTTCCTCATTCAGAGTTTATCTTAGATACACAAGAAAATTGTTTTTTTCTTCTGGTCAATATTTACAGTTATAATTAAGCTATGATAAAACTTAAGTTTTTTCATTTAAAAGAAAGATTAGCTGAAAGGGATGAAGAGAGAACAATCTGATATTGACTGTATCTCTAAATGTTCCAGATTGTAGGAATAACCCAATTTACTTAAGCATTACAAATTTTATATTTAGGCAGGAGCCAAGCAATCCGTTTGCAGTAGGTCGTGGTGACCTTGACCCACTTGCTGGTGGCATAGGAGGAGGCATGTTGATGGACCCCTTCAGGGGTGGAATGGGAGGCCCTCTCAGGGGAGATCCAAATGCTGGCCTGCCTGGTAGACTACCCCCGTAAGTTATTAGTTAAGGGAAAAAATACTGGCTTGTTTCTGGTGCAGGGCTTGTTTATGAAAATAAGCAAACCAAATAATGTTGGCCTGGAGCATGGATATTCATAATTTTTGTAATTGGAGACTTGAAAATCAGAAAGAAAAGAAGCAAAGCCTGCAATTTGCCATACCCAGAAACAAGATATTATATTCTTGCCTTGCACTTGAAATACTTTGTCACAAGATATAGTCCATTTTTTGGAGAGAAAAATATGATCTCCGAAATAACACTATATATTTGATTATCATGAAAGATTTGTGACAATGTGACCATACCTTTACTGAAATATTTATAACATTGTAGTGGAGCAGTGCCACCTGGTGCTAGATTTGACCCATTTGGGCCACCTGGACCTGGACCAGGACCAATGGGACCTGGGGCAGGTTATAGAACCGGGTAAGTGTCTACTACTGAGAAAAATTGTGTACAAATTATTAACAAACAATGATATCATAAAAATTCATATATGATTGATTTTCCACATATTATAACTAATAATTTGAAAAACCAGTACCTGATGAACCATTTTTACTGTATTTACTCGAAAATAGGACAAGGAATTTGGACCCAAACCTTTTGACAATGTTTGGAGGGTCGTCTTATACATGAGGGCAACCTGTGGACGTTGATTTATGGCACTTCTGGGCGTAAAAAATTTGTTCATAATGTCCAGATAATGTCCAGATACAAACTCCCCCAACGGCGAAATAATTCATATCTTTGGCCATGATGGATCCCAGATACTACGTAAATACATATTATCAGGGCCCCATCATTGCACAATATATTAATTTCAATGCAAGTTAATACTCTGTGGTGGTGCTCCGATCATTTTCGCGCTTCTCCCCGTCACTTCCGCTTTTCAAAATGGAGAGCTCGTGTTATGTAAGCATATTTACGTTTTACTTTAAAAATAGCTGCCAAACTTGAATGGTAGCAGTTACGATGTCTCGTGAAAAACCGACTCGTCCTGTAATCAGAAATTGGCCTTTTCAGGCAAAATAACAACAATTTGGAGGGGGGGTCGTCCTATTTTCGAGTAAATACGGTACCCCTTGACAAAGTTTGCTGCAGGGGTATTGTAAAATGGATGTGTGTTATCAATGACTCAACATAGTTCTCTTGTTGATGACCTTGACTTTCACTCATCTCTCAAAATATTTGAACACACTAAATTGGCAACAAATTCAGATATTACCAAATATATTCCTTAACTTTCTACTCCTTCCACTGTTGCTATAAGTGGAAGGGTCTGCTGACTCTGACAGGTATTTTTAACTTGTTCTTTTAAAATATAAAGGCCATTTTTCAGCATAAAATCTTCACTAAGTTAATATTATTTGGTATTGTATTTGCAGCCCAGATCCTGATCATGAACGTCCACCAGATTATGACGACATGTTTATGTAAATCTGTATATATGGACTGCTGCAAATTATAAAAAACAATTAAAAATGTAAATGTTATATTTTAACCAGGTCAGAACTGGACATGGTGTTAAAAGAACAAATAACTTTCAAGTTTCATGTTTTTATTTAAATCTTACAAAATTTGATATTGTGACAGATCACATTATTCCATATTATTTCATGACAGCCTGTCAACATTTTTGAGGTATTGTAATTATTGATGTTTTTGTTTGCATATATTACCAAAGGTAGACATAAACAACAGAATATACAAATCTGTGTTTCTTCAATATCAAGTCAAATGCCATCTCATTATTTTGATTTTCAGGGGGTGATATTTGATTATATAGGGTTAGAAATAGCTTTTTACATTGTAAAAAAAAGCTTGTAAATTAAATTCCTAAACATTTAGAGATGAACAATAGTGGTGTTATATATTATTATTTTAACTCAAAATATAAGGTTTATCTTCTGGGAGCTACTACCACTAGCACATTTGGTACAACAATGGATCTCAATTTCCAGAAAGTTCATAAATATTACAAAAAAGCAATGATCAGCATTGTTCTTAGGTCATTGGCATATGTTTTAAAGTAGATATATCTCCTCTCCTATTAATTAATAAAAATAGACCATTATGATTTCTTTTATCTTTTCCATTGGGGGGAGGGGGGAATTAGTGTTGTATAAAGTAAAGGCATTTAAGCAACATCTCACACAATGTGTTCCCCTACATGGAAACGTAATTTACAATTAAGCCAATAAGATTTCTGGGAAGAAATGACAACAAGTGTGGTGTTATACAAGGCACACAGTAGATTATGTTGTCATCTGTATTCAGGCCACTGACATGGGGATGGGGCAGGGGTCCTGATATTTAACAGGGTCTATGAATTAGATCAGAGAGCAGAGTGTAAGTACACTTAACAGCCTGGAACACAGAGGAAAAGACCTGCATCATTAATAATTATAATAATAAAATTTTTATAGCGCTGACAAGACAAGTCTGTTCATAGTGCTGTTGCTGTGTTCAGAACATGTTTTCTGAAAAGATGTGTTTTCAGTCTGCTCTTAAAGGAGGTGACTGAAGTACTAGTCCTGATGTCACTAGGGAGGGAGTTATTAGCCCAAAAATATAATGAATCAATAATTTGTTTACAAGAAACTAAATTTAAAGATATTTCAACTTTTAAGGGATATGCACCTTATAACAAAGTTGGTTCAATAGATGCAATGGACTGAGCACATGGCAGAGTTTCTATTTTTGTTAAATCCTGTATACCTTAAAATAGTACCATTGACCATCTGGTACGTTTAGAAACATTTATATGCGAATTTTCGAAGGTTTTATAAAAGCCGAACATGTTGTTAGTATTTTCTTTGATTTAAAAAAAGCATACAATACGACATGGAAATTTGGGAAAATGAGCAGTTTATAATATGGGATTTAGGGGTTTACCCCTTTTTATTAAAAATTTCCTGTCAAATAGACAATTCAGGGTCCTAGCTGGCTCATAACTTTCTGATGCATTTGATCAGGAAATGGGTGTTCCACAGGGTAGTATATTATCTGTTAGCCTATTTATTGTTATAGCTGACTAATTGAGAATTAGTAAACTATACACTTTTGGGGAATTAGCGTCAAATGGCAGAAAATAAAATGGTACAAATTCCAGATATAAAGTCAACCAATAATTTATTATACAAGAATAAATGATGTGACATCACATTATTTAAATACAGTTTTGATTATGAAGTAGTAATGAATACAGTTATGTAGATAAAGAATACACATAAATGCAACACTTCTGACATGAAACCACCAATGCTTTATTGAGAACACTGATCCTGAGATGAAGTGGATGGTCAGAATGACCTCCAAGAGTTCGAAAGTGTCCTAAGACTGGACTGAAACTGCACCCTGAGCTGAACTGCCCTTTCCAGCCAAACCAACCTTCTTAAGTAGGCAAGGTTGTTTGGCTGGAAGTAAGGTGATAAAGCTGTGTATTAACTTAGCATTGTTTCTCACAAAGAGGTGTCACAATTAACAAAAGCTAGACATGCCCCCATGTGTGAAATAAACAGGTGTGAAATAAACAGATTATCCATATCTGACAAGTGAATATGATTGAAAGCTGTGTCCTAACTTGCACAGCTTTCAATGAGATGTTGCAATTAACAACAAACCAGAAACTATCAATTTGTGAAGAATATAAGATTAACTAAACTTGTCAAAAAGTGTACCTATATTTGTATGTTTAATAGTGGCTTTATGACAATATGCACCGCCTGAAGTGGCTTTTTATCCTCAAAATGTGAGGAACGGAATGAAAAAAGGAAATGAAGCCACTATAATATTTTTTTCTTCATGTTCAGTAATAGTTCTGTGATTTCGTTTCAAACTGCTGTTAGGACATTTTACGAAGCATGCATTATTTTGAGATATTTACATCTGAAATCAGTGTGTTATAATTAACAAAAGCTAGACATTGGTAAGGTGTGAAATAAACGGATTATCCATATCTGACAAGTGAATATGATTTAAAGCTGTGTCCTAACTTGCACAGCTATCAATGAGAAACTGTCAAGACATGTAATCAATAAATCAATTCGTGAAGACTAAAAGATTAACTAAACTTGTCAAAAAGTGTACCTAAATTTGTATGTTTAATAGTGGCTTTATATGATATGGGATTAAGGGGGCATTTACCCCTTTTTATTCAAAATCTTTTGTCAAATAGACAATTCAGGGTCCAAGTTGGTTCATCACTTTCTGATGCATTTGATCAGGAAATGGGTGTTCCACAGAGTAGTATATTATCTGTAACCCTATTTATTTATAAAAATCAATAGCTTAGCTAATTGTGTGAGACCTGGAACAGATTGTTCATTATTTGGTGATGATTTTAATTTATGTTACAGGTCACAAGCATGCATACAATAAAAAGACAGCTCCAACAACATCTTAATAGAATACAAGAATGGGCTGATAATAAAGAAAGTAAACTGTGTATGCACTTTTGTAAAAAATGGAAAGTTCACCCAGATCCTGATCTTCGGGCCAAACTAGGATACCTGTTGTTTAAGAAACCAAGTGTCTTGGGTTTATTTTTGACAAAAATTATCTTTTATAACTCACATAAAATATGTTAAAAAGAAATGCCAGAAGGCATTAGATTTATTACGGGTTCTTGCCCATACCGATTGGGGAGAGGACCGTAATGTTTTATTGCAATTATATAGAGCACTGGTACGTTCCAAACTTGATTATGGATGTATGATATATGGATCAGCACGTCCATGATGCTTGATCCTATACAAAATCGAGGTTTAAGATTATGCCTTGGTGCCTTTCGTACATAACCTGTAGATAGCTTGGCAGTTTAGGCAGATCAAATGCCTCTTGATTTAAGAAGAGAAAAGCTTGCCCTTTGGTATGCTGCAAAACTTGCTGCAAATCCAGACAATCCTGCACATGATATCTTATTTAATCCAAATTATGTTGACCTTTTTGAAAGTAAACCTAGTACAATAACAACTTTTGGCATTTGCATCAAATATTCTTTACAATCCTTAAATATAAATCTAAATCAAATAGCCAAATTTAAATATCCAGAAACACTTCCATGGACCTATGCAACTTTAAGTATTAATGTAGCCATGTCAGAATTAAAGAAATACTCAATCGATCCATCCCTTTATATAAATAGATATATAGAAATAAAATCTTTATTAACTGGATATCTGTGTATATACATTGATGACAAGGCTGCTGCAGCAGCTGTTAAGGGCAATGATATTTATTCAGAATGTCTGCAAAATAAATCGTCTATTTATTCTGCAGAACTTCATGCTTTGTACCTAGCTTTATATCATGTGGAGACTTCTCCACATCGGACATTTTAAATATTTTCTGATTCTTTGTCTTTCCAAGCATTGGAAAGCATTGAAAGCAAAGGATTGGAAAAATCCCTTTATTTACAAAATTCTCAAAAGGTATCATTAGACTACAGATGAAAATAAAGAAATTCATTTTATTTTATCCCCAGTCACATTGGAATCCATGGAAATGAGGCTGCTGACCAAGCTGCCAAAGCATCATTAGACAACCGTCCAATAAATTTACTTATTCCATATACAGAGTTTAAGAAATATATAACTGGTTTTTTTTTACGTTCTAAATGGCAGTTGCGCTGGAATGAAGCTATTTTTAATAAATTACATGAAATTAAGCCTGTTCTAGGCAAAACTAAAGGTGCTATTAGAATTAACCGAAGAGAAGAGTCTGTTTTAACCTGTATAAGAATAGGACATGGTCGTTTGAAACATTGCTAACTTCTTAAAGGCGAAGATCAGCCTCAATATTGGTTGTCAAAGAGCTATGACTGTTAAATATATTTTAATTGAGTGTATCGATTTTGATAGTATACAAACTCAATATTTTAATGTACAAAATATGCATGTTATTTGATACAGTAGATACTTCTGTGATAGTATTGTTTTTCAAACAAATAGGACTCTATAACCAATTTTAAGGGTAGAGCTCTTGTTTACTTAGGTCATTAACCGATTTATCAAGAACCACAGAACACCAAATAGTATTAGCAGGTTGGACACAATCAAGGTCACTAAAGGCAGTCACTTAACATGAAAAATCAACCTTGTGACCTGCATTTCTAACTTATGTTTTATTAAAATGCAAGGTCTCCTTGCTTGTCCAAAATCCTAAATCTTTGCACAAGGACATACCATTGAAATGTTATGGCTGCTTAACATAAGCGTATTGCAGGGGGTACATACTCTACAAACTGTATACACTGATTTTGGATAATTCAGAAATCTTATCCAAATTAGTTATATTTATGAAACAAATATAAAGCAAATAATTTAATATAGTGTATATAATGTTCAAACATAGTTAAAACTAAATTTGGACAACCAAAATTTTAAATATATAGAAAAAAAATGTTGAGACGGGGAAATAACATTTTGATATTTCCAGTAATGCTCCTAGCAAAGATTTTGACAACAAATTAACTTCAAATGAATCTTAATTCATAATGCTTATCAACTGCAGATAAAGAAAGAATATTTTTGAAAGATATAATATGCAACTGCCTAAGTATTTCACCTCTTATTATTTTGAAAAAAATGATACTTTACGTGGGGTACGTACTCTACACATAAACTAACACAGAAACAACACTGATTTTCACAACAAAAATGAAATTAAAATGTTTAAGATACTGATTTTTATTTTGAATTGATTTGCAATGACATTCCATAAATTTTTAATACTTAGATATCTTCTTGAGCACCAATAAATTCTGTTACAGTATTGGGTTGGGCTCATCAAGGTCTGAATGTACACTTGACAGTATTACAATGCAATAAGATATGTTTAATGTCACCAAACATTTAAGATGTTGCTTATGATAACAAGCTGAATAATACCTTTTAGATAACATAAAAAAATAAAAATAAACCATGAATCAGTGTGCCATTTCCAAAACAATAAACATTTTGATGTCCTATACTTATTAAAAAAAATACTGTTATGAATGCGCATTGTGTGCTGTACCTTTTTTTCAAGTTAAAGTTAACAACTAATATAAAGGATACATTGCACAAATAAGGTATATTTTGACTAATTATTATCCATTTAGTTTTTTAAGGATTGTTTCGTGTATGACATCATGGCAAACCTGGACATTCCAGAATATCTCAGAAAAAAATGTGTTTTTTTTAAAAAGGAATTTCTGGTTTTAACCCCTGTAATAAAAGATTCTACATTTCTAATAATGATTGATTGATTGACTTTATTTGTATAGTAGTTTATACATGTACAATATAGGTACAAAAATATATTTGACCAATGTTGAGTATTGTTAGTGAAATAATTGTTGGTTGAAAATGAGATGTCTTGTCTGTTTGTAGTGTACGTACCCCCATCATAGCATACGTACCCCCTTGTACACAGAAATGTTAGTGTTGGTCTTGATAGAACTTTAAATCATTTATGTTGTTTGTAAAGTGATGAGATGTCAAGTGGACAACTGTGTTAAAAAAAAACAGGTTTTATAATTATGTTTTGGCTTTTAACACAAAATCTCTAAAAATATGAAACATGACATTTTTTAAATTTTATCTTGTTTAATTTACTCATTTTGGCTATGTTCTTCGAATAAAAAGTCCACAAACTTTTGTACTTGATGGATTCCTTGCTCTATTTAGTTCATAAATTGTTATGAGCCACCTAGTCCAAGGGTGATCAGTATTTGGTAAATACTACTCAAATGTTGTAGTGTACGTACCCCAGAAGCAATTCCATTTGAGTAAATTCATGAAGTAGACTTTATATGATACTCATTTACATTAAAATAATCATCAAACCATTTGTATTTACTTTCTATATACTTATTCAAATGTTCTTCAAAGTTTCACTTGGTCTGGCTAATGAATTTGGTAGAAAGTCGAATATTATCAAAATTATTGTAAGATTTTGTGTAGAGAGCAAACACATAATTATCAAACAATTTCTAAAAGTGTTGTTTTGTTAAACAGAGTTGTCGACTTGACATCTCATCACTTTACAAACAACATATTAAATGATTTAAAAGTCTATCAAGACCAACACTAACACCTCTGTAAACAAGGGGGTACATACTCTACAAGGGGGTACGTACACTACAAAACAGACTTCACATCTCATTTTCAGGTTTTGGGGGCATACTTTCAAGCAATAATTATCTCACTAATAATACTCAACAGTAGCTCCATATGACTGTATGATATGAAGTAGTTGTCTTTTCTGGAACTACCAATTCACATGGGGGTACGTACTCTACGCATTTTTGTTGAAATTCTCCTCAAAACATGATATGGCATAATATTCACATAACAGTGATTTGACTATCTTAAATTATTTATTTGTTTATTCCTTCATATGATATTGTCAAATGAAGGTATTTTTTAATCCATTTGTGTTATTAATATTAGAAATGTAGACAGTCTTTTATTATTGGGGTTTTAAACCAGAAATTCCGTAACAAAACACATTTTTTTCTAAGGTATCGTGGAATATGCAATTTGCGGTGATACCATACACCAGACAATCTAAAAAAAACCAGAGAAATAATTAGTCAAAATATAACTTATTTGTGCAATGTAACCTTTATATTAATTGTGAAATCTACCTTGACAGAAAGGTACAACACATAATGCACATTCGTAACAGTTGATTTTTTAAACATTTAGGACGTTAAAATATTCACTGTCTTGGAAGTAATGCACCGATTCGTGATTTCTTTTTTTTATTTAAAAGGTATTATTCACCTTGTTATCATAAATTGCATCTTGAATGTTTGGTGACGTCAAAAAATATTTCATTCATTGTAACACTGTCAAATGTACATTCAGACCTTGATTGTGACCAACCCGTAGTCTTTTTAATAATTTATACATATTTATTTTATACATAGCTGATTACGGTGTTTCATTTTCGGGACGTTTTTTCCGATCAAGCTGCTCATTAATAGAAATGTTCTCTGATATGTAGTAAACCCTCAGAAAAAAATTAAGACCAATCGGTCAACTTTTAGACCCCCCTACCACCTTGTATGTATGACTTCGGAAATCAGTGCTCGGTGGCCATTTTCTGGTTAAAATTCAAGTCTCATTGCCTCATAATTTCATTTTATTCAATTCAGATAATGCCTTTGTCATGCAAATGTTATTTTAAAGGTTAATTAATATTTCAAGATCATTCTTATGTAAAATGGGCCAAGATAAGATTATTGAAATTCAAGACATTAACTCTGAAATATATACATTTTCAAATGAATTTCACACTCATATCAGATACATTTGTTCACATTATTTCCACATTAACTCCAAATTTAGAATGATAGTTTAGACCAGCACATTGCCTTGTTTCATGGGCCTTTGTTTCTTCAGGTACACTTGGTTGCTCCAGCTGTGGGAGGATATGTGTGACTATGAGATGTGATATGATTCTGAGGTTAATTCACAGTTTGAAATATATCTTTCACATATCCATTTTAACATTAAGCATAAATTGTTCTCCCTCAATTCAAGATCATCCAGCATGTTGATGTTGGGCAGCAGAGAGTTCTTTTCACCAGAAATGGAGGCGAAGGAATTCATTCTAATGTAAGAGTACCCAGTCAATTCCGTTGTGGTCATAAAGCAATTCTCCAGAGTGTACCATCCTCTCTTATGTGATTGAGAATGAGTAGATGGCGTGAGAGCTATAATTGTCAAACCCTTAGAACGGATTAGGGTCATCGCATGGTATATGTCAGAAGAGGAAGTATCATCAAGAGAGGAAGAAGGACCACCACATCAGCAGTTGCAGTTTTTGCACAGTGCCAAGCGATAGATCCAATACTGTCCACAGAGACCTCAACGATGCAGTCCTTGCGTAGGATGCGACGGGCTATCTCGGCCTGCTGATCGTTGTTTTTTTAAACGTTTTTTTAAATGGATTTTCATATTGAAAAGGAAATATTAACAAATTGTGACATTTATGAGATGCATACTATCACAATCATTCTATTCTTATTTTGTTCCTCCTCTTTCGTCTTTACTTCCTTCTCCAAATCAATCACTTCATCAGCGGTTGGAAGATTTAAGCACATTCTCCTTGTTGGCCAGAAGGCGGGATAAGGCCTTCATCTCATCAATGAGCTTGTTGTTTTGCTCTTTTAAAGCTGCATTCTCCCTAAGAGTTAACTTGGAGAATTCTTCCAATCTGGCATTTTCGGCCGATAGTGTAGCATTTTCTTCAAGAAAGGATTCAACGCTTGCAGATTTTTTCTCCAACTCGGCAATAAGGTCACGAAGGTCATCATCAAATTGTGCCCCAGGGAGTGGAAGAGACGACTCTAGGCTCATGCAAGTTGGATGTGAAGAGAGCTTCTTGTCTTTGCAGAGCCAGCCATGATAAAAAGTTCAGAGAAATATTTCAAGAATTTCTATGATAAATAATTTCAAGGTATTTTCAGACGACTGTAGCAGGAAAGTCTGAGATAGTGTTTACGTGGGTCAAGAGTAATTTGAGACCCTAATCTGGCTCACTCGTCTCAATATGCACTAATATGTGTCAAGTATATGTTATTTGTCTGCAATAGTTATTTGTTTCGTTTGTTTGGGTTTTACATCACTTTCAACATTATTTCAATTATTTCATGACTACTTGTAGCAGATATAGTGCTGCCTCACTGAATTGTCATGTCGCAGGTCCTTGACATGACAACCCACCCACCCACAGATTTACAAGGACAATGGGTTAACCCTTTGGCACAGGCCACAGGCCTCAGCTACCTTGCATACCCACAATACCTAGCCCTTTTCCAAACTTCAAATATTTCATGTGTGTATGTTGGAACAGTTTTTCCAATGGTCCATGTTGTGAGATTCACAATTCTAAACAGCATCTGTGCAGTGAAGTATAATTTGCAGCTGTTTTAAGATTCTGCAAATCTTCACCTGTAACTGTAATTCTTTTAATTTAAAATTGATGCAGCTTCTCTGAGGTGAAGAGCAAGGAATGCAAGAACAAAGAGTTAAAAGTCTGTGTCATAATTTGCAGATCTCCGAGAGTTAATCAGTCATAAAATGACTGCTGAATATCTTTCAATCTTCAGTAAATCGGAGAGAGGCCGGTCTATTTTTCTTTGTAGTACTTGTGAAGTCTGTATTGAATCTTCTTCGCGCCAATCTTGTGCAGGGATATTAAATAAGCTTCAGCAGACTGCAAATAATTAAATATAAATGTAAAATATTAGAAGAAAAAAGGTCTATTTCTTATACATAAAAATGGATATTTACATGACCATGAGTTTGCGAAACTATTCCTCCAGCCAATGTTCAGACACCAATTAATACCAAAACATTTTGAATTTTTTTTTTGAATATTTTATAAAATTGATTCACTCAACTCACTTTGCCAGTGTTGCCATCCAAGATTCATCAGATGCAGGGGTTCAGGCCAGACCTTAAGCCAATGAATACCCAATGGATGCAAGAACTTGGTGTGGCTGGAGTGGTCAGTGATGAATTTCATAACCTTATTTCTGGGAACTTTTCTTCTGGATTTTTTTTTCAAGCTGCTTACAGCCTCTGCATCCTTCACTTTTTTATATGTCCACTTTTTCCATGTTTCACCAATTTCACCATCAGCTCCAAATGTGACAAAAGATGTGCCTTCAAAACCTTTTAAGTTCATAATCATTTGTCAAATAAAATTCTCAAAAGTAATTTTTCTAGGTCATGCCAACAACAGCTGATATCTGGAAGTGGAAATACATTTAGCTGTACAAGCTAATAATATCAGAATAACATCCCTTTTTACATACTTTCTTGATCTTTCAATGGAATTGCCACGGGCCGTGGCGCAGTTGGTTAGAGCGCCAGCTTATTAGCACCAGTTCCTCTGTGGTGATCTAAAGGTCGTGGGTTCGAATCCCGGCCATGCTGAGATTGAACTCATGATACAATTTCCCACATGAGCTGAGGCCTGTGCCAAAAGGGTTAACCCGTTGTCCTTGTAAATCTGTGACCGGGTGGGTTGTCATGTCAAGGACCTGCGACATGACAATTCAGTGAGGCAGCACTATATCTGCTACAAGTAGGTCTCATCACGAAATGACTGAAATAATGTTGAAAGTGATGTAAAGCCCCAAACAAACAAACAAACAAATCAATGGAATTGCTTGTGTTGTTTTATAGACTACTAATATCCGGTAAATACAAAACATTAAGAATGAATTAAATTTCAAATAATATTTTATTTAGTATCAGTGATCATATTTTCATAGTATGTTTCAAAATTTTAAGATATTGGTTATAAAATGATTAAAGCATTCAATGACATATAACCTGACTTTCAGACACATTTTCATTACATAACTTGAATGTTTATACCCTAAACAGTGCTTTTGTGTAGTATTACCCAAAATATTCCCTGTTAACAACTTTCTGTGGCATTTGTAAGTCAATCAGTTGTCTGCTGAAACCTGCACCAGCAATTGAACACTGTCAACAAGCTTCGTTTAGCCTGTCTGTGATCTTGTGTAAACACCTAACTAGTTATAAGTTGGGCACCTGTCCAGCTTGGGAAACTGTCAAGCTTGGGAAATAGGGTGATGTTTTGTACAATTTATTGCCAGTATACTTCAGAACAACATAAGATCATTTTAATATTATTTGAATCAATGAAATAACTGTCATGGCTGTGACAAATATTTTATGGTTGTGACAAAATATCTTATGGTTGTGAAAGATATATAATTTATGGGAAAAGTATTTATTTGAAAAATATTTTATGCATGTGAAAACCTTTCTGTCAAAAAGGGAAGACATGACTCAAAAGCTGGGGTTCCTTAAAGCCGAGATATGGAAAAAGTGACATTAAACCCTTTGATCACTGGTTTGGCCTTAAATCACAAGGACTTTAAATGGCAAAACTGTGAATACTGATAATTGGTATCAGTGAAAGTTATGAATTGACCCCTTTGATGAAATTTGGGTTTTTTCACAACTCCGAATGGGAAGACATCAAAGGCTGCATGGATTCCCCCATAAAGTCTGGGCTGTATAGAATTGATGTTTTTTGTTTTTGATTTTTTACCTCTTCTTGCAAACATATATAATATAAAAAATAATGATTTTGTCAAGAAAACAAAGGTGAAATCTTCATAATGGGGTTCTATTCGAGAGAAATGCACATCAGAACATATAGAATTGAATTATGTTTTGCAAACGTAGAAAATATTAAGAATAATGACTTTATATAGAAGACAAAGATGAAATCTTCATAATGGGGTTCTATTTAAGCGATATATACGTCAGAACATAAAACTAAATTGTCATAACTACATAAATATTCATCATTTATTAATAAAGAAAAGGCACTATCATAATGATAAGTGTTATCTTCCAATCCATTCTCTAAATAATGAAACAATGCCTGAAAATGTGTTTTGACAAATGGTAAACAACACCTGTGATTTACAGAGTCCCATGACAGTTCAAATGTCAAGATCACACAACACATTTCCTGGACAGTACAGGGAGTATTTGGTGGTCACAAAAATCATAATTCTCAGAGCAGATGTTCTTTGTATGTATGTCAATTTAAAGATCATATATTGTATTCAGTTACCTTAAACCACTGTAAAATCGACTGGAACCTTCCAGGTTTCATGATTGCTTTAAATGTTTAACCGATCAACAAGATATATGGGTATATATTACAACTGAAGAAATTATATGGCCTGGAATGGACAGAAATAAATTTAACAGAAATTGGTCTCAATTGATAGAATTTAAAATGGAAGTTAACTGTAACATTCACAAACCTGAAGGATGCGGTGCTTCCTTTCTGGCAAAATCATAACCTCATTTTCTAGGCTGGCCTTTTTTGACTTCTTCTTTGGACAGCGAACCCACCAGGTTCTGTTTCCATTTTGACATATTCATAATGCTTTTCTCATATCCTGACTTCTGTTCTTTTAGTGTTTTGCATTTGTTTTCTAGTCATCTAACCTAAGACAATGAAGGTGACAGGTTATATTGGTGGACTAACTTCAATGCCTGAAATTAATATTTTATCAAACATAACATAAGCTAATTATATAATATGCATCATCACATGGTAATGGTTTATTATCCTAGATGATGTACCCTAGGTTACTGCAATGGATTGAATAGGTGAGACTTACAAGACTTGCTACATTTGACAAGTGAGAAACAGCAACATAAACAAAAGACAGCTACTTAAGTGAGAGACAACACCAGTGATAGACAACTACACAAGTGGGAAACAGTTGCACAAGTGAGACATAAACCTTGCAGACAGCTTCATAATCATGAGACAAGTGAGAGGCAACTGTGTGACGGTCAGCTGCACAAGTGAGAGACTGTGGCACAAGTTAGACATAACTAACAGATGCACACAAAACAGCAAATGACTTCTTGTTCAGCAACTTGTCTTTGATGTATAAGAATATTTAAAATAAGGAAACAAGCCATTTCTTAAATGCACATAAAAGATTTATTCTGTTCTCCTAACAAAATAAATCTGCCTACACCATACATCTCAATCATTATAAATTCACATTTAATAAATCAAATAGTCTACATCCAACCACCATTATGTACATGCAGTCCTGGCTGCTAATTAACTAATTGATACAATTGATATAATTGATATAACTAATTGATACCTGGCCAAACATGTCGAGTCGTGTCAGTGCGTTCCCCTGCTTTAACCACCTTTACCTACCGTAAAGTCTTCTTAAACATAAGCTGAATTTATGATACAATTTCATACATAAGCCGAGACCCGTGCCAGAGTGTTAACCTGTTGTTTTTGTAAATCTGTGACTGGGTGGGTTGTCATGTCAAGTACCTGCGACATGACAATTCAGTAATGCAGCACTGTATCTGCTACATGTAGGTCTCATCACGAAATGAATGGAATAATGTTGAAAGTGATGTAAAACCCCAAACAAACAAACAAACAAAATAATTTTTAATTCAAAACAGAATGTATGAAACCTGCAAGGCATCCTAAATGTCAATTTTCTTAAAGATCATGCATTTAAAAATGACAATTGGCAAGAATGAATGATAACGGCATGTTTTATTATTCACATTTGTTGATTTTGGACTGAGATATTTGCTAATATTAAAGATTTGGGGTAGAAAACTGTTCATCTCAGTTTTCTTTACAGGAAATAAATGAAGCCTGCAAGGCATCCAAGGTGTCAATTTTCTCAATGATAATGCATTTAAAAATGACAGTTTGCAAGAATGAATGACAAGGGAATGTCATATGAGTTTTACATAAAACAGTCTAGAAAAGTGACTGCAAAAAACTCAAAACTAAATAAGACATATACACAACCTGAACAATCTAAACCACAGGGTTATAGGTTCACAGTACAAGAACCAAAAACCCACAACATGAAACCCATGTCGCTAAGATTGAAACTTCCAATTTTTAGAACCAACAACAGAAGAACAGGACAGATGGAAGGTCGAAGGGAGGGAAACCAACAATGTTCTCCCCCCACAGGATCAACCTATCCCAGAACAAACTCCCATTCACCCCCAGGATTCGGATACCCTTGATGATATCCTGGAGGCCCAATACTGGGACACAAGCAACCCCCCCGCAGAATGGAGCAAAATCATGGAGGACCTCCTGAATACTCTAAATGAATAAACTGTTTCTATGAACTGCAAAACCCAATATGTCTTAAAACAAAATATTGTACCTTGACAACAACAAGGAAACACCGAAGAAAAGATGACACGAAATAAATAAATATTTCCAAAAAAATCTTTCTTCTTGACAGAGTCTTGTATCCCCCAAGGGGGCAAAAATCATAGGCAAATACACACCTATTCCCACAAAAAATTGGTTAAAAAATGGCCAATAACCCAACAAAAATAATGGTATAATAATTTCCTAAAAATATTGAAAAATCCTCATAGAAAACAATAGAAAACATGGGGTTCAATATATCCAGCTTAGAAATGGACATTCCGACTCCGCACCGGAGTCGTAGGCAGCGCGAAAAAAACGAAATAGTCTGATGGCTTCAAGGGAGAGGGTCCGTAATTTAAAAACATTAAATCAACCAATCAAACCCGCTGTAAAAGCAAAATTTGCTTCAAAAAAAGTCCCAAATGCCTCGGAAAAGGTTAAAAATATAACGTTTCATACGTTACAATCATTTTGGTCGCAAAAAACGCACTCCAAACCACGATAAAACGGTTTTTCATATAGCACCTCCACCAGGAGCTAGAAAAAAAACAATAGCACCTCCAGACTGGAGGCACCCTAGAGGAGGTGCCAGGCACCTCCAGAGGTGCTAGCACCTCCACGCTTTCCTATATAAGCATGAATTAGGATAACGCAGTCAGTCCCCATCCAACTGACGAGATCCAAAGAGATTGAAACCAGTGTTGGTATTGGTTGGGACTACGATCGTTGTTCAAGATCGTCTTATGCAGCATCGCCTACTTACAAGGGAATGTTATATCATTCAAATCTTTGAGAAAATTGACATCTTGGTTCCCTGCAGATTTCAATCATTGTCACTTTCGTACATAGAAATCTGAGATGCAGTGTCAAGTTGTTTAGAATGACTAAGTTGCATGATATTTTATTAGATATTTATTGATATGATTGTTCAGATTTTCATTTGATGTGATACCAAAAAAATCAACATATCTTCCATCAATTTTCAGATCTGTGGTGTATGGAAGATAGTATATTTATTTTTGGATTTAATGATAATTTTTCTAATTTATTTGTTTGTTTTATGTTTTTTTGAGTCATTTCGGGATGAGACCTACTTGTAGCAGACATAGTGCTGCCACACTTCGGGACAATAGCCTCAGCTCATGCTTTAATAATTTTTGTTTGTTTGTTTATTTGGGGTTTTACATCACTTTCAACAGTATTTCAGTCATTTCGTGATGAGACCTACTTGTAGCAGATATAGTGCTGCCTCACTGAATTGTCATGTCGTAGGTCCTTGACATGACAACTCACCCGGTCACAGATTTACAAGGACAACGGGTTAACCCTTTAGGCACGGTCCTCAGCTCATGTGGGAAATTGTATCATGAGTTCAATCCCCGCACGGCCGGGGTTCGAACCCACGACCTTTGGATCACCACAGAGGAACTGGTGCTAATAAGCTGGCACTCTAACCAACTGCGCCACGGCCCGTGGCCCTGCTTTAATAATAAATGTTTTAATGATAAATTGAGTCATGATCTCAATCTCGGCACAAACCCACGAACTTTGGATCACACAGAGGAACTTGTGCTAATAAGTTGGCGCTCTTACCAACTGTGCCAGTCACTAAGTTTGATTATTTCATTATTGAGAGTACATTTGAATAAGCAATATTTTGAAATAGAAAGTGTAATGCTAAGCTTGTGCCTATGGCTATTGTAGTGACCTGGTATTGCATCTACTTACATCGACCATCGCAACTACCCGACTTGTGTTAGAAAACTCTGGCGGATAAATACAGAGTTTCTGGGATAAAACAGATGACTATTCAAATTATACCGAACCAGTAAGTGTCCGCCATTACAAACATATAATACTACAACTTAAATAATATCTGAGCACTGAGTGATCCTTAAGATAGCTTTATATATTGAGTCAGTAATATACGCTTCAATTTAACCGCATTAAACAAGTACACAGAAGTAAAATACAAGGAGTAACAATAACATCAGAAAAAATCGAGTCTAACTTATCAGCTCAATTTGCGACTCGATCAGCTTGAAATAACGACTCACCTGTGTCACCTGTGTCAGTCTGTCTCAGCCAGAGATTAATCACACTAACCCTACCTTAGTGGGTTTCTAGACAGTCCGCACCCGCGCACTCCGCACCCGTCATAGCGCACCGTTACCGAACCGCACCTTGGTCAAACTGCACCCAGTCAATACCGCACCCCAAGTCAAATCGCAATATCTCTCTCAAAAACGATAATCCGTGTTATTTACTCACCAGATTTTCATCTGTGGATATTTTTACAGCATTTATGATTGTTCTTTATACTATTTACTTCTCATATTATTTGTATTCACCTCCTCAGAGATTCGATCTGCATATTAGTGTTAAGATTGGTACTTTCCCCAAAATGAAGCTAAAAATTACAGACAAAAATTATGTCCCACATTGACAAGTCTTTGATTTCTAACAAAAAAGTTCTCCCATTATTTTATGGTTAGTTTTAGATTCTTTGGGTGTTTTGTGTATGTTTTATCATAATAAATGTCCCAGCTCACCCTCAGATATCTCTGTGAAAAGTGCCATATTGGGGGGAGAACATAATATTTCATTTTTGCTCTTTATTTAATTTATTGTAAGCATATTATATTACAATGACAATGTACAATCATTTTTTTGCTACATAATTTAAATCTCGTCAGTTCTCATCACTTCAATCACTACCATGTTCATTTGCTTTTTACATGCATGGACCATTCAGGTGACTGCAGGCACTCAACAGGGCTGATGTTTACAGGGCTCCAGCATTATAACTGTCCCACATGGAAAATATCTTCCCCTGGATTTGGTTGTATTTCTTTCGCTGATATCGCACCAACTTTGAGGCCTTGATCAATTTTACTTGTGGATACAGCTGTGGACTCTTTGTGGAGGAGCTGGATCATGACATACAATTGCAGGGAGCATCTGCCAGCCTTGTAATTCAAGCGTCTGTGCCATCCCTCCACATCGTTGTTGGTCCGGATGGCTTGGCCGTACACAGACCAATCCGAGGGGGTCCAGTACCCATCGAACCAGGTGGACTGGATATACCGGCATAGCTCTTGAAGGGGGCCTGGTGTTGCCTTGCTTTTCAGCCACGCAAAGGTTTCTGGTATGTGTTCCTGGGGCAGAAAGGGCAGCGCCAATAATTTTCTGATGTACGAATGGACAGCAGAGTCGGCTGTGTATGTTGCTTGTAGTCTCAGGGCTTGGCATCTTCTCCACACTGCTTGAGTCCAGTGGAACACGCACCTTTTGACCACCACATCAGGAAATATTTTTCTTACGCCTTTCCACATACCAACTTCAAAGTTTGCTTCACTGATACACCTTTGGCTGGTAGTTTTCTTTTAATGTCTTTAAGGACTTTCTTGTAATCCTTTGTTTTTCTCCTGGACATTAGCACAAATGCCAAAGGTACTTGTTTCAAGCTGTCAGTGTCACTTTTTACAAAAGAATGGATGCTGAATAATTGCACAAATGGTTTC
This sequence comes from Amphiduros pacificus, assembly GCA_949316495.1. Lineage (NCBI taxonomy): Eukaryota > Metazoa > Annelida > Polychaeta > Phyllodocida > Hesionidae > Amphiduros > Amphiduros pacificus. Next base: position 22,219,299 of record OX439006.1, read on the forward strand.
GAAACAGTCTTGAAAGTGCCATCCAGATACAAGGTCTTCGATTTGTCTAAAACTGTCTCCTGGTCAGGGCTGTAAAATACTAGGTGACGAGCGCCATCTGTAGTGATGTCACTGCATAAAAATTCACTGGGGATGAAGTCTACGTCTATATCAAAGGTCAGGTCTTTGGGTTCAGCTGGTCGTTGAGCTTGACAGACTCTGTTGGCTGTCCTGATGAGGTTGGCTGGTTTGGGACAGCATTGGCCTGGAACATTAGCCAGCTTATCGGCCATCACCTCCACAATGGCAGCACCTGAGGTGAAGATGTTCTCCCTGGCTTTCTGTTTCAGCTAGGCCCTTATCTCCACCTCCACCTGAGCCCCTGACCTGGCCTGATGAACGTGGTCATGCATCCCCTGGTGAAGATGTCACCAACCTGAATGACCGAAGCGGGACACCTCAGGGCCTTGCTTCGGACACTGCATATCCAGGTTGTGCTATTGTGTTGGGGCTTCTTCTGCCACTTCTTCGTATAGCCATAGCCATTGCTAGTCTGTCAGCATGGGATTGCCCATTCTGGTTGTATTCTTCACAACATTGTAGACCTCCAGATTGACTTCAAGGGATGGCTGGAGATTGGGAGGGTGTCATCTGCTAGGGTCTCCTCAGTCGGCTGACTAGGGCGGGTGAAACTGTGACTGACGTGGAAAGTGTCAGGGACTGCAATGACAAAAGAAAAAACCAGTAAGTAATGTTGTACAAACAATATAATCCCATCATATTCTTTCAATTCTCAACATACAATTCACTAAAAATTATAATTACCTAAATGTACTGATGTCTGTATTTGTAGAGGTCATTGTGCTGGGAAGTGGGCATCTGGTACAGTACCATGAGAGCAGCTCCATCTCCCCACGCACTATCTTACAATAATCTGACATGGTAAAGCCAGTGCCACAAACTCTGTGCGGCCACTGGCTACAGCGGTCACACTGGAAGGCATGCTGCCTCGGTCGGACATCCTTCTGACACTGGACACATGGGTTATCAGGAACTTGTGACATGTTGACTGGTTAGATGCATAAATGAATCTGATTTGCACAAGATAAACTCCCCCCTTATATTCTCTTAATTACTTTGATGTCCTTCATATAACACAAAAGAACAATATGTGTGAATAAAATTATTGAGGTGTGATACCAAGAAACAATATGTGTGAATAAAATTATTGAGGTTTAAGGCCAAGTCTTTGATGGGATTATGACACCTTTTGAATGTGTGACTGCATAATTCTTTGAGGGGATTATAACACCTCACAACAAAGAGGACAGTATACACACCTTTAGATTGTTTATGTGTACGGTGTGAAAACTCACTTTGAAGCAGTTAAAACATTTATTGTTTATTAACTTTGCCAGTTTTAAATTATTTATTTCATAATTACTTTGAAAAGTTTATTTAAAACAGCTTATCACATTTATAAAATAAAACTCAAAATCAAATCACTTGCTCCACACATTTTATTTTGCTTTATATTATTATCCGAACCGCACCTTGGTCAAACCGCACCCAGTCAATACCGCACCCCAAGTCAAATCACAATATCTCTTAAAAACGATAATCCGTGTTATTTACTCACCAGATTTTCATCTGTGGATATTTTTACAGCATTTATGATTGTTCTTTATACTATTTACTTCTCATATTATTTGTATTCGCCTCCTCAGAGATTCGATCTACATATTAGTGTTAAGATTGGTACTTTCCCCAAAATGAGGCTAAAAATTACAGGCAAAAATTATGTCCCACATTGACAAGTCTTTGATTTCTAACAAAAAAGTTCTCCCATTATTTTATGGTTAGTTTTAGATTCTTTGGGTGTTTTGTGTATGTTTTATCATAATAAATGTCCCAGCTCACCCTCAGATACCCTCAGACATAATATTTCATTTTTGCTCTTTATTTAATTTATTGTAAGCATATTATATGACAATGTACAATCATTTTTTGCTACATAATTTAAATCTTGTCAGTTCTCATCACTTCAATCACTACCATGTTCATTTGCTTTTTACATGCATGGACCATTCAGGTGACTGCAGGCACTCAACAGGGCTGATGTTTTCAGGGCTCCAGCATTATAACTGTCCCACATGGAAAATATCTTCCCCTGGATTTGGTTGTATTTCTTTCGCTGATATCGCACCAACTTTGAGGCCTTGATCAATTTTACTTGTGGATACAGCTGTGGACTCTTTGTGGAGGAGCTGGATCATGACATACAATTGCAGGGAGCATCTGCCAGCCTTGTAATTCAAGCGTCTGTGCCATCCCTCCACATCGTTGTTGGTCCGGATGGATTGGCCGTACACAGACCAATCCGAGGGGGTCCAGTACCCATCGAACCAGGTGGACTGGATTTACCGGCACAGCTCTTGAAGGGGGCCTGGTGTTGCCTTGCTTTTCAGCCACGCAAAGGTTTCTGGTATGTGTTCCTGGGGCAGAAAGGGCAGTGCCAATAATTTTCTGCAGAGTCGGCTGTGTATGTTGCTTGTAGTTTCAGGGCTTGGCATCTTCTCCACACTGCTTGAGTCCAGTGGAACACGCACCCCTTGACCACCACATCAGGAAATATTTTTCTTACACCTTTCCACATACCAACTTCAAAGTTTGCTTCACTGATACACCTTTGGCTGGTAGTTATTCTTTTAATGTCTTTAAGGACTTTCTTGTAATCCTTTGTTTTTCTCCTGGACATTAGCACAAATGCCAAAGGTACTTGTTTCAAGCTGTCAGTGTCACTTTTTACAAAAGAATGGATGCTGAATAATTGCACAAATGGTTTCGAAACAGTCTTGAAAGTGCCATCCAGATACAAGGTCTTCGATTTGTCTAAAACTGTCTCCTGGTCAGGGCTGTAAAATACTAGGTGACGAGCGCCATCTGTAGTGATGTCACTGCATAAAAATTCACTGGGGATGAAGTCTACGTCTATATCAAAGGTCAGGTCTTTGGGTTCAGCTGGTCGTTGAGCTTGACAGACTCTGTTGGCTGTCCTGATGAGGTTGGCTGGTTTGGGACAGCATTGGCCTGGAACATTAGCCAGCTTATCGGCCATCACCTCCACAATGGCAGCACCTGAGGTGAAGATGTTCTCCCTGGCTTTCTGTTTCAGCTAGGCCCTTATCTCCACCTCCACCTGAGCCCCTGACCTGGCCTGATGAACGTGGTCATGCATCCCCTGGTGAAGATGTCACCAACCTGAATGACCGAAGCGGGACACCTCAGGGCCTTGCTTCGGACACTGCATATCCAGGTTGTGCTATTGTGTTGGGGCTTCTTCTGCCACTTCTTCGTATAGCCATAGCCATTGCTAGTCTGTCAGCATGGGATTGCCCATTCTGGTTGTATTCTTCACAACATTGTAGACCTCCAGATTGACTTCAAGGGATGGCTGGAGATTGGGAGGGTGTCATCTGCTAGGGTCTCCTCAGTCGGCTGACTAGGGCGGGTGAAACTGTGACTGACGTGGAAAGTGTCAGGGACTGCAATGACAAAAGAAAAAACCAGTAAGTAATGTTGTACAAACAATATAATCCCATCATATTCTTTCAATTCTCAACATACAATTCACTAAAAATTATAATTACCTAAATGTACTGATGTCTGTATTTGTAGAGGTCATTGTGCTGGGAAGTGGGCATCTGGTACAGTACCATGAGAGCAGCTCCATCTCCCCACGCACTATCTTACAATAATCTGACATGGTAAAGCCAGTGCCACAAACTCTGTGCGGCCACTGGCTACAGCGGTCACACTGGAAGGCATGCTGCCTCGGTCGGACATCCTTCTGACACTGGACACATGGGTTATCAGGAACTTGTGACATGTTGACTGGTTAGATGCATAAATGAATCTGATTTGCACAAGATAAACTCCCCCCTTATATTCTCTTAATTACTTTGATGTCCTTCATATAACACAAAAGAACAATATGTGTGAATAAAATTATTGAGGTGTGATACCAAGAAACAATATGTGTGAATAAAATTATTGAGGTTTAAGGCCAAGTCTTTGATGGGATTATGACACCTTTTGAATGTGTGACTGCATAATTCTTTGAGGGGATTATAACACCTCACAACAAAGAGGACAGTATACACACCTTTAGATTGTTTATGTGTACGGTGTGAAAACTCACTTTGAAGCAGTTAAAACATTTATTGTTTATTAACTTTGCCAGTTTTAAATTATTTATTTCATAATTACTTTGAAAAGTTTATTTAAAACAGCTTATCACATTTATAAAATAAAACTCAAAATCAAATCACTTGCTCCACACATTTTATTTTGCTTTATATTATTATCCGAACCGCACCTTGGTCAAACCGCACCCAGTCAATACCGCACCCCAAGTCAAATCACAATATCTCTTAAAAACGATAATCCGTGTTATTTACTCACCAGATTTTCATCTGTGGATATTTTTACAGCATTTATGATTGTTCTTTATACTATTTACTTCTCATATTATTTGTATTCGCCTCCTCAGAGATTCGATCTACATATTAGTGTTAAGATTGGTACTTTCCCCAAAATGAGGCTAAAAATTACAGGCAAAAATTATGTCCCACATTGACAAGTCTTTGATTTCTAACAAAAAAGTTCTCCCATTATTTTATGGTTAGTTTTAGATTCTTTGGGTGTTTTGTGTATGTTTTATCATAATAAATGTCCCAGCTCACCCTCAGATACCCTCAGACATAATATTTCATTTTTGCTCTTTATTTAATTTATTGTAAGCATATTATATGACAATGTACAATCATTTTTTGCTACATAATTTAAATCTTGTCAGTTCTCATCACTTCAATCACTACCATGTTCATTTGCTTTTTACATGCATGGACCATTCAGGTGACTGCAGGCACTCAACAGGGCTGATGTTTTCAGGGCTCCAGCATTATAACTGTCCCACATGGAAAATATCTTCCCCTGGATTTGGTTGTATTTCTTTCGCTGATATCGCACCAACTTTGAGGCCTTGATCAATTTTACTTGTGGATACAGCTGTGGACTCTTTGTGGAGGAGCTGGATCATGACATACAATTGCAGGGAGCATCTGCCAGCCTTGTAATTCAAGCGTCTGTGCCATCCCTCCACATCGTTGTTGGTCCGGATGGATTGGCCGTACACAGACCAATCCGAGGGGGTCCAGTACCCATCGAACCAGGTGGACTGGATTTACCGGCACAGCTCTTGAAGGGGGCCTGGTGTTGCCTTGCTTTTCAGCCACGCAAAGGTTTCTGGTATGTGTTCCTGGGGCAGAAAGGGCAGCGCCAATAATTTTCTGCAGAGTCGGCTGTGTATGTTGCTTGTAGTTTCAGGGCTTGGCATCTTCTCCACACTGCTTGAGTCCAGTGGAACACGCACCCCTTGACCACCACATCAGGAAATATTTTTCTTACGCCTTTCCACATACCAACTTCAAAGTTTGCTTCACTGATACACCTTTGGCTGGTAGTTATTCTTTTAATGTCTTTAAGGACTTTCTTGTAATCCTTTGTTTTTCTCCTGGACATTAGCACAAATGCCAAAGGTACTTGTTTCAAGCTGTCAGTGTCACTTTTTACAAAAGAATGGATGCTGAATAATTGCACAAATGGTTTCGAAACAGTCTTGAAAGTGCCATCCAGATACAAGGTCTTCGATTTGTCTAAAACTGTCTCCTGGTCAGGGCTGTAAAATACTAGGTGACGAGCGCCATCTGTAGTGATGTCACTGCATAAAAATTCACTGGGGATGAAGTCTACGTCTATATCAAAGGTCAGGTCTTTGGGTTCAGCTGGTCGTTGAGCTTGACAGACTCTGTTGGCTGTCCTGATGAGGTTGGCTGGTTTGGGACAGCATTGGCCTGGAACATTAGCCAGCTTATCGGCCATCACCTCCACAATGGCAGCACCTGAGGTGAAGATGTTCTCCCTGGCTTTCTGTTTCAGCTAGGCCCTTATCTCCACCTCCACCTGAGCCCCTGACCTGGCCTGATGAACGTGGTCATGCATCCCCTGGTGAAGATGTCACCAACCTGAATGACCGAAGCGGGACACCTCAGGGCCTTGCTTCGGACACTGCATATCCAGGTTGTGCTATTGTGTTGGGGCTTCTTCTGCCACTTCTTCGTATAGCCATAGCCATTGCTAGTCTGTCAGCATGGGATTGCCCATTCTGGTTGTATTCTTCACAACATTGTAGACCTCCAGATTGACTTCAAGGGATGGCTGGAGATTGGGAGGGTGTCATCTGCTAGGGTCTCCTCAGTCGGCTGACTAGGGCGGGTGAAACTGTGACTGACGTGGAAAGTGTCAGGGACTGCAATGACAAAAGAAAAAACCAGTAAGTAATGTTGTACAAACAATATAATCCCATCATATTCTTTCAATTCTCAACATACAATTCACTAAAAATTATAATTACCTAAATGTACTGATGTCTGTATTTGTAGAGGTCATTGTGCTGGGAAGTGGGCATCTGGTACAGTACCATGAGAGCAGCTCCATCTCCCCACGCACTATCTTACAATAATCTGACATGGTAAAGCCAGTGCCACAAACTCTGTGCGGCCACTGGCTACAGCGGTCACACTGGAAGGCATGCTGCCTCGGTCGGACATCCTTCTGACACTGGACACATGGGTTATCAGGAACTTGTGACATGTTGACTGGTTAGATGCATAAATGAATCTGATTTGCACAAGATAAACTCCCCCCTTATATTCTCTTAATTACTTTGATGTCCTTCATATAACACAAAAGAACAATATGTGTGAATAAAATTATTGAGGTGTGATACCAAGAAACAATATGTGTGAATAAAATTATTGAGGTTTAAGGCCAAGTCTTTGATGGGATTATGACACCTTTTGAATGTGTGACTGCATAATTCTTTGAGGGGATTATAACACCTCACAACAAAGAGGACAGTATACACACCTTTAGATTGTTTATGTGTACGGTGTGAAAACTCACTTTGAAGCAGTTAAAACATTTATTGTTTATTAACTTTGCCAGTTTTAAATTATTTATTTCATAATTACTTTGAAAAGTTTATTTAAAACAGCTTATCACATTTATAAAATAAAACTCAAAATCAAATCACTTGCTCCACACATTTTATTTTGCTTTATATTATTATCCGAACCGCACCTTGGTCAAACCGCACCCAGTCAATACCGCACCCCAAGTCAAATCACAATATCTCTTAAAAACGATAATCCGTGTTATTTACTCACCAGATTTTCATCTGTGGATATTTTTACAGCATTTATGATTGTTCTTTATACTATTTACTTCTCATATTATTTGTATTCGCCTCCTCAGAGATTTGATCTACATATTAGTGTTAAGATTGGTACTTTCCCCAAAATGAGGCTAAAAATTACAGGCAAAAATTATGTCCCACATTGACAAGTCTTTGATTTCTAACAAAAAAGTTCTCCCATTATTTTATGGTTAGTTTTAGATTCTTTGGGTGTTTTGTGTATGTTTTATCATAATAAATGTCCCAGCTCACCCTCAGATACCCTCAGACATAATATTTCATTTTTGCTCTTTATTTAATTTATTGTAAGCATATTATATGACAATGTACAATCATTTTTTGCTACATAATTTAAATCTTGTCAGTTCTCATCACTTCAATCACTACCATGTTCATTTGCTTTTTACATGCATGGACCATTCAGGTGACTGCAGGCACTCAACAGGGCTGATGTTTTCAGGGCTCCAGCATTATAACTGTCCCACATGGAAAATATCTTCCCCTGGATTTGGTTGTATTTCTTTCGCTGATATCGCACCAACTTTGAGGCCTTGATCAATTTTACTTGTGGATACAGCTGTGGACTCTTTGTGGAGGAGCTGGATCATGACATACAATTGCAGGGAGCATCTGCCAGCCTTGTAATTCAAGCGTCTGTGCCATCCCTCCACATCGTTGTTGGTCCGGATGGATTGGCCGTACACAGACCAATCCGAGGGGGTCCAGTACCCATCGAACCAGGTGGACTGGATTTACCGGCACAGCTCTTGAAGGGGGCCTGGTGTTGCCTTGCTTTTCAGCCACGCAAAGGTTTCTGGTATGTGTTCCTGGGGCAGAAAGGGCAGCGCCAATAATTTTCTGCAGAGTCGGCTGTGTATGTTGCTTGTAGTTTCAGGGCTTGGCATCTTCTCCACACTGCTTGAGTCCAGTGGAACACGCACCCCTTGACCACCACATCAGGAAATATTTTTCTTACGCCTTTCCACATACCAACTTCAAAGTTTGCTTCACTGATACACCTTTGGCTGGTAGTTATTCTTTTAATGTCTTTAAGGACTTTCTTGTAATCCTTTGTTTTTCTCCTGGACATTAGCACAAATGCCAAAGGTACTTGTTTCAAGCTGTCAGTGTCACTTTTTACAAAAGAATGGATGCTGAATAATTGCACAAATGGTTTCGAAACAGTCTTGAAAGTGCCATCCAGATACAAGGTCTTCGATTTGTCTAAAACTGTCTCCTGGTCAGGGCTGTAAAATACTAGGTGACGAGCGCCATCTGTAGTGATGTCACTGCATAAAAATTCACTGGGGATGAAGTCTACGTCTATATCAAAGGTCAGGTCTTTGGGTTCAGCTGGTCGTTGAGCTTGACAGTCTCTGTTGGCTGTCCTGATGAGGTTGGCTGGTTTGGGACAGCATTGGCCTGGAACATTAGCCAGCTTATCGGCCATCACCTCCACAATGGCAGCACCTGAGGTGAAGATGTTCTCCCTGGCTTTCTGTTTCAGCTAGGCCCTTATCTCCACCTCCACCTGAGCCCCTGACCTGGCCTGATGAACGTGGTCATGCATCCCCTGGTGAAGATGTCACCAACCTGAATGACCGAAGCGGGACACCTCAGGGCCTTGCTTCGGACACTGCATATCCAGGTTGTGCTATTGTGTTGGGGCTTCTTCTGCCACTTCTTCGTATAGCCATAGCCATTGCTAGTCTGTCAGCATGGGATTGCCCATTCTGGTTCCATTCTTCACAACATTGTAGACCTCCAGATTGACTTCAAGGGATGGCTGGAGATTGGGAGGGTGTCATCTGCTAGGGTCTCCTCAGTCGGCTGACTAGGGCGGGTGAAACTGTGACTGACGTGGAAAGTGTCAGGGACTGCAATGACAAAAGAAAAAACCAGTAAGTAATGTTGTACAAACAATATAATCCCATCATATTCTTTCAATTCTCAACATACAATTCACTAAAAATTATAATTACCTAAATGTACTGATGTCTGTATTTGTAGAGGTCATTGTGCTGGGAAGTGGGCATCTGGTACAGTACCATGAGAGCAGCTCCATCTCCCCACGCACTATCTTACAATAATCTGACATGGTAAAGCCAGTGCCACAAACTCTGTGCGGCCACTGGCTACAGCGGTCACACTGGAAGGCATGCTGCCTCGGTCGGACATCCTTCTGACACTGGACACATGGGTTATCAGGAACTTGTGACATGTTGACTGGTTAGATGCATAAATGAATCTGATTTGCACAAGATAAACTCCCCCCTTATATTCTCTTAATTACTTTGATGTCCTTCATATAACACAAAAGAACAATATGTGTGAATAAAAGTATTGAGGTGTGTATACACACCTTTAGATTGTTTATGTGTACGGTGTGAAAACTCACTTTGAAGCAGTTAAAACATTTATTGTTTATTAACTTTGCCAGTTTTAAATTATTTATTTCATAATTACTTTGAAAAGTTTATTTAAAACAACTTATCACATTTATAAAATAAAACTCAAAATCAAATCACTTGCTCCACACATTTTATTTTGCTTTATATTATTATCCGAACCGCACCTTGGTCAAACCGCACCCAGTCAATACCGCACCCCAAGTCAAATCACAATATCTCTCTTAAAAACGATAATCCGTGTTATTTACTCACCAGATTTTCATCTGTGGATATTTTTACAGCATTTATGATTGTTCTTTATACTATTTACTTCTCATATTATTTGTATTCGCCTCCTCAGAGATTCGATCTACATATTAGTGTTAAGATTGGTACTTTCCCCAAAATGAGGCTAAAAATTACAGGCAAAAATTATGTCCCACATTGACAAGTCTTTGATTTCTAACAAAAAAGTCCTCCCATTATTTTATGGTTAGTTTTAGATTCTTTGGGTGTTTTGTGTATGTTTTATCATAATAAATGTCCCAGCTCACCCTCAGATACATTTTATTTTGCTTTATATTATTATCCGAACCGCACCTTGGTCAAACCGCACCCAGTCAATACCGCACCCCAAGTCAAATCACAATATCTCTCTTAAAAACGATAATCCGTGTTATTTACTCACCAGATTTTCATCTGTGGATATTTTTACAGCATTTATGATTGTTCTTTATACTATTTACTTCTCATATTATTTGTATTCGCCTCCTCAGAGATTCGATCTACATATTAGTGTTAAGATTGGAACTTTCCCCAAAATGAGGCTAAAAATTACAGGCAAAAATTATGTCCCACATTGACAAGTCTTTGATTTCTAACAAAAAAGTCCTCCCATTATTTTATGGTTAGTTTTAGATTCTTTGGGTGTTTTGTGTATGTTTTATCATAATAAATGTCCCAGCTCACCCTCAGATACCCTCAGACATAATATTTCATTTTTGCTCTTTATTTAATTTATTGTAAGCATATTATATGACAATGTACAATCATTTTTTGCTACATAATTTAAATCTCGTCAGTTCTCATCACTTCAATCACTACCATGTTCATTTGCTTTTTACATGCATGGACCATTCAGGTGACTGCAGGCACTCAACAGGGCTGATGTTTTCAGGGCTCCAGCATTATAACTGTCCCACATGGAAAATATCTTCCCCTGGATTTGGTTGTATTTCTTTCGCTGATATCGCACCAACTTTGAGGCCTTGATCAATTTTACTTGTGGATACAGCTGTGGACTCTTTGTGGAGGAGCTGGATCATGACATACAATTGCAGGGAGCATCTGCCAGCCTTGTAATTCAAGCGTCTGTGCCATCCCTCCACATCGTTGTTGGTCCGGATGGATTGGCCGTACACAGACCAATCCGAGGGGGTCCAGTACCCATCGAACCAGGTGGACTGGATTTACCGGCACAGCTCTTGAAGGGGGCCTGGTGTTGCCTTGCTTTTCAGCCACGCAAAGGTTTCTGGTATGTGTTCCTGGGGCAGAAAGGGCAGCGCCAATAATTTTCTGCAGAGTCGGCTGTGTATGTTGCTTGTAGTCTCAGGGCTTGGCATCTTCTCCACACTGCTTGAGTCCAGTGGAACACGCACCCCTTGACCACCACATCAGGAAATATTTTTCTTACGCCTTTCCACATACCAACTTCAAAGTTTGCTTCACTGATACACCTTTGGCTGGTAGTTATTCTTTTAATGTCTTTAAGGACTTTCTTGTAATCCTTTGTTTTTCTCCTGGACATTAGCACAAATGCCAAAGGTACTTGTTTCAAGCTGTCAGTGTCACTTTTTACAAAAGAATGGATGCTGAATAATTGCACAAATGGTTTCGAAACAGTCTTGAAAGTGCCATCCAGATACAAGGTCTTCGATTTGTCTAAAACTGTCTCCTGGTCAGGGCTGTAAAATACTAGGTGACGAGCGCCATCTGTAGTGATGTCACTGCATAAAAATTCACTGGGGATGAAGTCTACGTCTATATCAAAGGTCAGGTCTTTGGGTTCAGCTGGTCGTTGAGCTTGACAGACTCTGTTGGCTGTCCTGATGAGGTTGGCTGGTTTGGGACAGCATTGGCCTGGAACATTAGCCAGCTTATCGGCCATCACCTCCACAATGGCAGCACCTGAGGTGAAGATGTTCTCCCTGGCTTTCTGTTTCAGCTAGGCCCTTATCTCCACCTCCACCTGAGCCCCTGACCTGGCCTGATGAACGTGGTCATGCATCCCCTGGTGAAGATGTCACCAACCTGAATGACCGAAGCGGGACACCTCAGGGCCTTGCTTCGGACACTGCATATCCAGGTTGTGCTATTGTGTTGGGGCTTCTTCTGCCACTTCTTCGTATAGCCATAGCCATTGCTAGTCTGTCAGCATGGGATTGCCCATTCTGGTTCCATTCTTCACAACATTGTAGACCTCCAGATTGACTTCAAGGGATGGCTGGAGATTGGGAGGGTGTCATCTGCTAGGGTCTCCTCAGTCGGCTGACTAGGGCGGGTGAAACTGTGACTGACGTGGAAAGTGTCAGGGACTGCAATGACAAAAGAAAAAACCAGTAAGTAATGTTGTACAAACAATATAATCCCATCATATTCTTTCAATTCTCAACATACAATTCACTAAAAATTATAATTACCTAAATGTACTGATGTCTGTATTTGTAGAGGTCATTGTGCTGGGAAGTGGGCATCTGGTACAGTACCATGAGAGCAGCTCCATCTCCCCACGCACTATCTTACAATAATCTGACATGGTAAAGCCAGTGCCACAAACTCTGTGCGGCCACTGGCTACAGCGGTCACACTGGAAGGCATGCTGCCTCGGTCGGACATCCTTCTGACACTGGACACATGGGTTATCAGGAACTTGTGACATGTTGACTGGTTAGATGCATAAATGAATCTGATTTGCACAAGATAAACTCCCCCCTTATATTCTCTTAATTACTTTGATGTCCTTCATATAACACAAAAGAACAATATGTGTGAATAAAAGTATTGAGGTGTGTATACACACCTTTAGATTGTTTATGTGTACGGTGTGAAAACTCACTTTGAAGCAGTTAAAACATTTATTGTTTATTAACTTTGCCAGTTTTAAATTATTTATTTCATAATTACTTTGAAAAGTTTATTTAAAACAACTTATCACATTTATAAAATAAAACTCAAAATCAAATCACTTGCTCCACACATTTTATTTTGCTTTATATTATTATCCGAACCGCACCTTGGTCAAACCGCACCCAGTCAATACCGCACCCCAAGTCAAATCACAATATCTCTCTTAAAAACGATAATCCGTGTTATTTACTCACCAGATTTTCATCTGTGGATATTTTTACAGCATTTATGATTGTTCTTTATACTATTTACTTCTCATATTATTTGTATTCGCCTCCTCAGAGATTCGATCTACATATTAGTGTTAAGATTGGTACTTTCCCCAAAATGAGGCTAAAAATTACAGGCAAAAATTATGTCCCACATTGACAAGTCTTTGATTTCTAACAAAAAAGTCCTCCCATTATTTTATGGTTAGTTTTAGATTCTTTGGGTGTTTTGTGTATGTTTTATCATAATAAATGTCCCAGCTCACCCTCAGATACCCTCAGACATAATATTTCATTTTTGCTCTTTATTTAATTTATTGTAAGCATATTATATGACAATGTACAATCATTTTTTGCTACATAATTTAAATCTTGTCAGTTCTCATCACTTCAATCACTACCATGTTCATTTGCTTTTTACATGCATGGACCATTCAGGTGACTGCAGGCACTCAACAGGGCTGATGTTTTCAGGGCTCCAGCATTATAACTGTCCCACATGGAAAATATCTTCCCCTGGATTTGGTTGTATTTCTTTCGCTGATATCGCACCAACTTTGAGGCCTTGATCAATTTTACTTGTGGATACAGCTGTGGACTCTTTGTGGAGGAGCTGGATCATGACATACAATTGCAGGGAGCATCTGCCAGCCTTGTAATTCAAGCGTCTGTGCCATCCCTCCACATCGTTGTTGGTCCGGATGGATTGGCCGTACACAGACCAATCCGAGGGGGTCCAGTACCCATCGAACCAGGTGGACTGGATTTACCGGCACAGCTCTTGAAGGGGGCCTGGTGTTGCCTTGCTTTTCAGCCACGCAAAGGTTTTTGGTATGTGTTCCTGGGGCAGAAAGGGCAGCGCCAATAATTTTCTGCAGAGTCGGCTGTGTATGTTGCTTGTAGTTTCAGGGCTTGGCATCTTCTCCACACTGCTTGAGTCCAGTGGAACACGCACCCCTTGACCACCACATCAGGAAATATTTTTCTTACGCCTTTCCACATACCAACTTCAAAGTTTGCTTCACTGATACACCTTTGGCTGGTAGTTATTCTTTTAATGTCTTTAAGGACTTTCTTGTAATCCTTTGTTTTTCTCCTGGACATTAGCACAAATGCCAAAGGTACTTGTTTCAAGCTGTCAGTGTCACTTTTTACAAAAGAATGGATGCTGAATAATTGCACAAATGGTTTCGAAACAGTCTTGAAAGTGCCATCCAGATACAAGGTCTTCGATTTGTCTAAAACTGTCTCCTGGTCAGGGCTGTAAAATACTAGGTGACGAGCGCCATCTGTAGTGATGTCACTGCATAAAAATTCACTGGGGATGAAGTCTACGTCTATATCAAAGGTCAGGTCTTTGGGTTCAGCTGGTCGTTGAGCTTGACAGACTCTGTTGGCTGTCCTGATGAGGTTGGCTGGTTTGGGACAGCATTGGCCTGGAACATTAGCCAGCTTATCGGCCATCACCTCCACAATGGCAGCACCTGAGGTGAAGATGTTCTCCCTGGCTTTCTGTTTCAGCTAGGCCCTTATCTCCACCTCCACCTGAGCCCCTGACCTGGCCTGATGAACGTGGTCATGCATCCCCTGGTGAAGATGTCACCAACCTGAATGACCGAAGCGGGACACCTCAGGGCCTTGCTTCGGACACTGCATATCCAGGTTGTGCTATTGTGTTGGGGCTTCTTCTGCCACTTCTTCGTATAGCCATAGCCATTGCTAGTCTGTCAGCATGGGATTGCCCATTCTGGTTGTATTCTTCACAACATTGTAGACCTCCAGATTGACTTCAAGGGATGGCTGGAGATTGGGAGGGTGTCATCTGCTAGGGTCTCCTCAGTCGGCTGACTAGGGCGGGTGAAACTGTGACTGACGTGGAAAGTGTCAGGGACTGCAATGACAAAAGAAAAAACCAGTAAGTAATGTTGTACAAACAATATAATCCCATCATATTCTTTCAATTCTCAACATACAATTCACTAAAAATTATAATTACCTAAATGTACTGATGTCTGTATTTGTAGAGGTCATTGTGCTGGGAAGTGGGCATCTGGTACAGTACCATGAGAGCAGCTCCATCTCCCCACGCACTATCTTACAATAATCTGACATGGTAAAGCCAGTGCCACAAACTCTGTGCGGCCACTGGCTACAGCGGTCACACTGGAAGGCATGCTGCCTCGGTCGGACATCCTTCTGACACTGGACACATGGGTTATCAGGAACTTGTGACATGTTGACTGGTTAGATGCATAAATGAATCTGATTTGCACAAGATAAACTCCCCCCTTATATTCTCTTAATTACTTTGATGTCCTTCATATAACACAAAAGAACAATATGTGTGAATAAAAGTATTGAGGTGTGTATACACACCTTTAGATTGTTTATGTGTACGGTGTGAAAACTCACTTTGAAGCAGTTAAAACATTTATTGTTTATTAACTTTGCCAGTTTTAAATTATTTATTTCATAATTACTTTGAAAAGTTTATTTAAAACAACTTATCACATTTATAAAATAAAACTCAAAATCAAATCACTTGCTCCACACATTTTATTTTGCTTTATATTATTATCCGAACCGCACCTTGGTCAAACCGCACCCAGTCAATACCGCACCCCAAGTCAAATCACAATATCTCTCTTAAAAACGATAATCCGTGTTATTTACTCACCAGATTTTCATCTGTGGATATTTTTACAGCATTTATGATTGTTCTTTATACTATTTACTTCTCATATTATTTGTATTCGCCTCCTCAGAGATTCGATCTACATATTAGTGTTAAGATTGGTACTTTCCCCAAAATGAGGCTAAAAATTACAGGCAAAAATTATGTCCCACATTGACAAGTCTTTGATTTCTAACAAAAAAGTCCTCCCATTATTTTATGGTTAGTTTTAGATTCTTTGGGTGTTTTGTGTATGTTTTATCATAATAAATGTCCCAGCTCACCCTCAGATACCCTCAGACATAATATTTCATTTTTGCTCTTTATTTAATTTATTGTAAGCATATTATATGACAATGTACAATCATTTTTTGCTACATAATTTAAATCTTGTCAGTTCTCATCACTTCAATCACTACCATGTTCATTTGCTTTTTACATGCATGGACCATTCAGGTGACTGCAGGCACTCAACAGGGCTGATGTTTTCAGGGCTCCAGCATTATAACTGTCCCACATGGAAAATATCTTCCCCTGGATTTGGTTGTATTTCTTTCGCTGATATCGCACCAACTTTGAGGCCTTGATCAATTTTACTTGTGGATACAGCTGTGGACTCTTTGTGGAGGAGCTGGATCATGACATACAATTGCAGGGAGCATCTGCCAGCCTTGTAATTCAAGCGTCTGTGCCATCCCTCCACATCGTTGTTGGTCCGGATGGATTGGCCGTACACAGACCAATCCGAGGGGGTCCAGTACCCATCGAACCAGGTGGACTGGATTTACCGGCACAGCTCTTGAAGGGGGCCTGGTGTTGCCTTGCTTTTCAGCCACGCAAAGGTTTTTGGTATGTGTTCCTGGGGCAGAAAGGGCAGCGCCAATAATTTTCTGCAGAGTCGGCTGTGTATGTTGCTTGTAGTTTCAGGGCTTGGCATCTTCTCCACACTGCTTGAGTCCAGTGGAACACGCACCCCTTGACCACCACATCAGGAAATATTTTTCTTACGCCTTTCCACATACCAACTTCAAAGTTTGCTTCACTGATACACCTTTGGCTGGTAGTTATTCTTTTAATGTCTTTAAGGACTTTCTTGTAATCCTTTGTTTTTCTCCTGGACATTAGCACAAATGCCAAAGGTACTTGTTTCAAGCTGTCAGTGTCACTTTTTACAAAAGAATGGATGCTGAATAATTGCACAAATGGTTTCGAAACAGTCTTGAAAGTGCCATCCAGATACAAGGTCTTCGATTTGTCTAAAACTGTCTCCTGGTCAGGGCTGTAAAATACTAGGTGACGAGCGCCATCTGTAGTGATGTCACTGCATAAAAATTCACTGGGGATGAAGTCTACGTCTATATCAAAGGTCAGGTCTTTGGGTTCAGCTGGTCGTTGAGCTTGACAGACTCTGTTGGCTGTCCTGATGAGGTTGGCTGGTTTGGGACAGCATTGGCCTGGAACATTAGCCAGCTTATCGGCCATCACCTCCACAATGGCAGCACCTGAGGTGAAGATGTTCTCCCTGGCTTTCTGTTTCAGCTAGGCCCTTATCTCCACCTCCACCTGAGCCCCTGACCTGGCCTGATGAACGTGGTCATGCATCCCCTGGTGAAGATGTCACCAACCTGAATGACCGAAGCGGGACACCTCAGGGCCTTGCTTCGGACACTGCATATCCAGGTTGTGCTATTGTGTTGGGGCTTCTTCTGCCACTTCTTCGTATAGCCATAGCCATTGCTAGTCTGTCAGCATGGGATTGCCCATTCTGGTTGTATTCTTCACAACATTGTAGACCTCCAGATTGACTTCAAGGGATGGCTGGAGATTGGGAGGGTGTCATCTGCTAGGGTCTCCTCAGTCGGCTGACTAGGGCGGGTGAAACTGTGACTGACGTGGAAAGTGTCAGGGACTGCAATGACAAAAGAAAAAACCAGTAAGTAATGTTGTACAAACAATATAATCCCATCATATTCTTTCAATTCTCAACATACAATTCACTAAAAATTATAATTACCTAAATGTACTGATGTCTGTATTTGTAGAGGTCATTGTGCTGGGAAGTGGGCATCTGGTACAGTACCATGAGAGCAGCTCCATCTCCCCACGCACTATCTTACAATAATCTGACATGGTAAAGCCAGTGCCACAAACTCTGTGCGGCCACTGGCTACAGCGGTCACACTGGAAGGCATGCTGCCTCGGTCGGACATCCTTCTGACACTGGACACATGGGTTATCAGGAACTTGTGACATGTTGACTGGTTAGATGCATAAATGAATCTGATTTGCACAAGATAAACTCCCCCCTTATATTCTCTTAATTACTTTGATGTCCTTCATATAACACAAAAGAACAATATGTGTGAATAAAAGTATTGAGGTGTGTATACACACCTTTAGATTGTTTATGTGTACGGTGTGAAAACTCACTTTGAAGCAGTTAAAACATTTATTGTTTATTAACTTTGCCAGTTTTAAATTATTTATTTCATAATTACTTTGAAAAGTTTATTTAAAACAACTTATCACATTTATAAAATAAAACTCAAAATCAAATCACTTGCTCCACACATTTTATTTTGCTTTATATTATTATCCGAACCGCACCTTGGTCAAACCGCACCCAGTCAATACCGCACCCCAAGTCAAATCACAATATCTCTCTTAAAAACGATAATCCGTGTTATTTACTCACCAGATTTTCATCTGTGGATATTTTTACAGCATTTATGATTGTTCTTTATACTATTTACTTCTCATATTATTTGTATTCGCCTCCTCAGAGATTCGATCTACATATTAGTGTTAAGATTGGTACTTTCCCCAAAATGAGGCTAAAAATTACAGGCAAAAATTATGTCCCACATTGACAAGTCTTTGATTTCTAACAAAAAAGTCCTCCCATTATTTTATGGTTAGTTTTAGATTCTTTGGGTGTTTTGTGTATGTTTTATCATAATAAATGTCCCAGCTCACCCTCAGATACCCTCAGACATAATATTTCATTTTTGCTCTTTATTTAATTTATTGTAAGCATATTATATGACAATGTACAATCATTTTTTGCTACATAATTTAAATCTTGTCAGTTCTCATCACTTCAATCACTACCATGTTCATTTGCTTTTTACATGCATGGACCATTCAGGTGACTGCAGGCACTCAACAGGGCTGATGTTTTCAGGGCTCCAGCATTATAACTGTCCCACATGGAAAATATCTTCCCCTGGATTTGGTTGTATTTCTTTCGCTGATATCGCACCAACTTTGAGGCCTTGATCAATTTTACTTGTGGATACAGCTGTGGACTCTTTGTGGAGGAGCTGGATCATGACATACAATTGCAGGGAGCATCTGCCAGCCTTGTAATTCAAGCGTCTGTGCCATCCCTCCACATCGTTGTTGGTCCGGATGGATTGGCCGTACACAGACCAATCCGAGGGGGTCCAGTACCCATCGAACCAGGTGGACTGGATTTACCGGCACAGCTCTTGAAGGGGGCCTGGTGTTGCCTTGCTTTTCAGCCACGCAAAGGTTTTTGGTATGTGTTCCTGGGGCAGAAAGGGCAGCGCCAATAATTTTCTGCAGAGTCGGCTGTGTATGTTGCTTGTAGTTTCAGGGCTTGGCATCTTCTCCACACTGCTTGAGTCCAGTGGAACACGCACCCCTTGACCACCACATCAGGAAATATTTTTCTTACGCCTTTCCACATACCAACTTCAAAGTTTGCTTCACTGATACACCTTTGGCTGGTAGTTATTCTTTTAATGTCTTTAAGGACTTTCTTGTAATCCTTTGTTTTTCTCCTGGACATTAGCACAAAT
The DNA here is from genome assembly GCA_949316495.1 of Amphiduros pacificus. Classification (NCBI taxonomy): domain Eukaryota; kingdom Metazoa; phylum Annelida; class Polychaeta; order Phyllodocida; family Hesionidae; genus Amphiduros; species Amphiduros pacificus. The sequence continues at coordinate 22,238,879 of OX439006.1, forward strand.
GCCAAAGGTACTTGTTTCAAGCTGTCAGTGTCACTTTTTACAAAAGAATGGATGCTGAATAATTGCACAAATGGTTTCGAAACAGTCTTGAAAGTGCCATCCAGATACAAGGTCTTCGATTTGTCTAAAACTGTCTCCTGGTCAGGGCTGTAAAATACTAGGTGACGAGCGCCATCTGTAGTGATGTCACTGCATAAAAATTCACTGGGGATGAAGTCTACGTCTATATCAAAGGTCAGGTCTTTGGGTTCAGCTGGTCGTTGAGCTTGACAGACTCTGTTGGCTGTCCTGATGAGGTTGGCTGGTTTGGGACAGCATTGGCCTGGAACATTAGCCAGCTTATCGGCCATCACCTCCACAATGGCAGCACCTGAGGTGAAGATGTTCTCCCTGGCTTTCTGTTTCAGCTAGGCCCTTATCTCCACCTCCACCTGAGCCCCTGACCTGGCCTGATGAACGTGGTCATGCATCCCCTGGTGAAGATGTCACCAACCTGAATGACCGAAGCGGGACACCTCAGGGCCTTGCTTCGGACACTGCATATCCAGGTTGTGCTATTGTGTTGGGGCTTCTTCTGCCACTTCTTCGTATAGCCATAGCCATTGCTAGTCTGTCAGCATGGGATTGCCCATTCTGGTTGTATTCTTCACAACATTGTAGACCTCCAGATTGACTTCAAGGGATGGCTGGAGATTGGGAGGGTGTCATCTGCTAGGGTCTCCTCAGTCGGCTGACTAGGGCGGGTGAAACTGTGACTGACGTGGAAAGTGTCAGGGACTGCAATGACAAAAGAAAAAACCAGTAAGTAATGTTGTACAAACAATATAATCCCATCATATTCTTTCAATTCTCAACATACAATTCACTAAAAATTATAATTACCTAAATGTACTGATGTCTGTATTTGTAGAGGTCATTGTGCTGGGAAGTGGGCATCTGGTACAGTACCATGAGAGCAGCTCCATCTCCCCACGCACTATCTTACAATAATCTGACATGGTAAAGCCAGTGCCACAAACTCTGTGCGGCCACTGGCTACAGCGGTCACACTGGAAGGCATGCTGCCTCGGTCGGACATCCTTCTGACACTGGACACATGGGTTATCAGGAACTTGTGACATGTTGACTGGTTAGATGCATAAATGAATCTGATTTGCACAAGATAAACTCCCCCCTTATATTCTCTTAATTACTTTGATGTCCTTCATATAACACAAAAGAACAATATGTGTGAATAAAATTATTGAGGTGTGATACCAAGAAACAATATGTGTGAATAAAATTATTGAGGTTTAAGGCCAAGTCTTTGATGGGATTATGACACCTTTTGAATGTGTGACTGCATAATTCTTTGAGGGGATTATAACACCTCACAACAAAGAGGACAGTATACACACCTTTAGATTGTTTATGTGTACGGTGTGAAAACTCACTTTGAAGCAGTTAAAACATTTATTGTTTATTAACTTTGCCAGTTTTAAATTATTTATTTCATAATTACTTTGAAAAGTTTATTTAAAACAGCTTATCACATTTATAAAATAAAACTCAAAATCAAATCACTTGCTCCACACATTTTATTTTGCTTTATATTATTATCCGAACCGCACCTTGGTCAAACCGCACCCAGTCAATACCGCACCCCAAGTCAAATCACAATATCTCTTAAAAACGATAATCCGTGTTATTTACTCACCAGATTTTCATCTGTGGATATTTTTACAGCATTTATGATTGTTCTTTATACTATTTACTTCTCATATTATTTGTATTCGCCTCCTCAGAGATTTGATCTACATATTAGTGTTAAGATTGGTACTTTCCCCAAAATGAGGCTAAAAATTACAGGCAAAAATTATGTCCCACATTGACAAGTCTTTGATTTCTAACAAAAAAGTTCTCCCATTATTTTATGGTTAGTTTTAGATTCTTTGGGTGTTTTGTGTATGTTTTATCATAATAAATGTCCCAGCTCACCCTCAGATACCCTCAGACATAATATTTCATTTTTGCTCTTTATTTAATTTATTGTAAGCATATTATATGACAATGTACAATCATTTTTTGCTACATAATTTAAATCTTGTCAGTTCTCATCACTTCAATCACTACCATGTTCATTTGCTTTTTACATGCATGGACCATTCAGGTGACTGCAGGCACTCAACAGGGCTGATGTTTTCAGGGCTCCAGCATTATAACTGTCCCACATGGAAAATATCTTCCCCTGGATTTGGTTGTATTTCTTTCGCTGATATCGCACCAACTTTGAGGCCTTGATCAATTTTACTTGTGGATACAGCTGTGGACTCTTTGTGGAGGAGCTGGATCATGACATACAATTGCAGGGAGCATCTGCCAGCCTTGTAATTCAAGCGTCTGTGCCATCCCTCCACATCGTTGTTGGTCCGGATGGATTGGCCGTACACAGACCAATCCGAGGGGGTCCAGTACCCATCGAACCAGGTGGACTGGATTTACCGGCACAGCTCTTGAAGGGGGCCTGGTGTTGCCTTGCTTTTCAGCCACGCAAAGGTTTCTGGTATGTGTTCCTGGGGCAGAAAGGGCAGCGCCAATAATTTTCTGCAGAGTCGGCTGTGTATGTTGCTTGTAGTTTCAGGGCTTGGCATCTTCTCCACACTGCTTGAGTCCAGTGGAACACGCACCCCTTGACCACCACATCAGGAAATATTTTTCTTACGCCTTTCCACATACCAACTTCAAAGTTTGCTTCACTGATACACCTTTGGCTGGTAGTTATTCTTTTAATGTCTTTAAGGACTTTCTTGTAATCCTTTGTTTTTCTCCTGGACATTAGCACAAATGCCAAAGGTACTTGTTTCAAGCTGTCAGTGTCACTTTTTACAAAAGAATGGATGCTGAATAATTGCACAAATGGTTTCGAAACAGTCTTGAAAGTGCCATCCAGATACAAGGTCTTCGATTTGTCTAAAACTGTCTCCTGGTCAGGGCTGTAAAATACTAGGTGACGAGCGCCATCTGTAGTGATGTCACTGCATAAAAATTCACTGGGGATGAAGTCTACGTCTATATCAAAGGTCAGGTCTTTGGGTTCAGCTGGTCGTTGAGCTTGACAGTCTCTGTTGGCTGTCCTGATGAGGTTGGCTGGTTTGGGACAGCATTGGCCTGGAACATTAGCCAGCTTATCGGCCATCACCTCCACAATGGCAGCACCTGAGGTGAAGATGTTCTCCCTGGCTTTCTGTTTCAGCTAGGCCCTTATCTCCACCTCCACCTGAGCCCCTGACCTGGCCTGATGAACGTGGTCATGCATCCCCTGGTGAAGATGTCACCAACCTGAATGACCGAAGCGGGACACCTCAGGGCCTTGCTTCGGACACTGCATATCCAGGTTGTGCTATTGTGTTGGGGCTTCTTCTGCCACTTCTTCGTATAGCCATAGCCATTGCTAGTCTGTCAGCATGGGATTGCCCATTCTGGTTCCATTCTTCACAACATTGTAGACCTCCAGATTGACTTCAAGGGATGGCTGGAGATTGGGAGGGTGTCATCTGCTAGGGTCTCCTCAGTCGGCTGACTAGGGCGGGTGAAACTGTGACTGACGTGGAAAGTGTCAGGGACTGCAATGACAAAAGAAAAAACCAGTAAGTAATGTTGTACAAACAATATAATCCCATCATATTCTTTCAATTCTCAACATACAATTCACTAAAAATTATAATTACCTAAATGTACTGATGTCTGTATTTGTAGAGGTCATTGTGCTGGGAAGTGGGCATCTGGTACAGTACCATGAGAGCAGCTCCATCTCCCCACGCACTATCTTACAATAATCTGACATGGTAAAGCCAGTGCCACAAACTCTGTGCGGCCACTGGCTACAGCGGTCACACTGGAAGGCATGCTGCCTCGGTCGGACATCCTTCTGACACTGGACACATGGGTTATCAGGAACTTGTGACATGTTGACTGGTTAGATGCATAAATGAATCTGATTTGCACAAGATAAACTCCCCCCTTATATTCTCTTAATTACTTTGATGTCCTTCATATAACACAAAAGAACAATATGTGTGAATAAAAGTATTGAGGTGTGTATACACACCTTTAGATTGTTTATGTGTACGGTGTGAAAACTCACTTTGAAGCAGTTAAAACATTTATTGTTTATTAACTTTGCCAGTTTTAAATTATTTATTTCATAATTACTTTGAAAAGTTTATTTAAAACAACTTATCACATTTATAAAATAAAACTCAAAATCAAATCACTTGCTCCACACATTTTATTTTGCTTTATATTATTATCCGAACCGCACCTTGGTCAAACCGCACCCAGTCAATACCGCACCCCAAGTCAAATCACAATATCTCTCTTAAAAACGATAATCCGTGTTATTTACTCACCAGATTTTCATCTGTGGATATTTTTACAGCATTTATGATTGTTCTTTATACTATTTACTTCTCATATTATTTGTATTCGCCTCCTCAGAGATTCGATCTACATATTAGTGTTAAGATTGGTACTTTCCCCAAAATGAGGCTAAAAATTACAGGCAAAAATTATGTCCCACATTGACAAGTCTTTGATTTCTAACAAAAAAGTCCTCCCATTATTTTATGGTTAGTTTTAGATTCTTTGGGTGTTTTGTGTATGTTTTATCATAATAAATGTCCCAGCTCACCCTCAGATACATTTTATTTTGCTTTATATTATTATCCGAACCGCACCTTGGTCAAACCGCACCCAGTCAATACCGCACCCCAAGTCAAATCACAATATCTCTCTTAAAAACGATAATCCGTGTTATTTACTCACCAGATTTTCATCTGTGGATATTTTTACAGCATTTATGATTGTTCTTTATACTATTTACTTCTCATATTATTTGTATTCGCCTCCTCAGAGATTCGATCTACATATTAGTGTTAAGATTGGAACTTTCCCCAAAATGAGGCTAAAAATTACAGGCAAAAATTATGTCCCACATTGACAAGTCTTTGATTTCTAACAAAAAAGTCCTCCCATTATTTTATGGTTAGTTTTAGATTCTTTGGGTGTTTTGTGTATGTTTTATCATAATAAATGTCCCAGCTCACCCTCAGATACCCTCAGACATAATATTTCATTTTTGCTCTTTATTTAATTTATTGTAAGCATATTATATGACAATGTACAATCATTTTTTGCTACATAATTTAAATCTCGTCAGTTCTCATCACTTCAATCACTACCATGTTCATTTGCTTTTTACATGCATGGACCATTCAGGTGACTGCAGGCACTCAACAGGGCTGATGTTTTCAGGGCTCCAGCATTATAACTGTCCCACATGGAAAATATCTTCCCCTGGATTTGGTTGTATTTCTTTCGCTGATATCGCACCAACTTTGAGGCCTTGATCAATTTTACTTGTGGATACAGCTGTGGACTCTTTGTGGAGGAGCTGGATCATGACATACAATTGCAGGGAGCATCTGCCAGCCTTGTAATTCAAGCGTCTGTGCCATCCCTCCACATCGTTGTTGGTCCGGATGGATTGGCCGTACACAGACCAATCCGAGGGGGTCCAGTACCCATCGAACCAGGTGGACTGGATTTACCGGCACAGCTCTTGAAGGGGGCCTGGTGTTGCCTTGCTTTTCAGCCACGCAAAGGTTTCTGGTATGTGTTCCTGGGGCAGAAAGGGCAGCGCCAATAATTTTCTGCAGAGTCGGCTGTGTATGTTGCTTGTAGTCTCAGGGCTTGGCATCTTCTCCACACTGCTTGAGTCCAGTGGAACACGCACCCCTTGACCACCACATCAGGAAATATTTTTCTTACGCCTTTCCACATACCAACTTCAAAGTTTGCTTCACTGATACACCTTTGGCTGGTAGTTATTCTTTTAATGTCTTTAAGGACTTTCTTGTAATCCTTTGTTTTTCTCCTGGACATTAGCACAAATGCCAAAGGTACTTGTTTCAAGCTGTCAGTGTCACTTTTTACAAAAGAATGGATGCTGAATAATTGCACAAATGGTTTCGAAACAGTCTTGAAAGTGCCATCCAGATACAAGGTCTTCGATTTGTCTAAAACTGTCTCCTGGTCAGGGCTGTAAAATACTAGGTGACGAGCGCCATCTGTAGTGATGTCACTGCATAAAAATTCACTGGGGATGAAGTCTACGTCTATATCAAAGGTCAGGTCTTTGGGTTCAGCTGGTCGTTGAGCTTGACAGACTCTGTTGGCTGTCCTGATGAGGTTGGCTGGTTTGGGACAGCATTGGCCTGGAACATTAGCCAGCTTATCGGCCATCACCTCCACAATGGCAGCACCTGAGGTGAAGATGTTCTCCCTGGCTTTCTGTTTCAGCTAGGCCCTTATCTCCACCTCCACCTGAGCCCCTGACCTGGCCTGATGAACGTGGTCATGCATCCCCTGGTGAAGATGTCACCAACCTGAATGACCGAAGCGGGACACCTCAGGGCCTTGCTTCGGACACTGCATATCCAGGTTGTGCTATTGTGTTGGGGCTTCTTCTGCCACTTCTTCGTATAGCCATAGCCATTGCTAGTCTGTCAGCATGGGATTGCCCATTCTGGTTCCATTCTTCACAACATTGTAGACCTCCAGATTGACTTCAAGGGATGGCTGGAGATTGGGAGGGTGTCATCTGCTAGGGTCTCCTCAGTCGGCTGACTAGGGCGGGTGAAACTGTGACTGACGTGGAAAGTGTCAGGGACTGCAATGACAAAAGAAAAAACCAGTAAGTAATGTTGTACAAACAATATAATCCCATCATATTCTTTCAATTCTCAACATACAATTCACTAAAAATTATAATTACCTAAATGTACTGATGTCTGTATTTGTAGAGGTCATTGTGCTGGGAAGTGGGCATCTGGTACAGTACCATGAGAGCAGCTCCATCTCCCCACGCACTATCTTACAATAATCTGACATGGTAAAGCCAGTGCCACAAACTCTGTGCGGCCACTGGCTACAGCGGTCACACTGGAAGGCATGCTGCCTCGGTCGGACATCCTTCTGACACTGGACACATGGGTTATCAGGAACTTGTGACATGTTGACTGGTTAGATGCATAAATGAATCTGATTTGCACAAGATAAACTCCCCCCTTATATTCTCTTAATTACTTTGATGTCCTTCATATAACACAAAAGAACAATATGTGTGAATAAAAGTATTGAGGTGTGTATACACACCTTTAGATTGTTTATGTGTACGGTGTGAAAACTCACTTTGAAGCAGTTAAAACATTTATTGTTTATTAACTTTGCCAGTTTTAAATTATTTATTTCATAATTACTTTGAAAAGTTTATTTAAAACAACTTATCACATTTATAAAATAAAACTCAAAATCAAATCACTTGCTCCACACATTTTATTTTGCTTTATATTATTATCCGAACCGCACCTTGGTCAAACCGCACCCAGTCAATACCGCACCCCAAGTCAAATCACAATATCTCTCTTAAAAACGATAATCCGTGTTATTTACTCACCAGATTTTCATCTGTGGATATTTTTACAGCATTTATGATTGTTCTTTATACTATTTACTTCTCATATTATTTGTATTCGCCTCCTCAGAGATTCGATCTACATATTAGTGTTAAGATTGGTACTTTCCCCAAAATGAGGCTAAAAATTACAGGCAAAAATTATGTCCCACATTGACAAGTCTTTGATTTCTAACAAAAAAGTCCTCCCATTATTTTATGGTTAGTTTTAGATTCTTTGGGTGTTTTGTGTATGTTTTATCATAATAAATGTCCCAGCTCACCCTCAGATACCCTCAGACATAATATTTCATTTTTGCTCTTTATTTAATTTATTGTAAGCATATTATATGACAATGTACAATCATTTTTTGCTACATAATTTAAATCTTGTCAGTTCTCATCACTTCAATCACTACCATGTTCATTTGCTTTTTACATGCATGGACCATTCAGGTGACTGCAGGCACTCAACAGGGCTGATGTTTTCAGGGCTCCAGCATTATAACTGTCCCACATGGAAAATATCTTCCCCTGGATTTGGTTGTATTTCTTTCGCTGATATCGCACCAACTTTGAGGCCTTGATCAATTTTACTTGTGGATACAGCTGTGGACTCTTTGTGGAGGAGCTGGATCATGACATACAATTGCAGGGAGCATCTGCCAGCCTTGTAATTCAAGCGTCTGTGCCATCCCTCCACATCGTTGTTGGTCCGGATGGATTGGCCGTACACAGACCAATCCGAGGGGGTCCAGTACCCATCGAACCAGGTGGACTGGATTTACCGGCACAGCTCTTGAAGGGGGCCTGGTGTTGCCTTGCTTTTCAGCCACGCAAAGGTTTTTGGTATGTGTTCCTGGGGCAGAAAGGGCAGCGCCAATAATTTTCTGCAGAGTCGGCTGTGTATGTTGCTTGTAGTTTCAGGGCTTGGCATCTTCTCCACACTGCTTGAGTCCAGTGGAACACGCACCCCTTGACCACCACATCAGGAAATATTTTTCTTACGCCTTTCCACATACCAACTTCAAAGTTTGCTTCACTGATACACCTTTGGCTGGTAGTTATTCTTTTAATGTCTTTAAGGACTTTCTTGTAATCCTTTGTTTTTCTCCTGGACATTAGCACAAATGCCAAAGGTACTTGTTTCAAGCTGTCAGTGTCACTTTTTACAAAAGAATGGATGCTGAATAATTGCACAAATGGTTTCGAAACAGTCTTGAAAGTGCCATCCAGATACAAGGTCTTCGATTTGTCTAAAACTGTCTCCTGGTCAGGGCTGTAAAATACTAGGTGACGAGCGCCATCTGTAGTGATGTCACTGCATAAAAATTCACTGGGGATGAAGTCTACGTCTATATCAAAGGTCAGGTCTTTGGGTTCAGCTGGTCGTTGAGCTTGACAGACTCTGTTGGCTGTCCTGATGAGGTTGGCTGGTTTGGGACAGCATTGGCCTGGAACATTAGCCAGCTTATCGGCCATCACCTCCACAATGGCAGCACCTGAGGTGAAGATGTTCTCCCTGGCTTTCTGTTTCAGCTAGGCCCTTATCTCCACCTCCACCTGAGCCCCTGACCTGGCCTGATGAACGTGGTCATGCATCCCCTGGTGAAGATGTCACCAACCTGAATGACCGAAGCGGGACACCTCAGGGCCTTGCTTCGGACACTGCATATCCAGGTTGTGCTATTGTGTTGGGGCTTCTTCTGCCACTTCTTCGTATAGCCATAGCCATTGCTAGTCTGTCAGCATGGGATTGCCCATTCTGGTTGTATTCTTCACAACATTGTAGACCTCCAGATTGACTTCAAGGGATGGCTGGAGATTGGGAGGGTGTCATCTGCTAGGGTCTCCTCAGTCGGCTGACTAGGGCGGGTGAAACTGTGACTGACGTGGAAAGTGTCAGGGACTGCAATGACAAAAGAAAAAACCAGTAAGTAATGTTGTACAAACAATATAATCCCATCATATTCTTTCAATTCTCAACATACAATTCACTAAAAATTATAATTACCTAAATGTACTGATGTCTGTATTTGTAGAGGTCATTGTGCTGGGAAGTGGGCATCTGGTACAGTACCATGAGAGCAGCTCCATCTCCCCACGCACTATCTTACAATAATCTGACATGGTAAAGCCAGTGCCACAAACTCTGTGCGGCCACTGGCTACAGCGGTCACACTGGAAGGCATGCTGCCTCGGTCGGACATCCTTCTGACACTGGACACATGGGTTATCAGGAACTTGTGACATGTTGACTGGTTAGATGCATAAATGAATCTGATTTGCACAAGATAAACTCCCCCCTTATATTCTCTTAATTACTTTGATGTCCTTCATATAACACAAAAGAACAATATGTGTGAATAAAAGTATTGAGGTGTGTATACACACCTTTAGATTGTTTATGTGTACGGTGTGAAAACTCACTTTGAAGCAGTTAAAACATTTATTGTTTATTAACTTTGCCAGTTTTAAATTATTTATTTCATAATTACTTTGAAAAGTTTATTTAAAACAACTTATCACATTTATAAAATAAAACTCAAAATCAAATCACTTGCTCCACACATTTTATTTTGCTTTATATTATTATCCGAACCGCACCTTGGTCAAACCGCACCCAGTCAATACCGCACCCCAAGTCAAATCACAATATCTCTCTTAAAAACGATAATCCGTGTTATTTACTCACCAGATTTTCATCTGTGGATATTTTTACAGCATTTATGATTGTTCTTTATACTATTTACTTCTCATATTATTTGTATTCGCCTCCTCAGAGATTCGATCTACATATTAGTGTTAAGATTGGTACTTTCCCCAAAATGAGGCTAAAAATTACAGGCAAAAATTATGTCCCACATTGACAAGTCTTTGATTTCTAACAAAAAAGTCCTCCCATTATTTTATGGTTAGTTTTAGATTCTTTGGGTGTTTTGTGTATGTTTTATCATAATAAATGTCCCAGCTCACCCTCAGATACCCTCAGACATAATATTTCATTTTTGCTCTTTATTTAATTTATTGTAAGCATATTATATGACAATGTACAATCATTTTTTGCTACATAATTTAAATCTTGTCAGTTCTCATCACTTCAATCACTACCATGTTCATTTGCTTTTTACATGCATGGACCATTCAGGTGACTGCAGGCACTCAACAGGGCTGATGTTTTCAGGGCTCCAGCATTATAACTGTCCCACATGGAAAATATCTTCCCCTGGATTTGGTTGTATTTCTTTCGCTGATATCGCACCAACTTTGAGGCCTTGATCAATTTTACTTGTGGATACAGCTGTGGACTCTTTGTGGAGGAGCTGGATCATGACATACAATTGCAGGGAGCATCTGCCAGCCTTGTAATTCAAGCGTCTGTGCCATCCCTCCACATCGTTGTTGGTCCGGATGGATTGGCCGTACACAGACCAATCCGAGGGGGTCCAGTACCCATCGAACCAGGTGGACTGGATTTACCGGCACAGCTCTTGAAGGGGGCCTGGTGTTGCCTTGCTTTTCAGCCACGCAAAGGTTTTTGGTATGTGTTCCTGGGGCAGAAAGGGCAGCGCCAATAATTTTCTGCAGAGTCGGCTGTGTATGTTGCTTGTAGTTTCAGGGCTTGGCATCTTCTCCACACTGCTTGAGTCCAGTGGAACACGCACCCCTTGACCACCACATCAGGAAATATTTTTCTTACGCCTTTCCACATACCAACTTCAAAGTTTGCTTCACTGATACACCTTTGGCTGGTAGTTATTCTTTTAATGTCTTTAAGGACTTTCTTGTAATCCTTTGTTTTTCTCCTGGACATTAGCACAAATGCCAAAGGTACTTGTTTCAAGCTGTCAGTGTCACTTTTTACAAAAGAATGGATGCTGAATAATTGCACAAATGGTTTCGAAACAGTCTTGAAAGTGCCATCCAGATACAAGGTCTTCGATTTGTCTAAAACTGTCTCCTGGTCAGGGCTGTAAAATACTAGGTGACGAGCGCCATCTGTAGTGATGTCACTGCATAAAAATTCACTGGGGATGAAGTCTACGTCTATATCAAAGGTCAGGTCTTTGGGTTCAGCTGGTCGTTGAGCTTGACAGACTCTGTTGGCTGTCCTGATGAGGTTGGCTGGTTTGGGACAGCATTGGCCTGGAACATTAGCCAGCTTATCGGCCATCACCTCCACAATGGCAGCACCTGAGGTGAAGATGTTCTCCCTGGCTTTCTGTTTCAGCTAGGCCCTTATCTCCACCTCCACCTGAGCCCCTGACCTGGCCTGATGAACGTGGTCATGCATCCCCTGGTGAAGATGTCACCAACCTGAATGACCGAAGCGGGACACCTCAGGGCCTTGCTTCGGACACTGCATATCCAGGTTGTGCTATTGTGTTGGGGCTTCTTCTGCCACTTCTTCGTATAGCCATAGCCATTGCTAGTCTGTCAGCATGGGATTGCCCATTCTGGTTGTATTCTTCACAACATTGTAGACCTCCAGATTGACTTCAAGGGATGGCTGGAGATTGGGAGGGTGTCATCTGCTAGGGTCTCCTCAGTCGGCTGACTAGGGCGGGTGAAACTGTGACTGACGTGGAAAGTGTCAGGGACTGCAATGACAAAAGAAAAAACCAGTAAGTAATGTTGTACAAACAATATAATCCCATCATATTCTTTCAATTCTCAACATACAATTCACTAAAAATTATAATTACCTAAATGTACTGATGTCTGTATTTGTAGAGGTCATTGTGCTGGGAAGTGGGCATCTGGTACAGTACCATGAGAGCAGCTCCATCTCCCCACGCACTATCTTACAATAATCTGACATGGTAAAGCCAGTGCCACAAACTCTGTGCGGCCACTGGCTACAGCGGTCACACTGGAAGGCATGCTGCCTCGGTCGGACATCCTTCTGACACTGGACACATGGGTTATCAGGAACTTGTGACATGTTGACTGGTTAGATGCATAAATGAATCTGATTTGCACAAGATAAACTCCCCCCTTATATTCTCTTAATTACTTTGATGTCCTTCATATAACACAAAAGAACAATATGTGTGAATAAAAGTATTGAGGTGTGTATACACACCTTTAGATTGTTTATGTGTACGGTGTGAAAACTCACTTTGAAGCAGTTAAAACATTTATTGTTTATTAACTTTGCCAGTTTTAAATTATTTATTTCATAATTACTTTGAAAAGTTTATTTAAAACAACTTATCACATTTATAAAATAAAACTCAAAATCAAATCACTTGCTCCACACATTTTATTTTGCTTTATATTATTATCCGAACCGCACCTTGGTCAAACCGCACCCAGTCAATACCGCACCCCAAGTCAAATCACAATATCTCTCTTAAAAACGATAATCCGTGTTATTTACTCACCAGATTTTCATCTGTGGATATTTTTACAGCATTTATGATTGTTCTTTATACTATTTACTTCTCATATTATTTGTATTCGCCTCCTCAGAGATTCGATCTACATATTAGTGTTAAGATTGGTACTTTCCCCAAAATGAGGCTAAAAATTACAGGCAAAAATTATGTCCCACATTGACAAGTCTTTGATTTCTAACAAAAAAGTCCTCCCATTATTTTATGGTTAGTTTTAGATTCTTTGGGTGTTTTGTGTATGTTTTATCATAATAAATGTCCCAGCTCACCCTCAGATACCCTCAGACATAATATTTCATTTTTGCTCTTTATTTAATTTATTGTAAGCATATTATATGACAATGTACAATCATTTTTTGCTACATAATTTAAATCTCGTCAGTTCTCATCACTTCAATCACTACCATGTTCATTTGCTTTTTACATGCATGGACCATTCAGGTGACTGCAGGCACTCAACAGGGCTGATGTTTTCAGGGCTCCAGCATTATAACTGTCCCACATGGAAAATATCTTCCCCTGGATTTGGTTGTATTTCTTTCGCTGATATCGCACCAACTTTGAGGCCTTGATCAATTTTACTTGTGGATACAGCTGTGGACTCTTTGTGGAGGAGCTGGATCATGACATACAATTGCAGGGAGCATCTGCCAGCCTTGTAATTCAAGCGTCTGTGCCATCCCTCCACATCGTTGTTGGTCCGGATGGATTGGCCGTACACAGACCAATCCGAGGGGGTCCAGTACCCATCGAACCAGGTGGACTGGATTTACCGGCACAGCTCTTGAAGGGGGCCTGGTGTTGCCTTGCTTTTCAGCCACGCAAAGGTTTCTGGTATGTGTTCCTGGGGCAGAAAGGGCAGCGCCAATAATTTTCTGCAGAGTCGGCTGTGTATGTTGCTTGTAGTTTCAGGGCTTGGCATCTTCTCCACACTGCTTGAGTCCAGTGGAACACGCACCCCTTGACCACCACATCAGGAAATATTTTTCTTACGCCTTTCCACATACCAACTTCAAAGTTTGCTTCACTGATACACCTTTGGCTGGTAGTTATTCTTTTAATGTCTTTAAGGACTTTCTTGTAATCCTTTGTTTTTCTCCTGGACATTAGCACAAATGCCAAAGGTACTTGTTTCAAGCTGTCAGTGTCACTTTTTACAAAAGAATGGATGCTGAATAATTGCACAAATGGTTTCGAAACAGTCTTGAAAGTGCCATCCAGATACAAGGTCTTCGATTTGTCTAAAACTGTCTCCTGGTCAGGGCTGTAAAATACTAGGTGACGAGCGCCATCTGTAGTGATGTCACTGCATAAAAATTCACTGGGGATGAAGTCTACGTCTATATCAAAGGTCAGGTCTTTGGGTTCAGCTGGTCGTTGAGCTTGACAGACTCTGTTGGCTGTCCTGATGAGGTTGGCTGGTTTGGGACAGCATTGGCCTGGAACATTAGCCAGCTTATCGGCCATCACCTCCACAATGGCAGCACCTGAGGTGAAGATGTTCTCCCTGGCTTTCTGTTTCAGCTAGGCCCTTATCTCCACCTCCACCTGAGCCCCTGACCTGGCCTGATGAACGTGGTCATGCATCCCCTGGTGAAGATGTCACCAACCTGAATGACCGAAGCGGGACACCTCAGGGCCTTGCTTCGGACACTGCATATCCAGGTTGTGCTATTGTGTTGGGGCTTCTTCTGCCACTTCTTCGTATAGCCATAGCCATTGCTAGTCTGTCAGCATGGGATTGCCCATTCTGGTTGTATTCTTCACAACATTGTAGACCTCCAGATTGACTTCAAGGGATGGCTGGAGATTGGGAGGGTGTCATCTGCTAGGGTCTCCTCAGTCGGCTGACTAGGGCGGGTGAAACTGTGACTGACGTGGAAAGTGTCAGGGACTGCAATGACAAAAGAAAAAACCAGTAAGTAATGTTGTACAAACAATATAATCCCATCATATTCTTTCAATTCTCAACATACAATTCACTAAAAATTATAATTACCTAAATGTACTGATGTCTGTATTTGTAGAGGTCATTGTGCTGGGAAGTGGGCATCTGGTACAGTACCATGAGAGCAGCTCCATCTCCCCACGCACTATCTTACAATAATCTGACATGGTAAAGCCAGTGCCACAAACTCTGTGCGGCCACTGGCTACAGCGGTCACACTGGAAGGCATGCTGCCTCGGTCGGACATCCTTCTGACACTGGACACATGGGTTATCAGGAACTTGTGACATGTTGACTGGTTAGATGCATAAATGAATCTGATTTGCACAAGATAAACTCCCCCCTTATATTCTCTTAATTACTTTGATGTCCTTCATATAACACAAAAGAACAATATGTGTGAATAAAAGTATTGAGGTGTGTATACACACCTTTAGATTGTTTATGTGTACGGTGTGAAAACTCACTTTGAAGCAGTTAAAACATTTATTGTTTATTAACTTTGCCAGTTTTAAATTATTTATTTCATAATTACTTTGAAAAGTTTATTTAAAACAACTTATCACATTTATAAAATAAAACTCAAAATCAAATCACTTGCTCCACACATTTTATTTTGCTTTATATTATTATCCGAACCGCACCTTGGTCAAACCGCACCCAGTCAATACCGCACCCCAAGTCAAATCACAATATCTCTCTTAAAAACGATAATCCGTGTTATTTACTCACCAGATTTTCATCTGTGGATATTTTTACAGCATTTATGATTGTTCTTTATACTATTTACTTCTCATATTATTTGTATTCGCCTCCTCAGAGATTCGATCTACATATTAGTGTTAAGATTGGTACTTTCCCCAAAATGAGGCTAAAAATTACAGGCAAAAATTATGTCCCACATTGACAAGTCTTTGATTTCTAACAAAAAAGTCCTCCCATTATTTTATGGTTAGTTTTAGATTCTTTGGGTGTTTTGTGTATGTTTTATCATAATAAATGTCCCAGCTCACCCTCAGATACCCTCAGACATAATATTTCATTTTTGCTCTTTATTTAATTTATTGTAAGCATATTATATGACAATGTACAATCATTTTTTGCTACATAATTTAAATCTCGTCAGTTCTCATCACTTCAATCACTACCATGTTCATTTGCTTTTTACATGCATGGACCATTCAGGTGACTGCAGGCACTCAACAGGGCTGATGTTTTCAGGGCTCCAGCATTATAACTGTCCCACATGGAAAATATCTTCCCCTGGATTTGGTTGTATTTCTTTCGCTGATATCGCACCAACTTTGAGGCCTTGATCAATTTTACTTGTGGATACAGCTGTGGACTCTTTGTGGAGGAGCTGGATCATGACATACAATTGCAGGGAGCATCTGCCAGCCTTGTAATTCAAGCGTCTGTGCCATCCCTCCACATCGTTGTTGGTCCGGATGGATTGGCCGTACACAGACCAATCCGAGGGGGTCCAGTACCCATCGAACCAGGTGGACTGGATTTACCGGCACAGCTCTTGAAGGGGGCCTGGTGTTGCCTTGCTTTTCAGCCACGCAAAGGTTTCTGGTATGTGTTCCTGGGGCAGAAAGGGCAGCGCCAATAATTTTCTGCAGAGTCGGCTGTGTATGTTGCTTGTAGTCTCAGGGCTTGGCATCTTCTCCACACTGCTTGAGTCCAGTGGAACACGCACCCCTTGACCACCACATCAGGAAATATTTTTCTTACGCCTTTCCACATACCAACTTCAAAGTTTGCTTCACTGATACACCTTTGGCTGGTAGTTATTCTTTTAATGTCTTTAAGGACTTTCTTGTAATCCTTTGTTTTTCTCCTGGACATTAGCACAAATGCCAAAGGTACTTGTTTCAAGCTGTCAGTGTCACTTTTTACAAAAGAATGGATGCTGAATAATTGCACAAATGGTTTCGAAACAGTCTTGAAAGTGCCATCCAGATACAAGGTCTTCGATTTGTCTAAAACTGTCTCCTGGTCAGGGCTGTAAAATACTAGGTGACGAGCGCCATCTGTAGTGATGTCACTGCATAAAAATTCACTGGGGATGAAGTCTACGTCTATATCAAAGGTCAGGTCTTTGGGTTCAGCTGGTCGTTGAGCTTGACAGACTCTGTTGGCTGTCCTGATGAGGTTGGCTGGTTTGGGACAGCATTGGCCTGGAACATTAGCCAGCTTATCGGCCATCACCTCCACAATGGCAGCACCTGAGGTGAAGATGTTCTCCCTGGCTTTCTGTTTCAGCTAGGCCCTTATCTCCACCTCCACCTGAGCCCCTGACCTGGCCTGATGAACGTGGTCATGCATCCCCCTGGTGAAGATGTCACCAACCTGAATGACCGAAGCGGGACACCTCAGGGCCTTGCTTCGGACACTGCATATCCAGGTTGTGCTATTGTGTTGGGGCTTCTTCTGCCACTTCTTCGTATAGCCATAGCCATTGCTAGTCTGTCAGCATGGGATTGCCCATTCTGGTTCCATTCTTCACAACATTGTAGACCTCCAGATTGACTTCAAGGGATGGCTGGAGATTGGGAGGGTGTCATCTGCTAGGGTCTCCTCAGTCGGCTGACTAGGGCGGGTGAAACTGTGACTGACGTGGAAAGTGTCAGGGACTGCAATGACAAAAGAAAAAACCAGCAAGTAATGTTGTACAAACAATATAATCCCATCATATTCTTTCAAATCTCAACATACAATTCACTAAAAATCTCAACATACAATTCACTATAATTACCTAAATGTACTGCTGTCTGTATTTGTAGAGGTCATTGTGCTGGGAAGTGGGCATCTGGTACAGTACCATGAGAGCAGCTCCATCTCCCCACGCACGATCTTACGATAATCTGACATGGTAAAGCCAGTGCCACAAACTCTGTGCGGCCACTGGCTACAGCGGTCACACTGGAAGGCATGCTGCCTCGGTCGGACATCCTTCTGACACTGGACACATGGGTTATCAGGAACTCGTGACATGTTGACTGGTTAGATGCATAAATGAATCTGATTTGCACAAGATAAAACTCCCCCCTTATATTCTCTTAATTACTTTGATGTCCTTCATATAACACAAAAGAACAATATGTGTGAATAAAATTATTGAGGTGTGATACCAAGAAACAATATGTGTGAATAAAACTATTGAGGTTCAAGGCCAAGTCTTTGATGGGATTATGACACCTTTTGAATGTGTGACTTCATAATTCTTTGAGGGGATTATAACACCTCACAACAAAGAGGACAGTATACACACCTTTAGATTGTTTATGTGTACGGTGTGAAAACTCACTTTGAAGCAGTTAAAACATTTATTGTTTATTAACTTTGCCAGTTTTAAATTATTTATTTCATAATTACTTTGAAAAGTTTATTTAAAACAACTTATCACATTTATAAAATAAAACTCAAAATCAAATCACTTGCTCGACACATTTTATTTTGATTTATATTATTATCATTGTGCAACATATGATACATACAACATAAATTCCTCAAATTATTTATAACAACTGTTTATAAGACTTAAACAACAATATATATATTGTTGTTTAATTCCTATAAACAAATATAAACATATATATATATATATGAACAATCAAATTATACACTGAAAGATATAAAACATTGAACCTGTAATTTTTTTCACAAATGAATGTTTTAATAATCATGTATTAATCTTTTTCAGGGATACATGTACAGCCAATACCAACTCATCATCACCTGATAGTACTGACAGGCACCCACCATGACTGGCTATTAATTTAATCTGACTAATATACCATGTATTCCACTGTTATTCAAGTTTAGATTTTTACTATTGCAGGCCTTTGCATAACTTGCACCATATGGCTAAAATGGTTGAGAGATATAAAGCTTGCCAGCTTAAGATAGTGATGACACCCAGCAAGGTGTCTGACCCACCCACATTCGAAGTGGTGTCATCATCCAGTGACCATTCATTACTAAGTGATGCGGCAGCTGAATGGATGAACAACATCATGAAGCACTGAAGCCTTCAAATGTGAAGGACATCCAGAAATACTGGGAGGCCTCTGAAAACCCAGGTGAATCCTCTTCCGATGAGGATGATAAGGAAGAGCATGGAGGTAATAGTGGAGAACTTGACTTTATTGATAAAGAATTTCAGAATGAAATCGTCACAACCACCATCCCTGATGGAACAGCCGGAAAGTTGATAGGGACAAGGGGCAAAATGATTAGACATCTTGAAAAAATCACAGATACACGTATGGATAAGCTGGAAGCTGGTAGGGACAAGGTGGAGAACATGAGGATTGTTAGTACCCCATTAGGGATTGCACGCACCCTGGTGGAGATCAGGAAAGTGATTAGGAGTCTATCCACACAAAGTTGTAAAAATAATCTTAAGAAAATTTACTTTTCCATTCGTACATCAGAAAATGTTTTATTTTTCAAAACCATTAAGAGAAAAATAGATGTGAGGTACACTTGAACATTTGAAAAATATTATTTTTTTCACCTCTCTTCATATATCTTCCTGCCAAGCATTCTTTTTATTTCCATATCATACACATGAAGACGGAAAAATCTGATTCACTGGGATCGCAGCTAAAGCTAAGCATTTCAACGCAGCTAAAAACAAGCATTTTCCTGTTGTGTAATCTGCAGAACTAATTTGCTTGTCTTCATTCCTTATCAAAACTATTATCAAGTAAAAGATAAGATAATAATGATTAATGTCAATGAATAGGAATTTTATTTTAACACTGCAAATGTACCATATAGTATTTTGGTTATTTTCTCCTACGCCACAAGGGGGCACTCATGGAAAAGACCCATGAATACCCCGATCCTGATTTTCTACATGATATCTTTATTATAAATTATCACCCAGAATAAAAGGTAACTATTAGATATCCATTACAGTACATGGTTTGTACATAATACCACCCAGAATATATCAGCACCCAGATTACACTAACACCCAATCGCATATGAATCTTTAAAAAACGTTACCAGAATAAATAATGACCCGAGTGCAGAGAGTTGGAGAAGTTGGTTAAAGATGATAAGTTGGTTAAACGATGAAAGATAGCAGTGTACTGAACAGATAAATCAGCAACAAGTGTGAAGCCATTTTTAACATCATACTTACCACGTTGGCAATCAAGGCAACAATTGATGGCACCAGGCTTAGTGAAGATCTCCTGTTTCGCCAGGTAGATATTGTAAGGAAACAGACAGGTAGTGAACCACAGGAAACCGTGACCTGGGATTCAATCCCGACCACACACAGCATAAAAAACATTCCTAAGGGATGGTAATTCCCATACAGTATTTTAGTTTTCTCCTCCGCCACAAGGGGGCACTCATTGAAAAGACTCATGAATAGCCTGATTACCATGACTACCACCATCATTTTAGAGTCACCCCTTTCATTTTGGGTCCACCACCATTATATTAGGGTCCACCACCATTATATCTGGGTCCATCACCATTATTTTTGGGTCCATCACCATTATTTTTGGGTCCATCACCATTATTTCTGGGTCCATCACCATTATTTCTGGGTCCATCACCATTATTTTTGGGTCCACCATTATTTTGGAGTCATCATGTTAGGATCACCTCCATTAATTTAGGGTCACCACCATTTTTGAGGTCACCACAATTTTTTGGGGGTCATCACACCATTTTTGAGGTCACCACCATAATTTTGGGGTCATTAACATTGTATCGGGATTAAGACCATGATATTTGGGTCACCGGCATGAAATATGGGTCACCACCATTTTTGGGGTCACAACCATTATTTTTAGGTCGCCACCATTGTTAAACCAAAACAAAATGGACCTGCCAATTTGATCAGACAGGAGAAATGCTGATTTGAATAGCCAGAAAACCGGCTGGACTAGCACAATTGCCAAAGTAGGATCTGTGCCTTACTTGGAGTACAGAACAGGAGGTGGTGGGTTCAACTCCCACAGCCTGGAGTGCTACATTTACACTGTGTAAGTAATATGGCTATTGTTACTGAAAGGCGTTGTAAAATATTTCACAATTCCTATTTACATGTAGTTGTGTTTCTTGTTCTTCCTGATGAGCGCCTCTGGTGACAAACATTTTTTTGCAACTCGATTTAACAAAGACAAATCCTTTTAAAAAATTAGAGGAAAATCTTTCAGCTTTTCGAAATCGTTCCTGTTTCATTTAAAAGCCTCAATAACCATCAGATGTAATTAATGTAAATGATAAGAGGATGATAAATGTAGATGATTCATGCATTTATGTTTGAGTGAAATAGCTTTTTTACAAATGCAGTGCAGGAAAAACAAATACATATTATTTTGGGTAAAATTATATTTATTATCTGAGTGAACCTTATATGATGATGTAATAACAAATATCCATGAACCGTTGCGTGACATGTAAAATACATCTTATATAAAGTAACAGTAATAAAATGCTATCCTATCTAGATATACAATTAGGAACATGTTTCCTTGACTAGAATGCTTTTACTACACAATTTAATAATTTGCACATCTTTGTTCTTTGGCATGGACAAAAATCCTAGACAATGTATATGCTGTATATTTTAATTACTTACTAGCAATTAACAATCGTATATTCTAGAATTATATATACAATTATTAAATAACCCCTTCATATGAATAGCACTATTTATAGGGCGCTAAGTGAAACACCCTGGGCGCTATTTTTGATAGGTATTTGCAAAGTGTCCTTGTTATTTGAGCTGAGTAACAAATAACAAAACATTGACCACGTAATTGAATATGCTGGGGGTGAAGCTTACACTAAAATAATAGAATAACTAAGATACCAGGGAGTCTTGGAAATACATGACCTGACAACTTCAGTGTGCAAGATATATATCTATTCACAAAATGCTCACCTGATTAAGAGTATTTCTCAAGTAAGCCAGCGCCACCTGGCTTGACCTTATCAGAGAGAGGGGTCCGTCTGTGATGCTGGGTCAGCTGGCATTCACAACACACCTGTTGTGAAACGTATGAGTTGTTAACTAAACGTTATTTTTTGTGCGTGTTACACAGTTCATAGACAATAACAAGTGCATTTGTCCAACAGCCTTGAAGTAATGTAAAAACGAAGAGTATTAGTCAGTGTAATAGATGAGAAGACGACAATTCACTGTTGGAGTCGAATTGGCTCTCAGTGAAATAATAGATTTTAAGAAAGCCCTTTTTAACATGGAGGGAACAAAATGTATACATGCCTGCACTACTGAAACAAAAAGAAAGTTAAAGGTCACTGCGGTGTATTAATAAATAACAATTAACACATTGTACGAAAAATGATTATATGGGGATTGGGCTTTTGAAGTATATGCCCCAAAAATATGGAATGCGCTGCCCCTGAATATTAAAAATAATCAGAAGCATTTTCCTACAGTTTGCAAGTTGGGAAGATCATGGGGAAGATTTTCATAATTGTTCATTTTTCTCTGATGGATTTTCAAACTTACCAAAACATGTCAATTTAAGCTTTATTCAGATATTTTCAAAGAAAATGAAGTATCAAAAATGGCTTAAAGAATACTTTGGATTTGCTGAGAGGACTGTATCCTACAATTATAATTATTTGTGCAGTGGACCATGTCAGTACATCACATATTGAAATGCCAATTGACCTGATCATTAAATAGCTATAACATGGTTACTGAATTGAACAATCACAACCTAGGCATAAAAATGGGTAATAAATATCCCCTCATCTATACTCTTATTTGCTATTGATATTGTTTTGATGGCTGAAAGTGAAACTAATTTGCAAAAAATGTTAGATATAGTTACATCAGTGGTGCCTTAAATGGAGACTTCTTATAAATAATGAGGAGATAAAGATTGTACATTTTAGACAAGTAAGACAAAAGAGGAGCCAATATAATTTTACTTATGTTATGGGAATACTGTTCTAGAGACAGTTGAGACGTATAAATACTTAGGTACTCTGTTGAACGAACACTTGAATTTTGAGGTGACAGATAATGTTTTATCTGGTACAGGTGGCAGAGCTTTGGGGGCAGTTATTTCAAAATTTGGTATTTCCTTGGAGTACATACTAAAATTTCCTTACTGGCAATAACTAGTGTTATGGGTTGGCAAAGTGCTCAAGATTGTAGATTGGTTAAATGGCTAAATAATGGAACAGATTAGTTAAGATGGATGGGAGCAGACTGACAAACAGATATTATTGACTGATATATCACTTTGTAAAGATAACTGGTCAAGTTAAGAATTTATGTGACAGAACAGAAATGGTTGATATATTTCATAATATAGATGTAATTGAGGTATTTTTGGCAAAACTTAATGATACATCAGAAAGTAAATGGTGCAAGGAATGTAAGTTGAAACCAAAATTAAGAACATACATAAGGTTTAAAGAACACTTTACTGCAGAAGACTATGTTAAATTCTGGATTTCATGTAGGAAGCGCTCGTTGATTGCACAATCAGGGTGGAAATTCTGCCTTTAGCCATAGAAACTGGTAGATTTAAAGGTATTTAAGTAAATGAAAGCTATTGTAAGTTTTGCCCTAACCGGAAAATTCAGAATAAAGAGCATATGCTCTGTGAATGTACTTTATATAATGATATAAGGAAGGAGGTATTTGATAATGTTCAATTAACACATCCAAATGTTTGTAATGCAGATGTCAATGATAGATATGGATGATTATTATGAAATGAAACAAGTAACTACATTTTTAGACAAAGCATGGAAATTGAGATCTAAAATGTTATATAATAATAGGTAATAGATGTCTACATGGTTATGAAAGATCTTGTAATTGTTCCATTTTAGGTGACTGATTAGTCCTTTAAGGGCTGGGTATATTTTGTATACTTTTGTGACAAAAAATGTATGTTTGTTGCAAATACCATGTCTCTATAACAAATCAATACAATACAATACAATGCATGGTACCCACCATGCCATGGTGAAAAGGTGTGACAAGATTGATAGAATAGATGAATATTCAAACGGTTTCTTATGTGTACTATGACAGCTGTCCTGCTTGACCAAAATTTCAAAATTTCTGAAGATATCAAACCTAGTGCAATGACGGAAGTGAGAAGGTATACAGATTTGCAATGTTACCGATATAATGCAGAGTGATGGTTTGGTTGAATATTTACCTGTGCCCGTGTATACAGCTTTGGTGGCCCTTTTCAGAAGAACTTAAGAATGACATAATAACGCATATATAGAGCGAATATACTGCCCAGTGGAGCACCATAACAACTTATTATCGCTCACCCCCACATTTTGTTGTAGCAACAGTAGTGTGCACCCTTTTCCTGAGCACTGAACCTTTGGTATAAATTAGGCTTGATTGCAGGAGGGTCGGCAGCGGGGCAGCTCCGCTGTACTGGGCTCAACTTGCCTGCTACTCTCTTGCACCTTTGCCTCCTGCTCATTTCATCTTCTGCTGAGCTCTCAGGTGAGTAGCTTTATTCCTGTAAACCACATTCTTCTGTGTATGCGACCTGCTAGAGTAGAGATATACACATTTTCCGATCCTAAATGTGGACGCATAAATTATTTTCAAATATAAATGCATAACATAAAAATCACACGTGTACTCAGATGTGCAATCTTGTACAGCATAATCATATTAAAAAATATTAAAAACCAAAATTTGGAGCCTCATGGTATCACATTGTATTTGACGTTTTAATGTTTCTATTTAACATGCATCCTTTAACTGATTCTTTTATTTATGAATATGATTCAATATTTAGTCACCGTATCTTGACGTTCTACCTGACTCTTGGTTGACTTCTGACATTTGCCCGGCATTAAGGAACCTCTAAAGCATGGCATCCATTTGACCTAAGGGTACCCTTTAAGCTTGAAAGATCTAAAAATCAACTCCACATTACCAAGTTCTACCAACCTGGACAGATCTATCAAACGTTTATTATTATTTATATTGAAATGGTCATCATATATAAATGCCAAAAAATGAAGAAAAAAAATCACGATCTTTTGAAGGGGCGTATCTACATATTACAAAGAATGTCTTTCAATTTTATATCGGTTTAATGTCAAATGATATTGGTATTAATTATCTATTACTCAATCAATTATTCAGCTAAAAAGCAATATAAAGATTAGACTCCATAATAAAGTGTTGTACATTATATTGTTTTCCTTTCTTAAGGTATAATTTTACAATTTCCATTTAAAGTTATGTTGATCAAGATGATTATAACTTACAACAATTGTCGATTATCATGATCTGAAGAATATTTTTATATAGCAAATGTTATTTTTTGGGGTTATTTTCACTTATGATAAATGGCATGTACAATATATTCTTTCAAAATATATTGATCTATTCTTTCAAATCTGCTTAAAATTATGCCAACAATCGGTGCAGCGACTAAAAACTCAATAATTAATCTTATTGATATCAGAGATAATATTTCCTATTGACTCGAAGGATAAAATAATTCAGGAGCTTTAAACCAACATATTCCTGTACCTTAAGACACTTTCTCGGTTCTTTCTCTTGATACCACATTTGATCCCCTGCAATCTTATCACCACCCATGTTATAAATAGCATACGTCTACGTTTCTCTGATATCTCAATTGGTTCTCTGGTACCTCTAAGTTCATTAGAAGATAGTCTTATCCTCACATTGATTATTAAATCGAATTTAAAAACAAATTGGTTTGTAGACTGAGCTCGGCATACATTGCACTCCCAATGTCAATCATCTCATCCCAAAGTACCAAATGAGAGTATCTGAATGTTTGACAAATCCCTTTTAAGCTTCTTTTCAGTACTACCATATCTATGTTCCGTCAAATGGAAGCCTGTCACTATGACTCAATGCCCTACTCCTTCGAAGAGTGATTTGGGATCTTTCTTTTGTACGTCCCGGGGAACTACATCACAGATGTAATGCTATTTAAAATATCTAGTATGAAATAAATGTTTTCTTACATATTTTCTGACAAAGATTTTTTTGTCTGTAAGATATATTTGTTTGTCCTCGAGGGACACGCTACAGGACTCCAGTCACCTGTATGGGCACAGCACAGGACATTGAACTGGGGCAGGACGTTGCTCTCACTGCAGGAAAGGTTATCAGCTGGCGAGGGGCCCCATAACGCTGCACCACTCACTCACCTCTGCAGTTGTTGACCCTTCATCCCATTTATTTTTTTCTTGTGGCTTTGGTTCCATTTCCTCATTCCACACAGAAGCAGGGTTGATATGCCTCGTAGAATGTGCCCTCTACCCTCGGCAGAGAATTCCCACACCCACCTCTCCTACTTCACCTCTTTGAGCTGCTGGTTGCACCCAAGAAGTAGGATTGTAGATTAGTCAAAGAACACACCCTGGAGTGTTGGCTTTACCTTGTTCAGGATGCACGTGAGAGGTAGAGCCATCCTGTGATGTATGATACACCTTGTTGGAGGTACAACTGATGGACAGAGATCCACCCCTGGGGTTTAAGTGATACCTTTTTGAAGGTATAAGTGATGGACAGAGGTCTATTGCTGGGAAGTAGGTGAGAAATGTGGTAATGATGGATGATTCCTGCGGCTTACCTGCCATTAAGTACCAGTCTTCTCATCCAGGTTACAATATATACTGCAACACACCTCAGAGGCAACTCACACATTTAACGCTTCACTCTATCTCCAAACAAATTATCAGATTGAGGGTAGTTTCTCAATTATAATGTTTCTATATGTGCATATTGAGATTGGTCTGTTGAACATCAGGCTGAGTGGCCTTGAAATCACGTTCCACCACTTGCCCACAAGAAGTTTGACAGACAAATCGAGAACGCAGAGAATGTGTAGCTTAAGACAATTGGACACTGTAATATCTAGATAAAGGATATAACCTGATAAAAAGGTGACAACGCATTAAATTAATTCAATGCATGCTTAGTGCATGTACAGAAGTGAGGAAATACATTGTGCAACGGATGTATTATTGTTTGTGAAACTAACAAAAGGTCAAAAACATAAAAATATTAATAGTTGATCTTTCTATTTAAGATAACATAATTGATGTCCCGCTGGGACACGTACAACAAAGATAACCGCCTGCTTTCTTTTCTCTGCAGCAGCAGAGAGTGGAGGAAGATAGGATGAGACAAGCCGTGGACGACTAGAGAAGGTAACAGAGATGGGCAGGTGGACGGGGAGGCTAGCTGCGCTAGGTGGCGCTCTGCTTCTCATTACCGCTCTTATCTTCGCTCAGCTTCTCGGAGCATGGCAAGATGGACAAATATTCTTCGCACTTCTTCTAGGTCAATGCGCATTTATATCTATTTATATATACATATATACCGAGTATAAAGAAATATGATGATATGAATTCTTGGAGGTGATACTAATTACCACAATATATATATATATATATATATATATATATATATATATATATATATATATATATATATATATATATATAAATTCTGTCAAATTCTGTCAAGTTGTCCCCTTGCGTCTTATAATAATAATAATAATAATAATAATATATATATATATATATATATATATATATATATATATATATATATATATATATATATATATATATATATATATATATATATATATATATATATATTTTTCTACCAAATATATATATATATATATATATATATATATATATATATTTGGTAGAAAAATATATATATATATAAATATATATATATATATATATATATATATATATATATATATATATATATATATATATATATATATATATATCCGGAAAACGCAAGGGGACAACTTGACAGAATTTGTTAAAATAGTAAAACTATATTCTCTGTGTATTTTCAAAGTTATCCATTACTGTCTAACAGTCCAGTCAATATATGACAAAAAATGGCCTAACCCGGAACAAATTAGAACAGAAATAAAGCTCATAGAAAATGTCTCAGAAGAGCCTACAGAACAACATAGTAAAAGTCTACCAAAATCCAAGCAGTGGAACAATGTGTAATTTGCATAAATCCAAAATGGCCAACACATGGCAGGGCAAATTTTAAAAATTATATAGCTTGGCTCCTATTTGACATATTTGAGTAATCTTAAGAGTCTATTTTATGTTTATGGACATGATAAATCCATTGGGAAACTTTTCAAATTGGTAATACCCATATTTTGTACTCTTCCTCATAACAATGAGCAATAAAAGTAGAATAATAAGTCGAAATTTAGAACTTTGCTTGTATTCTTATTATATCTGTCTGTTTTACACCTTTTCTGGGATATCCTCGACAACACATATTATTCTACAATAACAAGTTCTCAAAAAGGAGAGAGAACAATAATTTCCAATTAGAATTTTTTTTAAAACTGTGTTTAACAACCCATTAACAAGTTAATTGAATTTGCACATCATTGCAAGCTGTGGGTAACTATAAGTGGTGATCATATTGAAGAGGGAGAATCCATTCACACACAGGGAGGCAATCCCCTGCTCTTTTCAAAAAGTAGTGAGGGGTCTTGAACCTGCTGCCTGGCATGGACACTCAGGTACATGAGGCCCAAAAATCACCTTCCAACACTAAAGAATGTAAAATTACCATATTTAAAATGTCTATGGTATGACACCTCGATCTCAGTCCCACATAGTAGGTTGTTTTGTTATTTTTTTGGGTTTTTTCTTTTGTTCTTTGCCTCATAATTAGATTATTAATTTCCTAGGATTGTATGAGCAGCTTTGAATGGTTCAAATTAAAAGCTGAATTTACTACCAACAGCAAATAGTACCATAAAATATGTCTGATTATTACTTCTCTATTGTATACATTACAATACTAAACGTAGGTTAACAAGAAGAAAATCTGGAATGTCTACACCATCACAAACCGCTGCACTATATTCATATTTTGTAACTGCATGAAAACCCATGTTAAACTTTATGCAGAGTATGATTAAAGCATTCATGAAATAAGGTTTTCAAGCACCTTTTCCTTACAGTGTAATTTAAATATTATTATTAACCCTTTTTTCTAACGGGTATTAATACTCTTTTTTCTTTCCGCCATAAAGATGTTAAGAATATACAATGTATTTCATAGCAGAATGATGCTGGCATCGTATGAAATACATTACAAGAAACACTGCATAAGCTATTTATTTCCTTATCATGGCCTTAAAATAACTGCTTAACACCAACAGCAAGGGCATGACATTATTTCAGTGTGCAAGGAACCTTTAATCATACAAAAAAACCTGAATATAAGCATGAAATAGGGTGAAACATCAATGAGAGGCGGCCATTTTGAATTTATGCAAATTAGGTGATGTTCCACAAAGTTGATTTTGGTAGACTTTTTATATGTTCATCTGGGTAACATTCTGAGACAAATAACACCAGAGTGGTTCTGTTCTAATTTGTTCTGGGTCATTTCATAATTTGACTGGACTATAAATTTTGGTATAATGTACTTGAAACCTTTTTCTTCATCAATTTACTTAAGAAGTACTATGTTGTTTTTATTTAAGTTTGATTAATTATATATATTTTGGGTCAACCTGTTGTCCTTTTTTACTGTTGTAGGGCCAACATGCTTGTTACCGAGTGTGCTGAGTTTGCTTTGCCTTCACATGGCCCTCAAGCGGCCGGCAGACAGTCACACCGCCCTCACTCTGATTGAGCAATACAGACTGGAAGTCCTGCAGAAACGATGGCGGGCCTGGAAGCTATACCTAGCAATGGCAGTGGCGTCCACTAACTGTAGAGAAGCTCAGATGAAAGTGATCATTAGCATCATCAAAGAGCAGGCCGAAACTCAATATGGAAAGAAAGTCCTCTTCGGTAACATAAACAGTTATGAAGATTTTACAAAGATTCAACCCCTGACAAGCTATGCTGACATGAGAGAATACATTGAAAAGATAGCTAAAGGCGAACAGAATGTATTAACCAACAGGAAGACAGAATATTTCTCCCTCACATCCGGAGCTGCCGGAAAGAATAATATTTTCCCTGTGACAGATTCGCCGGAAATGACGAGTATTTCTCAGTTATTTAATGGCAGATGCAGCATGCACCGTCAATTCTATGGCTCGGTGGGCTTGAAGCGAATTTTTGAGCTCCGAGTGTTCCATCAGGCTAAAAGATGTCCTTGTGGTATAAAGATGGGCAGACTGGCTTCTCACATATGGAAACAATCAACCTACAGTTTACTTCCTGAAGCAATAATGGAAGTCAACAAAACGGACGCAGCTTTTTATGTCCAGGCCATCTTTGCCCTGGCGGAGAAGGAGGTTGCTCTTATTGTGGGCTTTTCCAGTGATATGCTTTTGGCCTTCTTCAAGTTTATAGAAACCCACTGGGACAAATTATGCAGTGACATTGAAAGGGGAACAATAAGGCGCTTTCCTGATCTCCCAGAAGATATCAGGGCAAAGTTAAATAAATCATTGAAGAAAAATCCCAAAAGGGCGTCGGAACTGCGCAAGGCGTTCATGACGAAGGTGAAGGGAAAGGCGCGAAGATTGTGGCCTGATCTGACGGCAGCCAGCGTCTGCAGAACCGGAAGCTTTGTGCACAGTGCTGCCATCTTGAAAGAAACCTACATGGATGGCATTCTTATGAACTTCATCCTCCACGGGGGATCTGAAGGGTTTTATGGAATTATGTTAGAGAGTGATGCCAATCAAACGATATATACCCTAATGCCCCAGTTACATTTTCTGGAATTCATTCCTGTAGAGGGTGCTAATGACAGAGTTTTGACAATGGACCAGGTAATACCTTTGTTATTGCACGTATACACTGTATTATTCAATGGTGTAAATCATCTTATTTTGAAAAAAAGTTTACATACAAGTATGCACTTCATATCAGATTACATTTCGTATCTATTACATTTGGAAGTTGGGAAATCTTAAGAGAATACAAAATGGCTTGGAATGATTTATTGCAGTTGGAAGTTGGGAAATGTTATGAGCTGGTCGTGACTAATAGAGAAGGGCTGTATCGCTACAAAGTGGGCGATATCATCAAAGTAGTTGGATTCTGGGGTTCCACACCTAAATATACATTTGAATTCAGGTATGAATTACTAACGTTCATTTATCTTTTCTTGGTTCATCAATATGGTTCTGTAAATACCCCCATATATCTTAAGGATTTCTTTTGTTCTTTTTAATTGTTCCGAAATTGTTTTTGTATATATACATATATGTGTTAGATCCTTTAGAGATTTTGATGCAATCTTCGGCCAACATTCAGCCATCTTGGTTCCGGAGCTTTTACAGCTTAGCGACAGGCATCACAAATGATTTTCACGGTAATACAATAGGCGAGAATGCTTTCGCCGGCCTTCCCTCTTCAAGTATGTATTTCCTCACAACTATTCCTTTTTCAGTGATTCATCTCCGAGGTCAGGTATAATCACCTCTGGAAAAAAAACCGTCAATATCATTGTTCATCATTTGCTTCACTCATTTCTGTTAGTAAATAAATATCAATATTGAAACGCGAACATGTGACGTAAATGAGCAACTTTTCCAGGACTGGTGAGATTCTGAATGTGTCTTATGACCGGACACCAGAGGCCGCTGTGTTTGAGGCGCTCACTCAAACAATGAATGGCTGCAGTGGAATACAGCTGGTAGACTACACGGCCTGCGAGAGTTTCCACGTGGAAACAGCTACAGGTCACTGAGAACATTTCCTATCACATATTGGCATATCTTTTGTATATAATGATTGCTGATATGATTGTTGAAATTTTATTTTTTGTCACAAAATAATGATAATGATTTAATGATTGTTGATTAGGCGGTGTTTTTTTTTTTTTAATGATAAAAGGAATTCACAAAATAGATAGACCTATATAAATATAATTGATCTTTAGAAATAAATAAAAATCTAAATGGACTTTTTTTAGTGTTTTTAAACATGATGAGGCATGGTTATTTCTGTTACAGGCGCTAACTTTGGGAAAGGACGATACATAATATTTGTGGAGATATTTAATGATGATATGATGTCAACAGAACAACTAAATAAGGTAAATTTTAAACTGGTAATACTTTTCCAATGATATTTCTATGTTCCAATACATTTTCAGTAAAACTCAACCATACAGAGACAGTCCTCATTTTATAAATAAATGAGGATTTATACAAACTTTAATTAGTTTCTATGCATCATATTGTTTGTATCTTACCGTCAGTTTGATCGCAATCTCTGCACTATTCACGAGACATATGAGGACTTCAGACAACAAGGAAACCTGGAGGCAGCTGAGATTATACAGGTAGGTGTGCACGGTACATGCTAATCCCTGCACAACGCCCGAATCCCATTTCTAGCAGCCTCTTCAGCTATGCATAGCATAACATCTGCAGTAAGGGTGGGGAAAAATGGCTGTCATTCTGTCTCTCTGTCAACTTTGATCTTCTCCTTTGACTAGGTTGGAGGTCCGAGGTATTATCAGGTAAAATGTTAAATTTACAGGAGGCCAATTCTATCTATTTACGTTTAGGCGCAAATATTTTATCATTTTGTCATGATTAAAAAAAACTATTAAGTAGCCTTTAAATCCAAGGAATCCAAGCAGCATTGGACAAACGCCCAATAACAACTATCTTGTTAAAGGCAAAGATCAGCCTATATATTGGCTGTCAAAGCTAGGGCTTTGACTATTAAACATATTTTGATTGAGTGTATCAATTTTGATAATATACCAACTCAAAATTTTAATGTGTAAGATTTACATATGTTATTTGATATATATATATATATATATATATATATATATATATATATATATATATATATATATATATATATATATATATATATATATATATATATATATATATATATATATATATATATATATATATATATATATATATATATACATATTTATTATAATTGTTTGATGTAATATGTATCATATTGTTAGATTCTTGATATATATTAACATATACATTTTGTCTCTAGTTGATATTATGTTTCTGCTTTTGTTCTTTTTGGCACTCATTGTGTCGATGTGCTGTAAAGCAGTCATTCTTCCATTTCCTTTAAACCACTTCTGTATAACCTTAAATGGAGATGAGAAAGGTTGAATGAATTCACAATTTTATTTGTACAGACAACAAATGAGGTCAAAAAATACAATCACTCCATCACACGTTAAAGACTTTGATATTTTTGACTGTCCATTTTATCCTTTTTTACAGGTGAGAACAGGGTCTTTCCATGGACTGCGCGACTTTCTGATGGGAGACAGACCCACAGATCAAGTTAAAATGCCAAGGGTGTTAAGGAATCACCAGGCATTGAAGTTTCTTTGGAACAAAAAACTACAATCTCTACATTTTTGAAAATTTGTATTAGATACAACAGGATAAAGAGCAGTATATATATATTGCATTATGATATAAAACATTATTTATAAATAAACTACAATCAATCAAATGTTTTTTTTTAATATCTGAGAGACACTTTTTTCCTGTAGACAGGTTTTTCACAACCATACTGATAGCCCGTGTTCAATAGTTTATTCCAAAATTCAGCCTATGATTGTTTGACATAACTGGTCTATAAAACCTGGATTACAGGTTAACAAACCCACTTATGTACACTTTGGAGACCCAACATATTAAATCTTTAATATAATGAACTGTTTTGTTCTTTTTACACTTTCAAAGTAACATTGATGTATAAGTGTATTTGATCTCAGAACTTGGTTGTATAATCATTTCCATTTTGGTAGGACACTGCCAAGTTATCCAAAGATGGGCTGTATCTGCTGTCACTGTTTACATCAGAAAACGCTTCATTAGATACACCCTCCTCTTTTTTCTGTTTGTTATTTACAACAATTTCTTCCTTTTCATTGGGTATTTCCTTTGGTGGCTTGTAGAGTTTCCATGCCATAGTCATGAACCCCAGCGCCGCCACTTTGACTATAGTGCACAGTAGAAATGCATTGATGGCAAGCTGAGAGAGGTCATAGGATAAGCACGATCCTCTCTCTCCACAGTTATCATCCCACAGATCACAGGAATTGTCAAATGCCATGGCAAAAAACCTAGGACCACCAAGTCCACCTGAATATAGAATTTGAACAAATCAAAGTTATAAGTTACCTTTTTTTCTTTTTTTAAAAACATATTTGATGTTGTCGACGCTAACTAAACTGCATATTATAACAAAACATACCGAGTTGGGGAAGCTGGGTGAGCGTATTCAGTGAGTTGGTGATGGCGGAAGGATACCGTGAGTTGGTGATGGCGGAAGGATACCCTGAGCTGAATGCGCTCACACAGCTGACCCGACGATGCATGTTTTGTTTTTAAAATGATACATGAAACAAGATATTTATCATTAAAAACGTTTTGTAAACAAAGCGCACCTCATTTGACCCCGTCACGTGACCCGAAAATAGTGCGTACAGCCTTGGAGTAATTATTACTCCAAGGTACAGCCATAGACTGGTTGCCGCCCTCTGTGTAAACACGATGTTCTTGACACTCGGTGGGGGACCAGTCTAAAGATGGCCGACGGAAAATAGTTCGCACCTAATGAATACGCTACGAATACTCGGCATGCTCATATTCATTGGAAATCTCGTCGATACGCGCAGCACTGAGGTATAAAAATCTTTATCTGGTGTGTATATAATCGTCGATATTTTTACACAATATACATACCAACTAGCCTTGCTAGCACTCCTTGCAGACCGATACCTATAGTCCTATGTGTGTTTGGAACACATCTGGAATATACATATATTTCCTTGTCATATTACGGTAATTAATCTCATTGCAGTGTATAGATATTGATATATTGTTGCATAGCATTCAAACCATCAATGATAATTATAAATATCACTTAAAAACTGCACCCACTTCAGGCCTACCTGATTATGACAGAAATACTCATGGCACTGCACACAAAGAGCAGGAACATTGCTATACAGAACACCACGAGGAACAGAACCAATAAAGCGCACTGTGGATTCTCACAGGTTTCTGATGTGACTGCTACTTCCCCGGGCTCCACCCATGGCAAACAACTACAGTTGTAATAATCCTGTGGGATGCATTCATAGTTGTATAAAAGATAAACACACATAAACCCACAAACACATATATATTATGTAGATGTAAGCAAAATAGATATTGCCTTTTTTGTAATAATTTTGTCGGAGAGATTTCAACATAATAAAGTGAAATCCCTGCTTCAGTGGACCTAACACCAGCTACAGTTCTCTACTATTTGAGAGGAAAATGTGTGGGATAAGCTGGAGAACCATAAAAGATATTTGACAAATTTGGCAAAGCATGGAGCTCACCTTACTGGAAGACCCAGTAAAGTCCACACACCCAGCGTGGCATGGGGAGAAGTATTGGACATTATCCACTCCACATACTGGGCTAAATGGAACATCCCTGCATCCACAGTTCATATTACAAACCGCTGAAAAGTTACCAGGACTCTCCAGTGTGCTGCAATGCAATTCCAAACATGCACAAATCAGTGCCAAAAGCGGAATTTAGTTCTGTACAAAAATATACAATCTACAACTTTACAGCATATCAAGTTGTGTATTTGTTTCGACAACATCACACACACACACACACACGCACACACACACACGCACATATATATATATATAATGGATATCATATATATATATATATATATATATATATATATATATATATATATATATATATGACATTCATTCAATTAGTATTCTATGATAGTAAGGTAGGCCTACTTATTGAAGTAATGTTCATTGAGTCCAGCGAAGGACAGAGTGTCACATTTGACAAAGAACATGAATATTGTAGTGAGAATGAGGACGTTGAAGATTGTTTCCCACTTCATTATGGAGTAGATGTTCATGCTGAACCTCTTAATGATATAACCCCCAAACAGCAGGCCTCCAGCGCCCCCTGGGATTGATATGATCCCTGAAAACATAGACCACTCTCTTAGTTAACAAAAAATGGCATTGGGTAATAAACCCTATGTTGACTCAATAATCCCACGTGGGATAATATTGAATGTTGGTGAAAAATACATCAAGAGCAGGGCATTTTTTTCATCAGGAGGCTTCTAATGGTCACTCACCAAAAACCATGCCAGCGAAGGCCGGGGATACACTGAACATCACCTCCACATATTTTGGACCATAAGCTGTGAACCCCGCAATAAGAATGACGTCACAGATACTGAATCCGGCCAAGCAGACCCAGGTGAGGTTGGTGAAGAGAACTTTGAGATAACCCGGAAGTGTTTTCAGGGTCACACCTACATCACTTGAGTGAACTTGTTGTGTTTCTTCCTCTGCGTTATAAGCCTCTGACTTCTTCTTAGCCCTGATCTCTGCTGCCCCTGTGTCAAAATGTTGAGGAAATGTATTCGTAACCTTTTTTTAAATTCCAATTATATTGAACGCAAATTCTTCAAAAAATAACACAACATTGGTCTGGAAAAAGTCATGTTACTTTGTATTTTAAACAATAAGTGATTTATTCTGGAAAATCACGTGTATTATTTACATGTCAACTGATGTAATTAAGAATATGCCCAAAAATAGTCACTAAATTCTCTGCTATTTGATTGTAAAATATATAATCAAATAGCAGATTGTGATTTGACTGGTGTACATACAAGTTATCATAATGATCATGGCATAAAATTTGGAAAATATACTGATATTTTTTTATTCTATCAAACATCCACATATTATGCAGACATTGAATCAAACTTACAAGAAAATGGTTATTATAAATATTTTTAAACCTACCGGGTATATCTCTAGGGAAGAAACTAAATGGTATGGCAATAAATAGAAGGAAACCTGCCCCCACAATAAAGCCCAGCCACCAGGCTCCAACCCACCGCGGGTCACTGGCATCTATACCAAACCTGCATCAGGTCAACATAAAAAATAAAGTATATTTTGGACATATCATTCAAATATATCTGTATTATTGAATATAAGGTGAGCATGTTATTTGTTTTTGAAACACACACACACACACGCACACACACACACACACACACACACACACACATATATATATATATATATATATATACCAGGACTCTCATAATAATTATGGCTGCACATATTTCTGCAAAATGCCAAGGCAATGAGGATTTACTCAAAAAAGTCTGTAGCATTTGGGACAGGGACTGTGAGAGAGAGGCACAAAAATCTATGAAAATCTGGATGCAGAGAAAATGTACCTGGCTGAAGAATTATGAACATGAATTTGTCTATGGCCCTAAAACAAAAAGACCTTCCCAGAAGACAGCCCCTTCAAGCAACCAGAATAGAATTAATATGAATTTGAGTACAGGCTCAAAAAATCCCAGTAAT
This sequence comes from Amphiduros pacificus, assembly GCA_949316495.1. NCBI lineage: Eukaryota > Metazoa > Annelida > Polychaeta > Phyllodocida > Hesionidae > Amphiduros > Amphiduros pacificus. The sequence continues at coordinate 22,276,129 of OX439006.1, forward strand.
CAAAATACCAACAACCACCACAACAAGACCTTCCTAACCAGACAGAATCAAAGGAATCAATCCTATAGTGCTACTAGTCTTAAGCCCCAGCAAAGGAGACCCTATATCCAGATCAAAGTTGGTCAGAACCAAAAAAGACAAGTTAATCTGGACTATAACGTTGCCCAACATAAAAAGATCAGACAGTCTGGTCCCACCACCCAATACTACCAATCAAATAGGAGTAATACTGACCATTCACAACAGAGAAAAGGGAGACAACTTACTAGAAGCCCTCACAACCAACAATCAGATAGAAATCGTAGTAATCTTCCGTTTGGACCATTCCTATATTCTGAAATAGCAGGCAGATCCATTCCTGGGGGTGTACCTTTCACCAGTTCTTCAAATCCGAGTCCCCCAAATAAAAATACCACAAGACGAACCACAGATACTCACCTGACACCAAGATCATCACATTTTTTAGGCAAGAAGAGCCCACGCCTGAAATGGAGATAGAGCAAAGGGAGGACACTGTTCAGGTCATTAATCTCAGTCAGAACACTTTAACAAATGAGGAAATTCAGGTTTTATCCAAGGGAAATAAATTCACCCCAACACCTGTAAGCCACTCTAATGACCTTAGAACAGACATTAATAATTTCTGCAGAAATCTCAGATTAAAAGAATTTTTCTTCGACCAGGAGCCCATTGACGATGGGGACAGCAATTCAGAAACACCTCTGGTCAAGAACAAAAGTACATTTATACCTCCATCAAACCGTAACAAAAAATTAGACCGTTACATTGAGTTCCTACAGCACATTCCTCTAAAGAATTACAACCAGCAATATCACTACAACATGACAAAAAATGAATTTATGGCACTCAAAGGACTAAAACAGAAAAAGGATATCATCATTAAACAAGCAGATAAAGGAGGCGCCATGGTGATTATGGATAATAAATACTACAAAGGCAAAATCATGGAAATCTTAGGGAACACAGACAACTACAAAGTAATAGACAAAGTTACTGATATTAACTGCATGAGAAAAGTGAAGCTCCTCACAACTAAATTTTCTGCCCAGTTATTACCGGAAGAAATTGATTATTTAATCAAGTTTGAGTGCAAAACCAGTAATTTCTATGGTCTCCCGAAAGTTCACAAAAGCAAAATAATTAAAAATGCCAGTGAAGCCAACAAGGAGGTATACATCCATGTACCAGAACCGGCAGACCTCGATTTGAGACCTATAGTAGCTGGACCTGCTTGTTCTACACACAGACTTAGCAATCTTCTGGACATTATTCTTAAACCCCTGAACAACAAAATTGACAGTTATATAAAAGACACTAGAGACTTTTTGAAACAGCTACCTAAGGAGATACCAAAGGACAGTATCCTAGTGACCTATGATGTCAAAAACTTATATGGAAGCATTCCCCATACCTTAGGATTACAAGCAATACAGTTTTGGATCTCAAAATATCCCAATTTAATATCCACTAGATTCTCTGCAGACTTCATTCTACAGGGAGTAAAGCTTATTTTAGAAAATAATACCTTTCAATTTGGGAACACTTATTTTCAACAATTGAAGGGTACAGCCATGGGCACCAAAATAGGACCTACATATGCAACTTTAGTGATGGGGTATCTTGAGGAACAATTATACCAACAACTTATTTCAGACAAAAGTGCAGAACTTTGTGACAAATTTAAAAAATATTGGAGACGATTTCTGGATGATTGCTTCCTCATCTGGGATAATAATGATGGTCCTCTCAACTACCTGACTGAGACTCTTAACTCTTTACATCCAGCAATCCAATTCACACAGGATTCCAGCCCTGAAAAGGTACCATTTTTGGATGTCCTTGTTATCAAGGATGGAGATAAGCTGACAACAGACATTTTTCATAAACCTACAGATTCTAGAAATTATGTCCATTTCTCCTCACATCATCCTAGGCATACCAAAACGAACATTCCATATGGTTTGGCACTCCGCATAGTAACCATTGTCAGTGACCAATCACTCAGAAAGAGGAGACTCCAAGAACTGGAGTATGATCTGAAAAAAAGAGGATATCCAGATGGCATAATCAAAACAGGTATTAGCAAAGCATCGCAACAGGACAGAATGACCATTCTCAACATGCAAAAAAATACCAATAATGAAGAGAACATACTGCCAATAGTCACCACAAACAATCCTCATAACACTAACCTCTTCAACATTGTCACCCACACAATAGGATCGCTGGAAATGGATAGCACATTCAAATCATTACTCCCTGAATTAAAATTTATCAACAGCAAAAGACAACCTCCTAGTTTAGGCAGACTACTCAGCAGAGCCAAATTCAATGAAACTTACAATACAGCTGGAAACGTCTCAAAGTGTGGAGAAAAAAGATGTGGCACATGTAAAGTTATATTAGAGGGATCAGAATATAAACTCAAAAGAACAGGGGACATACTAAAACCCAAAACCAATCTTGACTGCAGAGCCACATATATAATCTATGCAATAAGATGTCCTGGATGCCAACATGACTATATAGGTTCAACCAAACATCTGAGACATAGGGTCTCCCTTCACAAATCTCATATATCAAATCCATCTTATCAAAATTGCCCAGTGTCAGGACATTTGCGAATTTGTGGCAAGGGGAACTTTAAAATATTTCCCTTTTTAAAAATACAAAAAGAGAATCCCCATGTACTCCTCAAAATAGAACACTCTTTAATTGAAAAATATAAACCAGTGTTGAACAGTACTTCAAACTCGATAGCAATGGGATTACCCATATGTTAGTTTCTCCTACACCTGTATATTGTCCTCTTATTATAATTTCTTATATTTTACTTTATTTCATGATATATTTTAAGGTTTTCCATGTTATATTTTTCATTCAATTTTATTAAGCATTGCCTACTTTAATCTCTTTAATGTATGTATAGTTAAGATATGATTATAGCAATGCCCAATATGACAGACTTGTCAACAGCTTTTTGACACCCCGATACAGCAAGCAGACAAGTGCAATTAACTTAACTGTGTCTCTAATCTTCTTGTTAATCCGCTTGTTTATCAGCTTATTAATCAGCTTGTTAATCTGCTTGTTTATCTGTTTGTTTATCAGCTAGTACAAGCTTGTTTGCTATATACTCTTGTAATGATATATAAGTGAACACTTTCAATGGTTTGTTAGTTAAGCCTGAAGAAGTCCCTTGAAGGACTGAAACATGTCGCAATAAAAGGTTTTAACTCTTTGTCACCACGGACTTTGTTGGATTACTTTTATCACCATAACACTGTATACAACTACCTTTTTACTTTGGACTATATATATATATATATATATATATATATGAGATAATCATAATATACCTTTGATACCAGTATTATTGATCATTGTGGCGTAAATAATCAAATTGATATTTGCATAACAATATATCAAATATAGATTTCAAAAGGATATTATCTGTGATTTTGACAATGTGAATTTTAATCAGGTAACAAGTTAATAAAGTACCAACTCGTCTTCTGCGTCAACTGAGTAGAAGTCCGTGAACAGGACCAGCAAGTACCCGCCAGCTATATAAGCTATGGCTGGGCCCACCAGGCCACCGAGGTAGAATATAGCTGCAAAGAGAAAGACAAAATAGGTTTGAAAGACCCCAGAAGTAAACATTGACCATGAAGGACAAACAGATTCCGCGTAGGGTTTGTGGGCTGAAAAAATGTTTTTGATATTACGTCACAGTGATTGATATTCAGGGACAGAATATAATTATTACCGTCCAGATTTCAAAACGAGGGTCAAGTATAAATATCAGGGCAGCAATAAACAGATAGGTATCCAAGGGTAACATATCATTGGTATGTAAATTTAGGTCAACCTTTGACATACATGTTTGACAATATATAAATGTCAAATATGTTAGTGAGTTCCATAGTACACACTTCTAGCAGCCAATTAGCAACGATTCCAAGACCCAGTCAAATGTGATAAGATGTGCCAAGTCACTATAAATGAGAATGTTTGGCAAGATGCCTAGAAAGTCACTATAAATGAGAATGTTTGGCAAGATGCCTAGAAAGTCACTACAAATGAAAATGTTTGCCAAGATGTTTGAGAATATCTGTTAAATTAAACACACACTCAACAATCCGGGGCGGTAAATAACCTTTCATGCCAAATACCGCACATAAGAACCTCTATAAACGCATCACATAACAGGGCCAACTGATTTAAATAACAATTGTAAGTGTGATTGATAGTTGATATCAAATGTACTTGTCACATCCGTCTGTACTGCAGTAGCCATCATTAGAAAAGTATTAAGTCAATATATATGATGCTCTTATCTTGTATCATCCAACACTGTCACCAAATAATGTCATATAATATCACTATGTACTTTGCATTCTGCGTGCTCCAGATATTAATCATAAATCATTTTGCTTTCATCTGTTTATCTGAATTTGTCAAATGGTAATTAATTAAAAACAAACTTGATCAATATCTATTGATTGAAAGGAATATTAAATGCATTATTTATCCGAGACATTCATTTCAATATACTGGCATTGGTTTTGTTTATTTTGTCTTATTTCTAGCACCAACCGATATAAAAGGAAAACATTTCCTTGGTTACGATATCGTCCAAGTATGTTACCCCCATCATGTAGAGAGGTTCTGCGCCTGCGCCGTGGAATATTCTGGCTATGATAAATATAACCAGATATTTCTGCAGATTTCCGTCACCGCCATCATCCACACATCGGTCTATTTCCTCTGTAGCCGTTGAATTAAGGCACAAACGATCATCCACATCGCTCCCTGAAATGTGGTATGCAAAATAAACCCAATATTCACAGTTAAATAAAAGTAAATTAATAAATTAATAAATAAATGATTGTATGAATGAATGAATAAATAAATAAATAAATAAATAAATAAATAAATAAATAAATAAATAAATAAATAAATAAATAAATAAATAAATAAATAAATAAATAAATAAATAAATAAATAAATAAATAAATAAATATAAATGAATGAATGAATGAATGAATGAATGAATGAATGAATGAATGAATGAATGAATGAATGAATGAATGAATGAATGAATAAATAAATAAATAAATAAATAAATAAATAAATAAATAAATAAATAAATAAATAAATAAAAGTGTTTCATCTCATTGATGATTACATTTTTTCAAGAACTCACCTAGGGGATTGTATGAGTCGGTCAGGAAGTGGGGCAAGGCAAAGAGAAGGCAGCCCAGGAACATACATATCTCGCCTATGAATGTCCAGAAGGGTCGGTGGCACCTGGATCCTATGTAACTGATGAGGAGAATAACAGGCACAGCAGCCACGTCATAGACCCCTGGGATCCAGGAGCTCTGACCAGATGTGAACCCGAACCTGGTCTCCAGTGAGGTGAGCACCACACCCACTAAGCCGTTGGCTGCCATGCTCTGGAACACGTTGGCTGCGGTCATCAGGAACACATACCAACCAGCCGTGTTGAATACTTGCAGACATTTGGGTGTCCATGACGACCAGCCAAACAACAAAGTTGCTTCTTCTCCCTTCCCCCCTTCTTCCTCACTGGACAGCTTCTTCGATCTTTCCATGATATATCAAATAGAAACTAAATGGAGTATATATCATTATCTATCCATCATCAAGGTGATTAGTGATCCAATCATGAATATCGCGATGATGTGTTAATTCTTGATTTTCATTCGCGAGATGAACCTTGTCTGTAACTGTGCCATGCTCTTCGTGTGCAGTGCATATCTGTGACTATCATATGACAATGTAAAATCTATTATAGATATATCCAGTCTCAGAAAATCTATAGAGCTTTCAATGGATAAGATAAGATAAGAACTTGGCTTATCATGTATTGGAAGGCAAATAAAACAACATGATAAGAAATCATCACATATAGTTTAAAAAGGCAGTTTAAAACTGATAGTTTAAAAAAATCAATGATTGTGTTTTAGAAGGTTCGTAGATTCAGTTGAAAATAAATATACAGGGTGGCGGACAAGGAACAAAATTATCCAGGTTTGTAACATCTATGGCCAGATAACCGTCAGAAACGGCTAAATCCAAAATAGTTTGGTTGTTAGGTCCTCATTACCATGTTAACCATCTTCTCCTTACCAACAGGCCTGGTCAGACCATTTAAATGACATATTTAAAACGTCATTTTCTTGGGGGAACATATCTGGCCCCACGATAATAGACCAATGATTTGTTTTATGGAACGATTGTCATCAAATTTAGGTCTATTTTAAAACTGATAAAATATTTTATTTTTGGGTGTTAGTTTTGCCTGAACTTAGTTTTGCCAGTTAATGTTGATGGAATTAGCAAAATATCCAAAATATTTGAAGAAATAATATTTTTGACCGTGTCTGCATTTTAACAACATTTCTCTTGGAGCTGTTATTTTAATTGCATGTCTGGTAAATTGCAAAGTATAGACAACCTTTTTGGAATAGAAATGGCACGTCAACATGACACATCAACATTCTTAACAGTGCAAAGTATGCAAGCACAAATGGTGTCAATTGAAGTCAAGGTCGGTAAAATATATTCTACATATTCTCTCAATTGAAAAATAATTGAATATTGAGATAAACAGTAACATGTTTTCAGAAACTGAAATATAGATATGTTATTAGGATCAAATTCTGAAGCTGAAAATAATGCCTTGTGTGTTAATATCAAAAGGTATTATAACATTTGATTTTATGTCAAAGAATTGATACACTTTAAGAAAGGAATAAAACATGTATACACTGACTTCTTAGCTTTCTCTGTTGCCCATTAGAGAACTTTGCAAAATTAGTGGATTAGTACTCAGATCAGTGGGGTGTTTGGTCACTTTCACATGTTTAAATTAGTGAGTAAATCACCGCACACACATCTGAGCACTATTACTACACATATTTCTTCATAAAAATTGTGGTTTTATTTGACAATCAAAATAATAATTGCAATATTTGAATTTATGTTAAATATAGAACAATATAGACATTCTAATTCTATATTGTTTATAGTGGTTAAACAACTGTGAAATTATAGAACTATTTTGGAGGCATTGACACCATGATCTTTGCACACCGTGATATTTACACACGTGAGTACATGCATCGTTGGCTGATCTCACTGGAAAACAGAGAAATACACATACAGGTGACATGTGACTGTTGATTTTCATTTTAAGAATCAGCATTATTTGCAGGTATGTGTTAAGGGTTGATGAATTGTCATAAAACCTTGAAGAGGTACAGTCATCCAGGCAAAATGTTGAGTGAGCAATCCAGCCATGAGAAAAGGTCAAATCATATCATCAGACACATCATTTCAGATACTGAAACATTTGGAATAACTGCATTGCACTGGATATATTCATACATGCTCAAGGTTGGCCTCATGATCAACTTACTCCATGATAAAATTTGGAAATTGGCTTCATGCTATAGTTGTTTGCAAACTTGTCTGAGCCCAAATAAAATTAGGAAATGAAGATTTCAGATTTGTCTTCTGCATGAAGTTTTTTATATTTTTTATTTTGTCAAAAACACAAACCCAGGACTTTTGGCATTGATTTGTTTGTTTGTTTGGGGTTTTACATCACTTTCAATATTATTTCAGTCATTTTGTGATGAGACCTACTTGTAGCAGACATAGTGCTGCCTCACTGAATTGTCATGTCGCAGGTCCTTGACATGGCAACCCACCCGGTCACAGATTTTACAAGGACAACAGGTTTACCCTTTGGCACGGGCCTCAGTTCATGTGAGATATTGTATCATGAAATCAATCTCGGCACGGTCCGGGATTGAACCCACGACCTTTGGATCACCACAGAGGAACTGTAATAAGCTGACACGTGCCTACAAGAATTGTTTGTGTGTGTAATAAGCTGACACTCTAACCAACTGCGTCATTCATAATTTGGGAGGGGAGTATATTTGAAATATCTGGTTGAAAGATTATACCATTTTTTTAAATTTGTTCAGAGTTTTTACATCACTTACAAAGCTTTTTCAGTCAGGTCATGGCGAGACCTGACATATAAGCTTTGCCAAAGAAGAAAAAGTCAAGATTTCTTTTCCTCTTTCTCCCTTGAGGATCAATGGACAATCCCCCGCTGACTATTTTTGTCTGACTATTTTTATACACATGTCACTAAAATCTCAATCCTTGTTGCATATTTGTTTTGGCGTCCACATTTATGTGTTTATATTCGGTTGAGTGAAACGAATTAGAATATAAAATAGGTTATATTTGGATATGCTGGTGGTGGGCTGTTGGCAGGAGGGACAGCTGAGTTGTTATGTCACAGGGTCATGTTCTGTGCTTAGTTGGGAGGTAAGAGATTTGTGTCATTCTCAGTTAGCTATCCACCAAGGTCAGGCTACTTTTGGTTATTTATCCTACTACTATCATGGAATTGGATGACAAGTTGAAAGACTATTTGGACAGTAAATTTTCAAATCTCAAAAGGGAATTACAAGACAGTCAAGAGTGCAACACAAAAGAGTTGGCTAAAAAGCTAAAAATTGATTATAAATTCAAAAGGGAAGGACATAAGAAACAATATGAGTTTAACTTAGAACTGAAAGGAAAAATTGATTCTGCAGTCAATAAGATCGAGTCTGCTGAATTGGATAAAGCGACAGAATACCTAAAAGAAGGTATAACCTCATTAGATCATAGAAATAAACTAATCAAGTTGGCAGATCAGGCTGAAGCTGGCTGGGGAGCAGTAAACGAATATGAAAATAAGGACATAGCAGAAGATAGTGATGATGATAAGAAGATCAGAAGAGCAGAGGCAAATGCCTTACGCAAGAGGAAGGCTATGGCACGTGGCAGGAGAGGGTATGCTGGCAGGTATGCTGGCAGGTATGCTGGCAGGTATGCTGGCAGGTATCGTCGCGGGTATCATTATGTTGATCAGTCATCATATGGCTACCGAGACGCTCCTGCTTACACAGCAACAAGCCAAGGTGGACAACCATTTAGGGCTCGCGGACCTCAGGCCTACGACATCTGTCATGCGTGTGGACTCAGGGGCCATTGGCGTATTTCCTGCCCTAACACATCAGGAAAGAAAGAATAGGTCAGTCAATTTAGTACAATTTAATTGTGAACTATATGATTGTAATCATGATAGACTAGTGATGGAGAAAATTGATAGAGATTGTATATATTTAAAAGCAGAGTATACTGAACATTCTAAAAAGTTTGATGTATCTGTAAAAGGAAGGTTAAAGGCCAGGTTTGATTGGTGGACTAAGAATTGTGATGATCCAGATATATTAGATATTATATGGAATGGATACAAATTACCATTGTATCAAACTCCAAAGGCTAGTTGGTTACCAAATAATAAATCTGCATTAGACAATGCTGAGTTTGTAAATACAGCGATAGCAGATTTGGTAAGATGTGGGTCTGCAGTGGAATGCAAAGTGAGGCCTTTGATTAAAAATCCATTAACTGTAGCTATTAATCCACAGAAGATAAGGCTGGTTCTGGATTTAAGTAGAGTGGTAAACTTGTTTTTATGGAAAGAGAAGTCTAAATATGAAGGCATATCTGTTTTAAAGAACTATTTAAAGCAGAATTGTTACATGTTTACATTTGATATGAAAAATGGATACCATCATATAGACATATTTCGGGAGCATCAGGATTATCTAGGCTTTGCTTGGCAAGGAAAATGGTACAAATTTACAGTATTGCCATTCGGTTTATCTACATCTGGAGCTGTATTCACTCGAGTAGTAAAGGTTGTAGTTAAAAAATGGAGGAAGGAAGGCAATGCCATAGTTGCATATTTGGATGATGGATTTTTTTGTTTGTTTGTTTGTTTGGGGTTTTACATCACTTTCAACATTATTTCAGTTATTTCGTGATGAGACCTACTTGTAGCAGATATAGTGCTGCCTCACTGAATTGTCATGTCGCAGGTCCTTGACATGACAACCCGCCCGGTCACAGATTTACAAGGACAACGGGTTAACCCTTTGGCACAGGCCTCAGCTCATGTGGGAAATTGTATCATGAGTTCAATCCTGGCACGGCCGGGGTTCGAACCCACGACCTTTGGATCACCACAGAGGAACTGGTGCTAGTAAGCTGGCGCCCTAACCAACTGCGCCACGGCCCGTGGCCTGGATGATGGAATAGGAGTCCATTTTGGGGATTTTGAAGGTTCAATGATATATTCAAATCATGTAAGATCTGATTTAAAAGATTCTGGTTTTTTGGAGAATGAGCCAAAATCAAGTTGGATGCCTGAGATGAAAAAGATATGGTGTGGATTTTACTTTGATTCAAGATGCATGCAAGCATCCGTTCCAAAGAAAAAGGTAGACAATTTGATTAAAAACATACAATTTGTGATTAAGCACAAGAGAGCAACAGCTCGTACATTGGCATCTGTAATTGGAAAAATCACGGCTATGCACATTGCATTCGGAGATGTGGTGTTTTTAATGACTAAGTATTGTCAAATTCAGATAGCAGAGGCTTTGTCCTGGGATGCATACATGAGAATTGGCGATATCAAATTAGCAGAATTGGGTTTTTGGCTGGAAAATATAGAGTGTATGAAGAGCGTGGATTTAGTAAAAACAGATAGTTATACAACGATTGTATACAGTGATGCCAGCGGTACTCAGGCTGGGGCTTATATCAAAGATGTAAAAGGTTCAGAGTTCATTTACAAATGGTCAGAAATGGAAGCAAAACAATCATCAACATGGAGAGAGTTAAAGGCATTACAAATGGCTTTGTTCTCATATGGTGAAAAGATAAGTGGAAGAAATGTCAGATGGTTCACTGATGCCAAAAATGTGGAAACTATTGTATCCAGAGGAAGTATGAAGGTTGGTTTGTCAGGAATAGCAGTGGCGATATTCAAATATTGCATAGAAAATGACATAAACCTGAAGGTTGAATGGATTCCAAGAGAATGTAATGAACAGGCAGATTATCTAAGCAAAATTCTTGATTTGGATGATTGGACAGTACAAGAAAACATAGTAAAGTTTGCAGAGAGCAGATATGGGAAATTTACATGTGATTTGTTTGCTGATCATAGAAACTGTGTGTGCAATAAATTTTATTCTAAGTATTGGTGTCCAAGAACATCAGGGATAGATGCATTTGCACAATGCTGGTCATATGATTTCTGCTGGATAGTGCCTCCTATACAAGACATATTGATGGTTATTAGAAAAATGAGGAGAGATCATGCAAAAGGAGTAATGATATGTCCAAAATGGATGTCAGCTCCATTTTGGATTGAATTATGTCCAAATGGGATATACTTAAATGAGATAAAAGATTTGATTGAATATCATAAACCTACTCACATGTTCTCTGGAGGTACACAGAAGGATTCAATATTTGCCAAGGAGGCATTTAACAGCAATGTACTGCTATTGTTATTGGATTTCACAACATGGTGAGTTATAAATACGTAATTACGATATGATTAATTATTGAAAATATGATGAGATGGATAAATATAAATTGATTGTTTTGAGAGGTTTTACATGTATGAGTTTGGAAACAGCATGGGCTGGCTAACACAGGTGAGTTGAAAAACAGCAGAGGCTGGTTCACATGGGTGAGTTAAAAACAGTAGAGGATGGTTCACAGAGATGAGTTTGGAAACAGCAGAGGCTGGCTCACATGGGTGAGTTTAGAAACAGCAAAGGCTGGCTCACATGGATGAGTTTGGAAACAGCAGAGGCTGGCTCACATGGGTGAGTTTGGAAACAGCAGAGGCTGGCTCACATGGGTGAGTTGGAAAACAGCAAGGCTGGCTCACATGGGTGAGTTGAAAAACAGCAAGGCTGGCTCACATGGGTGAGTTTAGATACAGCAGAGGCTGGCTCGCATGGGTGAGTTGGAAAACAGCAGAGGCTGGCTCACATGGGTGAGTTGGAAAACAGCAGAGGCTGGCTCACATGGGTGAGTTTGGAAACAGCAGAGGCTGGCTCACATGGGTGAGTTGGAAAACAGCAGAGGATGGTTTATATAATGAGTTTGGAAACAGCAGAGGCTGGCTCACATGGGTGAGTTGGAAAACAGCAGAGGCTGGTTTATATAATGAGTTTAGAAACAGCAGAGGCTGGCTCACATGGGTGAGTTGAAAAACAGCAGAGGCTAGTTTATATGATGAGTTTGGAAACAGCAGAGGCTGACTCACATGGGTGAGTTAATAAACAGCATGAGCTGGTTAATATTATCATAAATGGATAAATGTAAAAGTAAATTTTCATGGAAGAGTCGGATTTATTATTATAAATATTAAAAGGTTAATCTTGGATATCATTAGTTGTCTCTCATGACTGAGTTCGGATATAACATAGCACAGCTGAACCATTGGAGTATGGATATTGCAAGTACATGTATTTTGGAACAAAATCTATACAAGGTTATTGGGATTGTGGATGTATGAATTTGATAAAAAATAGTAGTATAATAAGCTAGATATAAGAATATTAGATCAGATTTAATGCTTGTTGTACAATATGTTTCAGAGTGGGTGAAACCACGGATAGGAATATGGCAAAAGGAAACAGAGTTGGAAAGTGATGAATTGAAAGAACTATCCAAAGGTTTACCAGCAGCTTTTGCGCATGCAGCTGCAGACTCTACAACAAGGCAATACATGTATGGGTTTCAGAGATGGAAAAGATGGGCCAATAATTTTGAGGAAGTGAAAGATTTACCAGCTGACTCTTATCACATAGCATTATATTTGCTATCTTTGATACAATCGGCTCATTCTAGTTCTGTCATAGACTGTGCAAGATTCAGCATTGCTTGGGGACACAAAATGGCTGCTTTTGAGGATCCAACATTGGACATTTGTGTGAAAAATGTTGCAGAATATGCAAAGAGGTTATTTGCGGGAGGAAAGGTCAAAAGAGACATTGTGACATCAGATATGATAAAAAAGTGTGTGAAAATTTCAAATTTGTATTCACTTAAAGATTTAAGAAATATGTGCATTGTTATTCTCTGTTTTGCAGGATTTTTGAGATATGATGAAATGAAAAATCTGAGAGTGGAAGACATTGAGTTCAAACAATATTACATGTCAGTGTTTATAGAAAGCAGTAAGACTGATCAATATAGAGACGGTGCCAGGATTATAATAGCTAAATCAGGATTAGATACTTGCCCTTATGATATGTTAAAAAGGTAACATATCATGGAGGAATAACAGCAAAGAAAGATGGTTCATATCAGCTGAGAAAGAAAGACAAGGCAATGTCTTATAATTGTGCCAGAGAATTAGTATTGAAATTGTTCAAGAAGGCTGGTTTCGGAAAACTGAGGCTTGGTATGCATTCTATGCGGGCAGGCGGAGCAAGTGCTGCCGCGAATGCAGGGGTAAAGGATCGGCTGTTCAAGAGGCATGGCCGATGGGTGTCCGAGAAAGCAAAAGATGGTTATATTAAAGATGATTTGAATGAATTATTGTCTGTATCTAAGTGTTTAGGCATATAGAATACCAACAAAAGTTGGTCTTGGAGAAATTGCTAAGATTACATTTATATAATGGATAAAAGAATAATGAATAAAATATTATGTTAGATGGATTAAGGCTGATACTGAACGTATCTTGATTGATCGTAATTATATATATAAGAAGAATGTGATTTATATGTTATTATATGTATCGTCATAAATTGAATTATGTTAGATGGATTAAGAATATATTAAATGTTTAATCATATAGATGGATTAAGGGTAATGAAGTTGATATTAAAAAATTGAGTAAGATTTTCAATATTGATTTTTATGATGAATATGAAATCATAAATTGGAAGATAAATTGAATTATAAATAATAAATTTGGTTAGATACTATCAGTAACAATATATTGTTTATGTTATTGTATCTGCCCGTTTTTTGATCTCGGTGGTGTAGCTAGCTCGCTCACAACAACATACTATTGTGTTTGGTTGGTGTTTGGGGATGAGTCGGGTGGGGAGAGTGACGAAGGATCATAGATCAAATATAAATGTGTTTATATTCGGTTGAGTGAAACGAATTAGAATATAAAATAGGTTATATTTGGATATGCTGGTGGTGGGCTGTTGGCAGGAGGGACAGCTGAGTTGTTATGTCACAGGGTCATGTTCTGTGCTTAGTTGGGAGGTAAGAGATTTGTGTCATTCACAGTTAGCTATCCACCAAGGTCAGGCTACTTTCCTGTTATTTTTAATTTTTTTTAAAAATCCCGAGAATATGGAATGTTTGTAACTCCATTGAGGCAAATATTTTATGGTATAGATGCTCAGGCTCGGTGCACCTCCTCTTTTTTCCTATAGGTTTTTGAGGTTGGGTGGCTCATAGCATCTATGCCCAGATGGAACAGGAAGGTGGTTACCACAGATGTATTGTTTGATTTTGTAATGTTATATATTGGATAAAAAATATATATTTACATATAATGGAAATGAATAAGATATTTTAATATAATGGTTATTTACAGTTATGTTTAGGTACTACTTTGGGTTTGGTGGTGGATTTGGCTATGTTTGGCTTTCATTATATATTCAGTATATTTTGGCTTTCATTATATTTGGAATATTTTGCTTATTTTGGCTTACGTTTCGGACTTTTGTATCTGCCTTATAAGATGATGTTTTGGAATAAATGGTGGTGTAGCTAGCTCGCTCACAACAACATACTATTGTATTTGGTTGGTGTTTGGGGATGAGTCGGGTGGGGAGAGTGACGAAGGATCATAGATCAAATATAAGTATAAAAACAGGGATCCTTCATGAGCTGAATATTCAATATTTGTCATCTAATTTGATGACAATAATCGATGATTATTGCATTGTTGAATTAAAACCCACAAATTCAGCTTTTGAAGCTTTCAAAATTTCTGATCATTTCAGAAATCTATGTCAAAAATTGTTTTTATCTTAATCAGTGTCATATCACAAGCAAGGCTCCAGCATGTGCTGAACATATACATAAACAATAAAAACCAATTCCAAATCTCTCTGATTGATTTTGGAATATTTAAGGATGGTATAACATCATTTTAAAAAACATCACCATGCCATTATCTTGCAGACCTAGCCATAGTAAGCTCAATAACTTAAAGTCATCAAGCTTAGTGATCTGGTGCTTTTAATATTCAACATCATTGTAAGAAATGTTTGGAAAATTTCAAATGTATGATATAGTAACAATGATATGTTTTCTTCACATTTTGTGCTTTTATATTGCTTGATCAAATCAGGATATAAATGGTATCACCTGTCAACACTTATATGGTATCACTTATATGGGTTCCATGAGGGTAATTTAAATTATCCTCATCATATTGCGATTATAATCAATGTTTGATATCTCTTCAACCGTACAGTACGTTTATGGTTAATTATGGTATTTAATTCCCCAAACTAGCTAGGCCACCTTGGTCAGGTCACAAACTAAAATAAAAACCACATTGACAAAAGAAACCCCTTTAATAATTTGAAAGCTAAAAGCACGACATACCATTTTCTAAATATGAATAGAAAAATGCATATTATTGACAGAGCGGGCTATGACAGTCTATTTCATAAACAGCGGGCTTTGACTGTCTATTTTATAAACAGTATGGCAGTCTATTTTCCCAAAGATGCTTTAAAGCTTCATGGTTTCGTAGTATCCTTGGCATCTTGAATTGTTCATTCATATTTCCTTCCATTAGTATATCGGGCAGTGCACTGAAAGTTCCTGGTTTAACCTAATGATAAAGAAATAGAATATTATCTTGGTTGATTTGGAAGAGCAGATTGAAATTGAAAAATGAAACCCCTTGAATAACTGAACCCAATACAAACAATCCACTGGCAATATTATAAAACATTTGAAGGGTGGATATGTATATATTGTATAGTACCCTTGTGGCAGGTATTTTATTGAATAGAGTTCAATTTACAGCAGAGGTCCAAAGGGGAATGTGAATACCAAGACAAGATAGTAGTGTCATATTACCTGTTGAATGTATGCAGCATCAATTCTTCCCTGGTCTCTCAACTGCTTGTATCTATCATGGACCTCACATAAACAATTGTCCAACTGAAAAAAGAAGGATACTGAATGAATGAATATATTCCTCATAGCATAATGGCACATTACGTTTGTAAATTGATAATTAAAACTGTAATTAACCAATTACGTCTAAACCAGACAATAAACATCACACTAGTACTTATAATGACTCTTAATCATAGTGAAACTGGTGTGTTTAGTAAGGTTAAGTTGGGCAATGAAAAACCAAACCAACGCTACTCTATCGTCCTTCAAACGATCAAACAGGGGCAGATATAAATGATCACAGTTACGTGTTTGTAAATATGCGTGGACGCTTCAGAAAATAGCTTTAACTCATCTGTACCATTGAAACCATTTACATCACTTTCAACATTATTTCAGTCATTTCGTGATGAGACCTACTTGTAGCAGACATAGTGCTGCCTCGCTGAATTGTCATGTCGCAGGTCGAAGAGGCTGTCCAGTGAGGAAGAAGGGGGGAGGGGAGAAGAAGCAACTTTGTTGTTTGGTTGGTCGTCATGGACACCCACCTGGTCACAGATTTACATGGACAACGGGTTCACTGAATCCTTTAGGCACGGACCTCAGCTTATGTGTGAAATTGTATCATGAATTCAATCTCGGCACGACCGGGATCGAACCCACGACCTTTGGATCACCACAGAGGAACTGGTGCTAATAAGCTGATGCTCTAACCAAATGCGCCCTGTGGCCCGAGTGTGTTGATATGCACTCAATGAGTTAACTCATAATAGAAATCAAGATGGCTGAATGATGGTCGAAAATATGCTTGATTTCTCTTAAGGGAAGTACACGTCATGAATTTTGTAAGAAAACTGTCTCACCTCAGATTTCTCCTTTTTTGTCAGGACCATGTCTCCATACATTTCCAAGAAGACAATGTATTTGTTTTTGCCAGGGGTTTCCTCTGAAACAATATATTAATTAAAAAATATTTAATTAGTATCTTATGCAATATTCATGAATAATATAGATATATATATATATATATATATATATATATATATATATATATATATATATATATATATATATATATATATATATATATATATATATATATATATATATATATGTATATATAAAATGTGTTAGAAGAGGTGACTGGTGAGCTGAGGGTCAGACCGGCTAATTGCCTTTGACTAACGTCACATGTCACCAGGGGGTACCACCCAAGGGCTTTATAAGCGACGGCTAGGGACTTGCCGCCATTCCAGCTCAGATGCCGCACAGTTAATGTCACCCACCATCCCGCCCTCTAACCAGATAGGGTAATCCGTGGTGTAGGGATTGTGGCCATATTATTAATTTCACATTCATAAATGTGCTTAACACAGAGTGTTATCATCACAAAACGTCAGGTTTAATATTCAATTGCATTTATATATGTACGGTATGTTTAAGTGTTGTATATGTTAATTATATGTATTATTTGAAACCAAAAATTTATATGTATTAGATGCCAATAGTAAATTGGCCGGTGGTAGTAGATTTATCTGAAAATAAATCATTTGTGTCCAATTTACTAAAGTCTTATGTCTCCTTTCTAATATCCATTTAATTAGTATCTTCTGCAATATTAATGATTTACCATTTGCCGATTGTAGATGGAAGCTTTCACAGAATGTGTACTCGACCAATGTAGAATCTGTCCACTTTCTCCTGAGAAGTTGCACTGCTGCATTCAGATTGGACATAGAGGTGCGCTCACTCGACACACTCAGATGCTGGCCAAGCCTTCGCAGAATTAAAGAGGTATTTATATTCATCGGGATATATTTTGTGATAGAATTGCAATCAACCAGTTATTTTCAATGCTTTGGCAGATACGTTTATTTCACTGGGATTTACCTGTATTGGAATATTAGTTTTGGAGTATCCCCTGTGGTTGCCACAATTTTGACCACATAACCAGACCTTTTCCGATAGAAACCGCCTGAGTTGGTTATAACTATCTCATATTTCTGTCCAATCTCTAGCTTCAGAAAATATTTTAGAAATTAATATCTTAGAATTCATCATCAATATTTATTAATAATAGTTGCTTACTTTATCTTAAAATCCAGAATTTACTTTCATTACCTGATCTAAGAAGAGACAATTGGGATTTTCGTCATCCAGATTTGCTTCCGGAATGAATTCCAAGAAAATCGAAAAGTGGGGAATAAATGTGAAAATGTCACTTGTTGGATCCTGTTCAAATTGCATTGCCAACAGGTCGTTGGTGCTCATCAGGAACGTGCAGAACATGTTGACACCTTGAAAGTAGGATTCTCCTAAAATCTGCGCATTATAGTCATAGCTTCCGGTCTTGCGCATAAAGACTGCTGCAAGATGAGGCCATATTCTCAAAGCCCTGCCTGGTCTCTTCAAATTGAAGACCTTCCTTAGTATTTGAGCTCGTTTAGGATTGGCATGGAAATGGGTTTTCAGTTTAGCTCTGATGCGTTCAGTGATGTGAGGGTGCGGGCGAATATATCCCGCTTCTATATCTTTACACAGGTCAGGCCAGTGTTCATCAATGTATTTAAAAAACAATAGCATCAAATCACTTGAAATGCCATCAATCATTCCAATATCTTTGTCCTTTAAGGCAAATAACGCTTGAATGTAAAACATAGCGTCAACATTAACTATGGTTGAACATAGTTTATCAGGTGATATGTTGTATATAGAATCCTTCAAAATAAAGTCAGCTCCTTCGCCTATTCTGATTCCAGCCGGGCTATAACATGGCAGGTGAAATATCCGGAATTTGAATATTCTTCTCAAACCAACAGCTTTTGAAATTGACCTGTGGATATGGTGTCTGCATGCAAAGCCCTGCTTGTACATGGGAGAACTGACCACATGATTGGTAAAAGGGAACAACTTGTATATTTCAGAGGTCAAAGCAAGATAGACTACATCATCAGCAGTTGTTATATTATTTTCCCCATTGGCCATTCGGTCTATGTATTTCGAGTAGTCAGAATCTGTAGTTAGAGGCAACCTTTTGGCATATTCTCCTCTACAAGTAACAGAGGCAAAACTAAACTTCTGCCCATATTCGGTATCAGCATGTCTTTTAAGAATACCCATTAACACTTCATTTTGATGTTTCCGGCAGTCTTTTGTTGAAATGTCCACTTGTGATTTTAGCAATTGTGCCAGTTTCCGCTTCCCCCAAATCTCTGCATAATATTGCCAGAATAGAGATTGGATGGTATGGCTATCTGCAGGCTTACATCTCAGGATGTCCATACACAAGCCACAAAGAACACATATCATCAACCACAGCAACCCTGTTAAAATAAATGCTTATATTTAGGGTTTTGTGATCAAAATAGATAACAACTAGATACAGAATTAGCAAGAAAGATTGATTTGAAAATGAAATAATACTGTGTTGTTGATGATACTATGTAGACATCGTCATAAATAGTTGCAATATTATTTCTCACAATGAAGTTATCAAAAGCATATACACCTATATCATTTGTATGAATATGCATGTATTCTAATATGTTTAGAAATTTAAAATCCAAATTTTGAGCCAAATCTTAGGTTGTGATGTATGCACAAACTGATTCATTGGGTTCGAAGAGTTTAAGCTCAGCACTAATATTACACATATGCCTTCTTTGATGCGATCTGCAATAAAGGATCAAGATGCCAGAGAATGAAAAAAAACAGTTTATATTTATAAATAAGTAAATAAATAAGTAGAGATTTGAACACAATATATCAAATAATAGAAATCACACAGTATATACTTACCGATAACCATACCCTGCCCTGCCTTTCCTTCTTGCCATGCTTGATATATGCTACCAGTCAAGTAAGACTCAAACAGCAGTAGAAGAAGGAATAATGTAACTATATTATAAGTGCACCTCCACATATTTTTCTGTTATGTTTGCCCTTCTTTGACAGAAGTGTGATGTACAAAGTGTAGCTTTGATTCACAATAATATTTGTGTATGTTACCTTCAGGACATTTCTTGACCCACTGATATATACTGATAATATGTATATAAGATTTGTATATAAATATATGTAGGTTATTTATCAAAGTGGAATAGTCTGTACCAGCTGGAATAGCTGTTGTACAAATGTAAGAAAACAGATTTCTCACTGATGAAGACTGATCATTTCAAATTCTATTGTAAGAATAATTTAAAATTTTAAAAGGTTTCATGAAATCATTTGGTATTCTCATTTCCTCCTGACTACAAACTTTCAGTATGTGGTGTGCTGTGAGTTTCTATGTTTGCGAAATATTTGGTCATTTCTAACAAATGCATTGCAAATGCTCATGATTGCATATAACCTGAGCGTAATGTTACATGAAATCAATTTAGCTGCACCCTACAACTTTATCAAGATCAGAGTTTTGGAGGCAGGGGTAATCCAATGCAGCAACCAAGTTTGAACACAACATTGTCTCTAATAAGGTGTCATGCCTGTGATGTGGTCAGCAGCTCTGTTCTCTGTGGGGGTACTTTTCCAACTTCCACACCTTGTCACTGCTAGTGCATGCTAAGTTGTATTACTCTAAGGTGGCCCTCTCTTGGTCAGCTTTAGAGATAGAGACAATGTTTCTGAACCAATATCATATATCAACAGTATCCTGATGATGATCATGATGACAAACAAGCTACTGAGCTCACTCCATCATCAGAAAGGGCCGTCATACACATTCAGCTTTGAAATGAATCTTGCGAGTGGCCGCTAACAGCAGGTACCAGCCAGAAAAATACTATCCCACAATATAACTGCAATGTTTTTTTGCAAATGATCAGGAAGATGGATAACAGCCGCCGTGAAGTGGTGGTAGAATTGGTTTGACCTCCTGGATAAAAAGCATCACACAGGCAGCACAAGGGACTCCCAATACTTCCACCTGATGATTGACATTACACCATTAAGTGTTAGGTGGAGCTTTAGAGAATGTTGAATTTGGGTTCTGCCGTTTCGTTTCGATTTTGACATAAAGTATGAAACCCAGCCAGAATATCTTAGATTTTAGATTTTAGTTTTCTAGTAAATTGAAAAACGATGTGACCTGACCATGTGACCAGAATAAAAATTATTCTTTCAGACATAATTTTTTTCCATATTTCCATCAAATATTTTGGTTGGACATGAAAGTTTTAAAACTATGATCAAAAACTCTCTTCAATACTGAATGGAATCAGAACCCACAGAAAACTTATTTCAAAAAGCAACTGCCAAGAACAATTTTGGACAGCAGTCTGGCTTTTTAGTACATAACCTATGTCATATTAGATCATTTAATCATAGATGTATATCTTCAAGAACATTAAATCAAGTCTTAATGTGCAATACATATTTTATTTTTTTATAGCTTTTAATCATTACATAGTATCTCTACTTTGAATAGCTTATATTCTGTTATTATATTGAATAATATTCTTGATTAACAATATTCTAAAATGCATTTTAACTCCTCAAGTCAACAGCTAATGAAGTAATGTATAGATAATTTCTTTATCTTTGTGAAATATTCTAATGTGGCAAAACATCTAAGATAAAATATTTCAAAATTCTATGCATGCGAACAAATATAGACATCTTTGGTCCCTTTCCTTTTAATGTTAGTCTAATATTTGTTTTAAAACACTTCTTTATCACACGATCATTTACTGCTGTGTGACTTTTCACCGTTAAAAAGTAATTTGGGATCAAACAGATCGGACCTTACCTTGCTGGAGGCGGCCAATCAATACTGCTACACTTTTGAAGCAAGCACATCTGGACAATTCCGAAGATTACAGGTTGTAATACAGACTGTTTTCTCTATACACTATGAATGTTTGAGTGGTGCAATGTACTATTAAAAAGTGTAGCAGTGTTGACTGACAGCCTCCCACAAGGCAAGGTCCGATGAATGACTACCATCGCTCTACAGTGCCCACGCATATACACATCCACTTAGCAACCAAATTTATGAAGGCTTTCCAAGTAGTTCAAAATGAGGTAAATTGCAAAGGCAATTGACCATTGAAAGGCGGCTCGATCTTGATAGTAACGTTATCTTGTAGGAATAACAAATTTTGTTACCATAAATAGATTTTCTTTACACTCATAGCATAATACAACAAGACTATGAGACAATTGATAAAAAGAAAAAGAAAACATATTTCTTTGTTACTCCAAAATATACAATTAGATTGGTTTCGAACTTTTATGTTTTGTAGTTAAAGCTTTCATGAAATCAGATTTGCAAACATTTTTCCTAACATAATATAAATCTCCAGACCCTGAACTTTGAGATGAAATATTAACAACCAACTTATTTCCCTAACGATAACCTTAGCTATTTTTAGATGTAAATGACGTTTCTGCTAAATCCAAATCATCCAGAACTGTTTGTCTATTAGTGCTTGTATATTGGTGGAACAGTGGTTACATGAGTATTAGCATAGTGTTGGGCACTTTCAGCAAAACTAAATAATCCTGGCAGGCGTATTTTGATTTTTAGGAGATGGCATGAATGTATCAGTGCCATGACCACATATCGTTTAAACATCCCCCAAATCTCTGTAAAACGGCCTGTAATCTCCTTGACTTCATGAAAGCTTCAAGACTATTATATCGCAAAATACTCATTATAACGGCTTTTTGAAATATGGTTAATAAAATGTTTAGGCCCAAAATACTACACTGGACTGGGATGTATTCTCATCTCATAAAAATATCAGTACTTCAGACAGCTGCTATAGATTGTTATAAGCATTCTTGACAGCTGCTATAACCATTCACCCTGCTGGTATCAGTACTCCAGGCAGCTGCTATAACCATTCACCCTGCTGATATCAGTACTCCAGGCAGCTGCTATAACCATTCACCCTGCTGGTACCAGTACTCCAGGCAGCTGCTATAACCATTCACCCTGCTGGTGTCAGTACTCCAGGCAGCTGTTATAACCATTCACCCTGCTGATATCGGTACTCCAGGCAGCTGCTATAACCATTCACCCTGCTGGTATCAGTACTCCAGGCAGCTGCTATAACCATTCACCCTGCTGGTATCAGTACTCCAGGCAGCTGCTATAACCATTCACTCTGCTGATATCAATACTCCAGGCAGCTGCTATAACCATTCACCCTGCTGGTATCAGTACTCCAGGCAGCTGCTATAACCATTCACCCTGCTGGTATCAGTACTCCAGGCAGCTGCTATAACCATTCACCCTGCTGATATCAGTACTCCAGGCAGCTGCTATAACCATTCACCCTGCTGATATCAGTACTCCAGGCAGCTGCTATAACCATTCACCCTGCTGGTATCAGTACTCCAGGCAGCTGCTATAACCATTCACTCTGCTGATATCAATACTCCAGGCAACTGCTATTAACCATTCACTCTGCTGATATAAGTCACCCTGTAGATATCTATCACTTCTCAATGTAGATGCCTTTATAACCATTCACCCTGCTGATATTAATAATCCCGGCTTCTATTATAACCATTCACCCTGTTATCCCACATATGGACAAGACATTGATGGTCTCTCAGGACCCGGGACATCTTAAACTGCTCATGGTGTCTCTCTCCCATTAGCATATCTCTCACCACTTGAAATGTACCGGGTTTTACCTATTTGTAAAAAAAACATATACAAAATCCATGAAATCTTATTTCATTCACTTTACAATGCAGATGGGTATAAGAGGAGACAAATTATTTTTTCATGACATCTTTTCAGTTGAAATGCGAGATATCTCAGTAATTGTCATCGCCAAGATATTTTCATAAATACAAGATATTTTTTTAAACTTACATGATAGCCGAGAATATTTTAAATACATTTATTTACATTCATGTTTTTATCTATTTATTTTTGGTTTGGAGTATTCTCTGATATATAAGTTACTTTCAATGCATAAGAGAGCTAAAAAAACCTGCCGTCTTATCATGACAATGAGCAACCTAGTGACAATAATAGAATATATCTATCTGAGTCATACTTCGGGAAATGTACGGTAACTCCCCTGTTTAATGTTTTAGTATTTAATGTTTTTTAAGTGTTTTAATGTGTGCTTACCTGAATGAGTTGTGCTGGGGCCACAGCTCCCTGCTCTCTGAACTCAGCATAAGTCTCGTGCAATTGACAAAGCTTATCATCGAACTATCAATATAAATGGTTCAATTTTATTAATTTCTCTTATATTTATATATATAAATATTTATGTATATTTTGAAATAAATCTATATAAACATATATATTAATTAATATATGTACATACATATAAATAAATATATGTACATACATATAAATATATATATATATATATATATACATGTATATAATTTATAAATACTGTTACAAAATAATGACAGAAATATATATATAAATTTACCTCCATCATGTGAGTTTCTGTAAGGTCAACGTGGTCGTTCAACTCAAGGAAAATCATATATTTCCCCTTGCCAAAGTTGACTCCTGCATATATGAGATAAATTATAATGAAGAAATTGCTCAGTGTTCAGTTCCAATTTTATCTTACAGATATGGTTTAGTTTTTTTTATATCAGGATATATTTTGGCAAAAGTGAAACTAAATATGATAATAATAAATTTATGTAGCTGTCAGTTACAACAGTGCACTTCCGGTTTTATTACACTTGCCAAGATAACAACCCTCACTTCAGGGGCAGATCTTTGAATTCTTTGGGGTTTTTTGCAGGAGGGTCCCTCTTTAAGCCCCTAGCGATACAGTTATGTTTAAAAAGTAAATGATAAAGAAAATACGGCAAGTGGCAGTGCCGTAGCTAGGGGGGTTTCCGGGTTGCCCGGAAACCCCCCCCCCTTTAGTAGTTAATACTATTTCATATGGTTTTCAATTTTGGAAACCCCCCCCCCCTAACCCAATCCTAGCTACGGCACTGAGTGGAGCAACATTATTAATATTGTGGTCCCACCACGCAATTTATACTCTGCATGGCGAGGTAGAGGTATAAGCCATGGATCTGCTACGGAGAGTACCCAATTTATGGATTCTACCCTATTTTAGACCAATGAGAAGCGATGATAACTTCACCTGCCGCCTTCTCCACGTGAAAGCTCTCGCATGCCGCGTAGTCCGCCACTCTGATGTCAATCCACCGCTGACCACTGGTCACCTGCACGAGGGCCTCGTGAACGTGAGCCACTGGGGTCCGGTCATACACAATGTTCAAAATATGACCACACCTGGGGGTGTTTTTAGAAGAAAAAAAAAATGTATTTCAGATGCAGAGGAATCAAATTTTGAGACATCTTTAATCGTTACATGAAGAAAATGTGTCATTTAAAAAAAGATTTCCCTCTGAGGGTATCTCCAGATTCTATTTGATATATTTTTTCATCTAATCAGATTTCCTTCTTGCCTTAATAACAGATTAATGACCCTTCCGGCTAATTCAAGAGAATGCTCATAGTTGAAAAATAGATTTTTACCAGATTATATCACAAAAACATTAATATAAAGTGCTCCTCGCGAAGTTAGAGCTCCTTCCTACCTATATTGGAATTCACATTTTGGAGTGTTTCCATGGTAACTGACCACCTTGATTACATCTCCGGGCCTGTTTCTAAAGAGACCGCGAGGATTGGTGATAACAACCTCATAGGAGCTACCCATCTCCAACTGAAACATAATTTTAAAAAATGCTGCAGCAACAAGAATAACATAAAAATCATTTCTTTAATTAAAAAACCTAGTTGCCGCCTCCATATCATGTGGGTGAAAATATAAGTGAGTAAATTTACATCTGAAATTATTTCAAAATACAAATCGCATTAAGCATTTACAAGTGACTTGTACATGTGATTATATATGGTCTTCGTATGGTTTCCTCCCCATCAAGCAACCCCCATAAGGGCCTTATATAGGGTGAATTCTAGAATCCGCCTCCTGGTCAAACCATGCTTGGCCAAAGGGCTACAATTTTGTTATTTTGGCTTCATTTCCAGTGCCTTTTTGCCTCTCTTTCCTCTTTACCTTTGCAAGCAAGCTACTCTTTGTCGATCTGACTTGTGTCAAGGTCAAGGTCATCTGAAGGTCACCGTGTGACCCTTTAAGAAGGTAATTTGATATCGAAAGTGGCAATTTTTATCGAGTGATGCCTCATAGTGTCTAAATCTGCATGGTGTTAACTCATTTTCGAAAATCTAGTCCATTAGGACCCTTTTCGCCTGGGGGCTGTCATATATATATATATAATTGGGGGAAAGAATTTTCGGCAGAAATAAGAGTATAACAGGTCAGATAGAAGCCTTATGCTTTTTGAAGAGTTATGGAGACTAGTCAGATTAAGAGAAAAAGTGGCAACCAGGCATGTCACACCCCATAATAATAATAAAAGATAATAGAAATAGTAGAAATATATAAAAACTAACAAAACAAAGAAAAGAAACGAAGAGAATATACGTATACCTGTTCCATGAAGAGACAAGGAGGGTCAATATCATGTATGTGCTCCACTGGGATGAACTCAAAGAAGTAGGGCCCATTGGGTATGAGGGTGTAGAGGTCAGACTGTGGGTTGTTCTCCAGCACCACACCCACACACCCCTCTGTGCCCACCAGGACTGGGTAGAACATCACCACTCCCTTCAGGTAGCTCTGGGCCAGGATCTGGCCGCTATGGGCAAACCCGCCTGACTTGCACACCTGGCAGGCTCTCAGGTCAGGCCATAGCCTCCGCGCCAGGCTGTCCTTCGGGGTTTTCAGGATGGTCCTCAGCTGTTGGGCCCTTTTGGGGTTGGGCTTGATGAGCGGGGCAAGTTTTAATCTAACCTCTTCCGGTATATCTGGATGAGACTTAATGATTCCATCTTCGATGTCATCACATAGAGCCATGTAGTTTGTTTCCAGATACTTGAAAAATGCCAACATCAAATCACTGGAGTATCCTTCTATGATTCCTATCTCCCTTTCCACCATAGAGAAGAGCGCCTGAATGTAGAACATGGCTGGGGCCTTATGGATGTCCTTGGTAGTATTAGGTATGATACCATAGCCACCAGGGGAAGAAATATAATACCCACATCCTCCCATTGGAATTCCAGCAGGACTGCACTTTGCTGGATGAAAGATCCTGAATTCAAAAACCCTTTTGAGCCCAACAACATCATAGACCTGTTCATGAAGAAGCGACCTTGACCCCATAACCTTGGACATAAAACCTCTGTCTGCCAATGTCATTGGATACATTTTGTTCTTGCCGGATGACCCAGCTGTCAGAGCAAGATAGGTGACCTTATCCTTTGTCAGGATGTTGTGCTCGCCGCGTGCTATTCTTTCCATATAAGGAGCGTAATCTGCAAACTTGCTGAGAGGGACCCGTCGGATGAATTCCTCTCTGGAGGTGATGGTTGACATCCTGTACTTTCTACCATACTCTGTACCAGCCTGGTGTTTAAGAATATCCATGAGAGCCTTGCGCTGGTGAACCTGGCATTCCTTGCTTGCCCTCAGCATGTCCAGTTTGAGTTTCCTTGCCATTGGTCTCTTCCTCCAGAAGATGATGATGTACTGTTTAGCCAGGGAAACCAGGGTGTGGCTATTGGCTGGAGCCCGGCGGAGAATATCCACGCAAAGGATACACCCCAAACAGGGCAGAATGCTCAGGCCTCCTGAAATCACAGCAATAAAATGTAGTGCAATATGCTTATTTTTCATATTTTTTGAAAATGTAATTCTTTAAAAGCAGGTAATGAATTCTAGTTCTATTATATTATTGAGCAGTTTATTCTACAGAGTAGGTCTATTTATATAATAGAACAGTACTATTTGAGAGGTTCTACTCATGTTATAAGCAGTTCCATTCACGTTAGTGTGAAGTTGTTTTCACACTATTAACCAGTTTATTTCATGTTCTGTTCTTTTCAAACATCTATCAGTTCTACTTATACAATTCTATTCATGTTATTGATAAGTTCTTTTCACATTATGCATCAATCTTATTCATATTATTGTGCAATTCTTATCTCATTGTTCACCAGTTCCATCCATGCTATTGAGAAGTTCCTTTCACGCTATTAACCAGTTTTATTCATGCTATCAACCCATCCTGCACAATGAGTCTATGAGTACACGTATAGCGGGCGTACCATAGAGGATAGCATGCAGCTTCCTGTCCTCCTCCCAGGCGTCCAGCAGACAGGAGATCACCAGGCACCCCACCCACACCAGACTCAGGATCGCCATGTTCAACCGGATCTCCCATCTCCCCAACATCATGGCCGCCCTCTACCTGCAATAGAAACAACAAAATGCCTCTTTTTTCAATTTATTTTTTTAAATTCAATTCAAATGTATGTATGAGTATGTATAGTAACCATTTAATGTAACACGTTTGGTTTGTATTCCATGTTTGTAATGAATCATTCACTTTTAGATCATGTATTATAATAACAATATATAATAACAATATATATATATATATATATATATATATATATATATATATATATATATATATATATATATATATATATATATATATATATATATATATATATATATATATATATATATATATATACATATATGAATGGTGTATATACCTTTAATCTAATCTTTTTTAATTCATATTTTCTGCTTTGGGTTGTTTTTACAGATATGAGATTCCTACAAGCTCTCCACAAGATTAACCCCACTCTCTTAACCACGACTTTAGTGACTTACCTCACAAGATGGGATTAAGTAATATAAACTTAAGATAGATTCGGAATTAATATTAAAGTAGTATAGATCTAGACCTACGATTGAATTGGGTTTGTCTGAACAGAAACTTCCTGGTCATGACATTCAAGTATAAATGTGATTTTCAGAACTTGGATATAATTCAGTACAACAGGAATATTGTAATTTCAGTTGTTTTTTTAAAAAGCTTTACGGTGTTTACCGTGATTCCCTCTCCCTTCCTGCACTTTATAAGTTAAACATATTAAATGATACCCCCAGACTTTATTTCTAACATATTTTATCGATCTCTTGTGAATATGAATATCAGTATATGTTATTATGAAGAAGTGATCTTAATGAACTGTGAAGTGCGTTTGACTTACCTTGTGTTGGGAGTTGTTGAAGGTTGGTAGCGAGTTCGGAGAGCAGAGAAGTGTTATGGGGGAGATAGGGGGGTCACCGCCACATCGTCAGAGGTGCCCCTGCCCTAGAGCCTCAAACACGTACTGAGAGGGGTGCAATGGAGGGTATGGCGGGCCGAGGAGGTGTGTAGGTGATTGATGCATTGCTTCTGAATGTGGAAGCAGTTATTTGTTTTCACCAAAATTTGTTTCACTTCACTATATATCTACCCTTCTCAATCCACCATATCTAACCTTCTCAATCCACCAAACCCAACTGCTCTTCTCAATCCACCAAACCTAACTGCCCTTCTCAATCCACAAAACATAATTTCCCTTCCCCATTCATCATATCTTACCTGTCCTTCTCAATCCACCATATCTTTAACCTTCTTATGTTATTATTTGTCCATCATACCTCTCCTGCCCTTATCCATCCATCATATCTCACCTGCCCTTATCCATCCATCATACCTCTCCTGCCCTTATCCATCCATCATACCTCACCTGCCCTTATCCATCCATCATACCTTTCCTGCCCTTATCCATCCATCATACCTCACCTACCCTTATCCATCCATCATACCCCACCTGCCCTTATCCATCCATCATACCTCACCTGCCCTTATCCATCCATCATACCTCACCTGCCCTTATCCATCCATCATACCTCACATGCCCTTATCCATCCATCGAACCCCACCTGCCCTTATCCATCCATCGAACCCCACCTACCCTTATCCATCCATCATACCTCACCTGCCCTTATCCATCCATCATACCTCTCCTGCCCTTATCCATCCATCGAACCCCACCTGCCCTTATCCATCCATCATACCTCTCCTGCCCTTATCCATCCATCATACCTCACCTGCCCTTATCCAACCATCATACCTCACCTGCCCTTATCCATCCATCATACCT
This sequence comes from Amphiduros pacificus, assembly GCA_949316495.1. Classification (NCBI taxonomy): domain Eukaryota; kingdom Metazoa; phylum Annelida; class Polychaeta; order Phyllodocida; family Hesionidae; genus Amphiduros; species Amphiduros pacificus. The sequence goes on from OX439006.1 coordinate 22,306,283, forward strand.
CACCTGCCCTTATCCATCCATCGAACCCCACCTGCCCTTATCCATCCATCGAACCCCACCTGCCCTTATCCATCCATCATACCTCACCTGCCCTTATCCATCCGTCATACCTCACCTGCCCTTATCCATCCATCGAACCCCACCTGCCTTCACCAGCCCTTATCCACCTATCGTACCGCACCATCCCTTATCAATTCATCATACCCCACCTTCCCTCCTCTACTCTTTTTACCCATCCTATTTGCCCTTCCTCCCGTTGCCTCTCCATTGCCTTCAGCTTAACAGTTACCAGCCAGGTAGCAGACATTGGTTGGCACTTCTGGTGCTCACAACTTCCTTCTGTGAGGCCCATAAGTGGGTTGTGTTTGCCAAAACACCCATACAACTCAGAGCACATCGGTTCCGTTGATCATATAATGTGACTTGTGAACTTTCCTCTCATTAAAACTACAAAGGTTGTGTTTGAATAAAACAAATATTTGAAATATTTAGAGGCCAAATATTTCAAGAGCAATATTTAAAGCAATGTTAAACTCCCAAGTGGGCCTCCCTTGATAAGTGCGTGCTCAACTCTTTGGGCATCTTTGAAAACTCTCCTACACACTTGACATCCCGCTGGCAAATACCGCAAGTTTTATTTATTACATTCAGCAGTTCTCTTAATTCTGAAGAGGATCCAAAGTGTGAGTCAGAATTCGAAGTTTATGTGTTTGACATTTGGGCATCTCAGCCGACTTCAGCTGCATTCCAACTTACTTTTTAAACAGGATAAGATATATTATAGATTATTTTGTTTGATATTTAATTTTGATTGTCAAATATTTACATTAGCAAGCAATTTAGAGTTATGTTTTAATTATGGTGTGTCACCAATATTTGGTTCCCCTCAAAATTCCAAGCGTTTTAGTGGAAATTGATTTATTAGAGAAATTATTCATATATTAAGGTAGTTTCTACACAGATGGCAGAACAGTTCCCTCCAGCTCTCAAATGTTTCAACCATGGATTTCATGGTAATTTTAAGTTGACTAATTGAAGGTATTCCATAGTATACACTGTTATCCAGAACACAATAATTAACCACAGTATAATTCTTCCAAGTAGGAATGCTGGCTCTGAAGGATATTGGAATGAGGGATGGACACTCCAGTAATAAGGTAGAGGGTCACAGAGTGGTGAGGGAGGAACAGTCCAGTAATAAGGGGGGAGATTGTCACATTGTGTTGAGGGATGGACAGATCAGTGATGAGGGAGAGGGTCACATAGTGGTGTGGGAGGGACAGTTCAATAATAAGGGAGAGGGCCACAGAGTGGTGAGGGATGGACAGTCCAGTAATAAGGGCAGAGATAGTGGTGAGGGATGGGCAGTTCAATGGGAGAGGGTTACAGAGTGGTGACTCAGCTAACAATTTTACGTTTTTTTCTACATTGTGAGCACATTGTGTTTTGGTGCTGAGCATGTTGTAATATGACGTTGTATTGACGTAGATCTGTAACGTTGTGAGCACGTTGTTGTACAACGTTGTGAGCACGTGCTGAGCACGTTTTTTTCTGTGTTGCTGAACTGAAATTTGTTGCTGAACTGACATTTCAGCACTATATGAGACATCATAAGACATATGGATAAAATATTGAACTCTGAATAGTTGAATGTTTCTGTTTTGGGTCCTTTTCGCTGATATTTTCCCTAAGACAGGTTAAAATATTTTATCATTTTCCCTAAAACAGGGTACTGTTTTTCAAATTTCTCCCCAAAACAGGGATCACAATCCCCCTTTCCAAATCTCCTCCTTCTGCATCATCCCTAAATGAGGGTATCAAAAATTCAGCTAGTCCTAAATCAGGGTACCAAATCTCAGCAACAGGGATCACATTCCCCTTTTCCAAATCTCCCCCTTCTGCATCATCCCCAAATGAGGGTATCAAAATCATGAGAGTACCCCCCCCCCCCCCCCCCCCCCCCCCTCGGGCAGCATGGATACCAAGTCAGAGAACGTTTTTTGACCAGGTATCTCACAGCTCAAGACTGTCCTCTAGTGGGATTATTTGCAGTATAATAATAAGTCAGTAGCTGGTATCCGCACTCTAGGAACGAAGGAAGTATTTTGCTGTGCGGAGATATCGTGGCGCATCCATTGTCTCTCTCGCGCGGAGCGTTGTATCAAGGTAGCATGGGAGCATGCAATGTGTTTGGTGTGAAAGTTGAGTCACCGTGGCCACAAGAAGTGGCATGCTGCTGTTGTGGATAATTTATGTACAGACCGGTCAGCGTGTGCACATCTGCCGTAATTAGAGCTTATGAAACACCTAAGAGATTCCCTCAATCAGCCATATATAATATCGGTGGAAAAAGGACCATATGCCGGCGAAAAGCAAGCGGTGAGTACTCAGATAGAGTGACGTGAATTTATTTTTTGGTGTTCCAGCTTTCACAAATCTTTCACTTTCACTTCAAGAACAATAAACGAGACCATGCAGACTAATGAAACAAATTACCAGTGGCTTTAACAGGAAAATCAGAGACATTTAAAATAAATATCTCTGGGAAAATATACAGCACGTGTGTTTAACTTTTTTGACATTAATTATCATTTGCATTTTCAGGCCTGCATGTATATCATCATAGAGTCATGGAATAAATTCCCTACCTTGGTGCAACGTCACGGGTCACGTGACTTCCCTCGCGACCACGGCGGCCATATTGGAGCCGCTGAAAACAAAGTGAACACACCTATTGCACACAGAGAGAACTTACATCTTCTTATATTATTCGCAATTACGGCAGCCATTTCGGGGCCAAAACGATGTTTTTTCGATGTTGAAAGATAAAAAGTAATAGGTCTATATCATACACCAAACTAATATATTTGAACAGAGGAGCCCAAAAGCTAAATTTTGAGTTGTTAATTATGTAGGGTCAAGAAATGACAAAGTAGCACCAATTTGTATGTTTTTGTAACAATTTGCTTCTTCTGCACGTGCACATTGTTACGTTGGCGAGGTCACTGGGTGCATTTTTTATAAAAAATCATTTATATCAATCATATCAACTTTTCTGTGCCAAAAAGTCTGATGTTTTATTCGTTATATGCATACAATATATTATCCTTATTATCAGCCAATCATTGGGTTGCGCGAATCCTATGGTTGTTAGTTCTATTATTAGCCGAGATATTAATATGAAATCTTTAGAACCATCATCAACTCAAATTTTAGCTATTGAGCTCTTCTCTTCAAATATGTAAGTCAGATGATCGATATATTAATTTTCATCTTTTGGCATAGAAGAGAGTCGAGTGCGCGAAGACTATGGTTGTTCATATTGTTTGCACAAAGACGTGACTCTGATAAGATAAGATAAGATAAGATAAAGTTTTATTTTGAATCAATCATTTACATAAAAACACTAGCTAAAAGCTAATTATTGATTATTGATATAACAAATAGTATTTACAAACAAAAAATGAGATATATACAATGAATGGATAAGCACAATATTACTTGTCAATGTTGTCAGAATATAACATACGCACATCGTTTTAAAAGATAAAGTAATGACATGTTTTACTGATGGATATACCCCAATACAGCACACATATAGATAACTGTTCATTTATTTATTGATTATTTATTTATTGACAAAGACCAAAATGCGCGAAATGGGCGGTTGTTAGCCCTAAATATGTTACTGGCTTCCCCTTGTTCTCACGACCATTTTTCACGATGAACATTGTATTGTTAGCCGAGAATCATAAATGTGAAAAATATCTTGCTTATGTGAAAAATATTTTACTTATGTGAAAATATCTTACTTATGTGAAAATATCTTACTTATAAAAAAACATCTTACTATAAAAAAATATCTCGTGTGTGTGAAAGTATAATTTCTGTCAAAAAGGGAAGACATGACTCAAAGCTGTGGAAACAATGACGAAATGCCCTTTGATCACAGGTTTGACCTTACATCATAAGGATTTTGGAAAGCAAAACTGTGAATGCGGATAATTGGCATCAGTGAGATTTTACTATGTGACATCCTTGACTGAAATTTTGGGTTATTCACACCACTGAATTAAATGAGAAGACATCAAAGGTACCCAGCTTTACTAGGCCTCTTCAATATACTATAGTACATGTACATGTAGACCTAGTAAATAGTGTTTTACTGAGCCCGATGCAAAGGACAGTACATCAAAGGCTGCGTGGAATGAATTGTTTTTGTTTGCAAACATTCATATTGGGCTTGATATGCACATCAAAAACATGACGATGACATTGGCCATAACTGCAACAGTCAATCGCCGGAAGTCGAGTTTAATTAGTGGGGAAACTTCAATATGATGGGCAGTGCGTGGTGTTTCGGGAAACAGTGGATTTCAGGTCTATTTTGCCGATGTCTTTGGGTATAAGATCAAGGACGTTACGTACAGTGACCGGCAGCCAAATCCGGACACTTTCATGTTTTTCACTCCTGATTTTCACAAAATCTTTCCAAACTGAGTAAAACACTGTACATCGTATTACAAAGTATTCAGCACCGATACGAAGAGATTTTCCTTTTGATTATCATGTCAATCATGTCAATGGAAGCGTCTTGGTCTACAGATTCTAAATCTCTTTACTTTTTGTTGATATCTTGAAGCATTGCAAAGATATCACTGAAAACGTAAATTTTGAAGGTTCACTGCCGTTTCTTGTCATTGGTTGCTACGCGTTTGTTTTCAGCGGCCAGTGGCTCGCGCTCTGGTCGCCAAGCTGTGAAATCACGTGATGCACTGAGTGACCCGGATACTCCCGGTCGAGACATTCCCTACCTTGGTGCAACGTCACGGGTCACGTGACTTCCCTCGCGACCACGGCGGCCATATTGGAGCCGCTGAAAACAAAGTGAACACACCTATTGCACACAGAGAGAACTTACATCTTCTTATATTATTCGCAATTACGGCAGCCATTTCGGGGCCAAAACGATGTTTTTTCGATGTTGAAAGATAAAAAGTAATAGGTCTATATCATACACCAAACTAATATATTTGAACAGAGGAGCCCAAAAGCTAAATTTTGAGTTGTTAATTATGTAGGGTCAAGAAATGACAAAGTAGCACCAATTTGTATGTTTTTGTAACAATTTGCTTCTTCTGCACGTGCACATTGTTACGTTGGCGAGGTCACTGGGTGCATTTTTTATAAAAAATCATTTATATCAATCATATCAACTTTTCTGTGCCAAAAAGTCTGATGTTTTATTCGTTATATGCATACAATATATTATCCTTATTATCAGCCAATCATTGGGTTGCGCGAATCCTATGGTTGTTAGTTCTATTATTAGCCGAGATATTAATATGAAATCTTTAGAACCATCATCAACTCAAATTTTAGCTATTGAGCTCTTCTCTTCAAATATGTAAGTCAGATGATCGATATATTAATTTTCATCTTTTGGCATAGAAGAGAGTCGAGTGCGCGAAGACTATGGTTGTTCATATTGTTTGCACAAAGACGTGACTCTGATAAGATAAGATAAGATAAGATAAAGTTTTATTTTGAATCAATCATTTACATAAAAACACTAGCTAAAAGCTAATTATTGATTATTGATATAACAAATAGTATTTACAAACAAAAAATGAGATATATACAATGAATGGATAAGCACAATATTACTTGTCAATGTTGTCAGAATATAACATACGCACATCGTTTTAAAAGATAAAGTAATGACATGTTTTACTGATGGATATACCCCAATACAGCACACATATAGATAACTGTTCATTTATTTATTGATTATTTATTTATTGACAAAGACCAAAATGCGCGAAATGGGCGGTTGTTAGCCCTAAATATGTTACTGGCTTCCCCTTGTTCTCACGACCATTTTTCACGATGAACATTGTATTGTTAGCCGAGAATCATAAATGTGAAAAATATCTTGCTTATGTGAAAAATATTTTACTTATGTGAAAATATCTTACTTATGTGAAAATATCTTACTTATAAAAAAACATCTTACTATAAAAAAATATCTCGTGTGTGTGAAAGTATAATTTCTGTCAAAAAGGGAAGACATGACTCAAAGCTGTGGAAACAATGACGAAATGCCCTTTGATCACAGGTTTGACCTTACATCATAAGGATTTTGGAAAGCAAAACTGTGAATGCGGATAATTGGCATCAGTGAGATTTTACTATGTGACATCCTTGACTGAAATTTTGGGTTATTCACACCACTGAATTAAATGAGAAGACATCAAAGGTACCCAGCTTTACTAGGCCTCTTCAATATACTATAGTACATGTACATGTAGACCTAGTAAATAGTGTTTTACTGAGCCCGATGCAAAGGACAGTACATCAAAGGCTGCGTGGAATGAATTGTTTTTGTTTGCAAACATTCATATTGGGCTTGATATGCACATCAAAAACATGACGATGACATTGGCCATAACTGCAACAGTCAATCGCCGGAAGTCGAGTTTAATTAGTGGGGAAACTTCAATATGATGGGCAGTGCGTGGTGTTTCGGGAAACAGTGGATTTCAGGTCTATTTTGCCGATGTCTTTGGGTATAAGATCAAGGACGTTACGTACAGTGACCGGCAGCCAAATCCGGACACTTTCATGTTTTTCACTCCTGATTTTCACAAAATCTTTCCAAACTGAGTAAAACACTGTACATCGTATTACAAAGTATTCAGCACCGATACGAAGAGATTTTCCTTTTGATTATCATGTCAATCATGTCAATGGAAGCGTCTTGGTCTACAGATTCTAAATCTCTTTACTTTTTGTTGATATCTTGAAGCATTGCAAAGATATCACTGAAAACGTAAATTTTGAAGGTTCACTGCCGTTTCTTGTCATTGGTTGCTACGCGTTTGTTTTCAGCGGCCAGTGGCTCGCGCTCTGGTCGCCAAGCTGTGAAATCACGTGATGCACTGAGTGACCCGGATACTCCCGGTCGAGAATACTTGTGGAAAGTAAACAAAAGTAGTACTTAGCAGATTTGGTCAGGAATTTCACACCTGACCCTGAGATAGGCCAGCTACAGGCAGACATAATCTCCCCTAAATGGCTTAAATTTGAGTTGCATATCCATTTCTTTTTTATCCATGGTAGAGCTGAGTGCGAGACATCGTTTTTGACTTCACCCACTTTGTTACTGGGATGGATCTCTGTTGAAATTATCCTTTTATGATCATGATAATTTTATAACCATGAGGACATGGAGGTCACATGGTTGATGTCATGTGACATTATTTGAGATCAGTACTGCTTGGTTGGTTGATTGATTTTGGATTTTGGGTTGAACCTGTATTACCCCATGAAATGTTCAGAGAGTCCTGTGTCAGGTGACATAAATTTATAACAAAATGGCCTCTGGGATTTCCTGAGAAAGAGGTCATGTTGTGTGAATTGGAAAATGTAATGTTATGTGAATTGATTACTCATGAAAATATTTTAGTATCAAAACTGTTTATTGCTGTACACAACTCATCTTTCAAGGCTACTTAAGGCAGATAAAGCAAGGAAGAGAATCGATTCCCTTATAATACAATGTTTAGCAGCAACATGACACATGTATTCTGAGTGTTATTACAGAACATATACATAACAAACTCATTATAATAGTGTTATAAATACTCCCACATGACTGTATGCAAAAAAATTGACCCAAGATCTGCAGAGAACTATAGATTATTTTCCATCCCTTATTGATTTACTTCATCCCTTTTAATCTGTTCTGACAACTGTAAGTCACACAGTTATAAAAGACTTTCAAACAGGTTCAAGATTTGATGTATATTGTACTTGTAAGTAAATAATCAAACTTGTTAGAAGCAATTAGTGGGGGCAATTGTTTTTTTTAATTGCCCATTTTCACACTTTATGGAAAGATCCAGACCTGTTTTTGACATGTCTTAACAATTATATTACCCTTGGAGAACCAAGCTTAAAGTTAATTTCAATTTAAAATTGAAATTGAAACTTGTCCGACAGATTTTTGGGCTATTCTGTTATTCTATTATTGTAGAAAAAATTTGTTTTCTTGATAAGGCTGTCTTTGCTTGAGAAGGCTTTGAAAGCATAACTTAAGACTGATTCCAAATATTCCAGCATGGCATAGAATTACAATGACATCATAGTCCAAAGCAGGTATTTAGGGTACTTTTGACAGTAACTCAAGATATTATGTCTGGTAATTAATATTATAGCAATTAAGTTTGTTTGTAGGCAATAGACTAGTCCAGGAAAGACTAAGTTTGTCCTGACAGCGACCTTGATATGAGTAGGCTAGTCCTGTAGTGATTACAGAACCAATGAGAAAAGTGTTGACCCATTGGGTAAGTGTTGAGGTCTAAATATAAAACAATAAAAGGGTGTGTAAACACACTATTGTTCCAATTGCAAATAGGTGGCACACATATTGACTTGACCTTTTTATGTTATATAGGCATACACTTCCATTCAAAATCCATACATATCTCTAAATACTGTTATTGATGTATAAGCTTGAGCATGGTAATACTACAAGTATTTATAACCAATGCCTTGTGACTGTGCATTTATATTTTTAATTGCTTACCAGTTTGAGGCAAACTTCTCTTTGATCACACATACACACTTGATCAAAACTTTAGGTTACCTATGACCATCATCTGAATTAATGATGGTCACTTGCAGCTGTTGTGTTGCATTGTTGAGGGATTTTGAGGGAACTTCCAGTACCACTTTGTAATCACCCTGTCTGTCCTGTGTCCGATGTCAGTCCACCTTATCCATCTTGCTACCAAAGATGGATAAGGGATGGATAAGGGAAAGATATGTAAGCACCTTTAGAGCCCAGAATATGTAAATGTGATAAAATATGTAAATAGACACATCACTTGAATTGTCACCTGTGTTTATATATGCCATTGGATTTTGGAATTAACTTGCACATTGTCAAAAGATAACCCTTAAGCTGATTTATCAAAAAGTTGCCACAGTAACAAATTTTGGAAAGTTTCCATGGTAATATTTGGTTCCCATATTTGGGGCAATAAATATACATTTGATTACCATTTTTGGGGCAATAAAAAGGATAATACAAACAGAAATGCAGCACATTTTTGGAGTTATTTCACACAAGCATAAATATGACTTGGTCATGCATTGAAATTGTCACCTGTGTCTATCCTTAAAATGTTCTTCAGAATCATGGATAAAAAATTCAATAAAATCCACAGATAAACAAACAAATATTTTGAGCCTGGAAATGTGGTAGCAATAAAACAAGTAGTCCATATGCATGGAATATAGTTGTGGGCTGATTATCTGAATTCTGAAATTATCTCAATATTTGACAAAATCCAAAAATTAGATCAGACAGCAGAGTGCAAGTGTACTAAAATCAGACTGCAGCACAGAGAACAATTTTCCCTATCTGCTCTACCATATACGCTGCATTTTCAGAGTGCTGAATTCTTTGGGCCATTGTCGTCTCTGCCTTTCATATTTCCATCGTTGTTTTTGTCAGTTTTGCCTCCGTAATGTTGACATAAATCACGTAGATTGCAATATATACAAGTTTATATAAAGATTACACAACAAACATGCTTTAGTTTAGCACTGACATTATGTACTGCAATTTTACTAAAATAACACCCAAAATAGGAAAAAAATTGCTTTTGTGACCACAAAAATTTCATATACAGAAAGTAATGTTGTTTTTTTAGTAGCCTATGGATGTAACTTCACTCTAGGAAAGAAATTTTTATATTAGATTGGGAAGATTAGAAAACTAAGTACTGCCAAAAACAGCTTTTAAGGGGGGACGGACATTACATATTATGCCCATTTCACATTATGAGACACTATGCTCATAGATGGCTCTATATAATGCTATATTGGTGTTATAATACTTAAAACATATATTAGCAAGCACAAGAACTAATATTCATTCAAACAATTATCAGTTTGACCAAAACCAATAATAGAAATCTTTATTTTTTGATGAATTATATGATAGAAAAGCCGTTTGATAAAAATGAAAATGTCTTCACTTCCATCTTAATTCATTTTACTTTTGGAAAGTTTCATACTTCACACAATTTAAGTAGAATAATGATATTGATAGAAAATAATTTACACAGTTAATATATTAATAATGGGGACGGACATTACATAATATACACATTTCAAAAGATTCAGTCAAGTATGGAATGCCTGCCTTAGCCAGGCAGCTGTAACAACAGTCACCCTGCCCAAGACAGGACTGAGGAGGGAAGCCACCCCTTAGTCAAGCATCTATGACAACAGTCACCCTGCCCAAGACAGGACTGAGGAGGGAAGCCACCCCTTAGTCAAGCATCTATGACAACAGTCACCCTGCCCAAGATAGGAAGCCACCCCTTAGTTAGAGAGCTATGACAACAATTACCCTGCCCAAGACAGGTCTGAGGAGGGAAGCCACCCCTTAGTCAAGCATCTATGACAACAGTCACCCTGCCTATGGCAGGATTTGGTAGGGAAGTGAGAAGATGTCACTTTTTGTACAAACATGTCACATTATCGGGTATAAAATGGGCTGGAAAGAAAATCCAACAGCATTAACCTACAATGGAGCGATCGATGACCAAAGCAGCTATCAAAAAGAGAAATCAGAGAGACAAGATAAAGTCAAATTCTAAGTTGTATGCAAAGTCAAAAAAGAAGGATGCAGAGCGCAAAAAGCTTGCAAGGCAGAAATGGGCGGAGAAAGTCCAGTCCCATCCAAGGCTCACAAAAGAGACAGTTGAGCTTGAAAAGCAGTTGAACAAGGAACGTGTCCGTCGTCACCGGGCAAAGAAGAGAGAACAGACTCCCAGTTCGCAGTCAACCCGGTGGCAGCATGAAGGGCGCAGACAGCGGCACAAAGAAAGGACTATTGAAAAACAAAGATGACAACAGCCACCGTACATTCATCCATGTCACCTCAGAGGACATTGATAGAAACAAACCAGAGAGAATTGTAAAAACATTACCTGGAACAAGAAAACTGCAGTGTGAAAAGTACAGAGACTGGCCTTAAAATCATGACCCGGGTATTATCTTGTTACTGCATCAATTGTATCAAAGGAGAGAATCTGTGTGCAAATGCTATGTACATAGATGACTGGCAAGCCCAAACTCTTAAGCCTGATGTAAGAAAAATGGCTGAAAGTTCTCAGCCAACTGCAGCTCCTGTCCCATCAGCTAAAGTTACCCAGCGCAAAAAACGCAAGTCATGTGTGGAAAAGGAGCCAGCATCCAAAAAGCCAAGGACTGCCAATTCACAGGTTAAACTAGGAGCCTATGTGGCGATACCTGTGGACACGGCAAAAGGGCGACAGTTTTTTTATGTGGCAGCTGTTCAATCCCTCACAAAGACACATGCAACAGTGAGGTTCTTGAGAAATGTCACAAAAACTGGAATGTACAAAGAAGCTGACACGGATGATACTAGTAAAGAGAAACTGAAACGGATTCTATTTGTGTGCCCAGAGCCTCAGTTGTCGCAGACAGGAAGTAGACTCAGGTTCTTCTTTGAGTTTAATGATGAACAGAAAGACACTATGAAGAACTATAGTCTGGGGTAATGAACCAAACTACAATCATTATAATGGTCAGAGACAATCCATGAGAGACACTTAGAAGTGGGGTGGTATATCTCACTTGATAAGACAAAAATAAGTAATGATCTTTCAACAACATGTGAAATGTAATGTCCGTCCCCAAGTAATATCATGACTAAGGTAGATGTAATGTATATATGATCATGCAAAGATTATTTGTATTTGAGTATGAATTGTGTACTGTCTTAGATTGAGTATCTTGAATAATAATGAATCAATGGTATCATATATTTTATAAAATTGTTGACATGATCTTTTAGTCTTTATGTTGTACCCATGTGCCTGGTGATGGTTAATAAAGTTTTTCAAACATAAGCAAATGTGATTTGTTATGATATATTTAACTAAGAAATGGTCAAATTACTTGATGAGAGTTATTAATCTAAGGGAAATAAAAGGTTTTTATCAATTAAAAAATTATGACAATTTTGTAATGTCCGTCCCCACTCAAAGCATGTATTATGACTGGTTATCAGTAAGATGAATGAAGAGCAATGTCATTGCAAGTTGTGTTAATCATCAATTAATGTCTGCAGCTATGATATAACATAGTTTTACAGAGAATATGTCCAAATTACATGAGTAATGGAATTTCAAGCAGAATAATTCGTTCAAATCTATGAAAATAGCTCAATTATTGGTAAAAAAATGTAAAAAATTTATTAGGAGTAAGTGTATTTTTGTTGATTTTATCATCTATGCCCTACTCACATTGAAAAAAAAGTCAAGTGGTACTGTTTTAATGTTACTGGAATTGGTACTGGCATTAGAGCATCTTGTAATGTCTGTCCCCAATTTTCTCAACCTTGGATCACGGTATTGAAAATTGTGGAAACAATTATTAGTAAACTGTCTCCTAGATACTTTTTTCATAAAATAGACATATTTAGGTAAATAAATTGATAGGTTTTGAAGGAAAAAGACCAAATTTATTTTTTGACCCCCATGCTAACTAGAATTGCGCTTTTTGCTGCAACAGGCCATTAGCGTGTCAATGTACAATGTCAGTCTGAAATTTCCCACCCATCTTGAAGCAAGGTGGACGTAAGTTTACAATGCAACATCTTTCCCGTCATGCATCGCTCTCTCGTGCCAATCCCGTCATTTTTTCACGGACCAGCTAAAAAGCCGGGAGAGCAGATAGTGAGAATCAAGCTTTGTAATTAGGTTAGATATCAACTTTTAATGTTATCTCTTGGTGCAATGTATATAGCATTAAGGAATCTGGTTGCAGCCATGTTTACTATTATTATCAACACCACAGACTATTACATTACCTTTTGTGACATTTCTCACAAGGTATCTTATTATATGAGGGTTATGCAATTTGCTATTATTAAAAAATGACATCATTAAATAAAAATGGTTATCAAATGTTTATTTTCCAATTCTCAGAAATTATGAGAAATTGAAAAACAAAACAAAAAAAAACAATTCTTTTCCAGATTTTGTGAAGATGGGAACTCCGAAAATGTGCCTACTAATTCCAGAAATAGCATTCATAGCTTTAAAAATTCCTTGATAACTTCGTGATAGCTATTATATTCTTGAAAAAAAATCATAACAAAATGGAAAAAGATCCGAGCCTTTTGGAAAAAAGATATCATTTGTCCCCAGAAAATACAACATCTTAGCTTCTAATAGCTAAGAACTCCATGTCGTAGTTTTAGAGGAGAAGATTAAAGTCGAAGGACAGATTGACAGAAAATTTCTGCCCTATCACTGCAGAAGCAATGCTGACATAGTCATCAATGCGATATCAATGAATATCTCATCAAAACTGAATTGGGATCATGTACGGAAAACCAGAACCTGTTTGCTAGTTACACTTGATCTCAGTTCATGTGTTTTCATTCAAGTCAGCAAAGCTATCAACCCAGGAGGTTTTGTTTATTATGTTATAGATATGAAGTTCTTAAAAAGATTGTCATTTGAGCCATGTTTTTTTTAAACAAAATCTCTAAATGCTCAGGACAATGGACACACTAATATTCTTACACTCCTTTGGAAATTGAAGGCAACCCTGAAGAAAATTGGAGCAGTTCCTGAAAATTACATAAAAACGTAGACCAATATCAGTTTTGAGGCAAAACATCACAATTATAATCAGTCGTCTGCATCCTTAAAATGGTGAACAAGATTGAATTTCATGACTTAATTGATGACAATTATTTAAATGTTATTTAAAATGGAAACAAAGAACTTGATCATTTTGAGATAATTTAGCCCTGCGGCTCGTTCATAGGGTCGGATAATGTGTCCTTCCATTGTGTGCAGAAACTGGGAATTGATATATTTGATCACGTTACATACTTGCAGGTCTTTGCAAGCTCCACCATTTAAACAGGAGAGGTCAACCAGGCTGTGAGGAGAGTGTCCCCCCCCCTCATTTACTCATCATTTGTGGCTAAACTTAGGTAACCCCATATGCAACAGGCAGCGAGGGTTGTTTAATCCATGTTTCCCACACTCTTGACATCAATTAATTATTACCTTGATTAGCAATCAGAAGCAACACAACTCATTAATAATCATTTATTCAAACATCTGCATGTCAACATTACCAACTCATGAGGCATTACAAAAAGTCATGGGTCAAGCAGAAGTCGAGGGTTAAAATATGTTTGATTTTCCCTTGTTTAAAATTCCCCTGTGCTGTTTAAAAAAGAATTAATCGCATTAAGATTGGTCTTAATACATTCCAAAATAATTTTTTTTTATCTTGAAAATGTAAACAAGACATAATTTATCACAAAATAAGGTAACTAAGGATCGGCAAAAAGTTAGATTGACAAGGGTTCATTTAATGATTACAATATAGCCTATAGTATTCAATTAATGAAAACAGCTTTTCAGCATCAGTACCTCTGTGGTGATCCAAAGGTTGCAGGTTCGATTCCCAATGGTGTACCTGTATGAGAACTTAATGGAAATGTTGTGGAGATACTTTGAGCATGATGAGCCAGATAACACTGTCATTGTTAGGAATTGTGGATGATTTCAGACCAACCCTGGTGAGGCCACGGGCCGTGGTGCAGTTGGTGAGAGTGCCAGCTTATTAGCACCAGTTCCTCTGTGGTGATCCAAAGGTTGTGGGTTTGAACCCCGGCCATGCCGAGATTGAACTCATGATCCAATGTTCCATATGAGCTGAGGCCCATGCCTAAAGGGTTAACCTGTTGTCCCTGTAAATCTGTGACCGGGTGGTTGTCATGTCAAGGACCTACGACATGACAATTCAGTGAGGCAGCACTATATCTGCTACTAGTAGGTCTCATCACGAAATGACTGAAATAATGTTGAAAGTGACATAAAACCCCAAACAAACAAATTAACAAACAAACCCTGGTGTGATGGTAGCCTTAATGTGGCATATATATACAGTTCAGGCCACACCTTTGAGCATGTAAAATACTTACATGACTTACTTGAAAGAATTTATCTCCCATGTTTACATCACACATGGTTTTCTGCATCTTACCTCCATCGTATTGGCCATGGTCCGTAGCCTATTAGTGCCAAATTCTCTTGATGATTCTAAGGGAGTGGATCTGATTTCTAGCCTTGCCGAGATTGCAGTCATATGACACAAATTCTCATGATCTGAGGCCAGCGCCTGAAGGGGTAACCTGTTGTCCATGTAAATTTGTGACTGGGTGGGTTGTCATGTCTAAGGTCTTTTCAGTGAAGCTGCATTATATCTGCTACAAGTAGGTATTGTCATGGAAAGATTGAACTGATATTGAAAGTGACATGAAACTCTTAACAAAGTGACATGAAACCCCAAACAGGAATTCTCTTTCACATGAATCCCTGACAACAAGATAAAAAGGCGCACAAAGGATCGACCGCCAGTCATGACAATTCTTAAAGATCTGGCTGAGAACTGATTGGTGACAGAATAAAGGACTATTCATACAGATTCTCATTGCTGAGCATCTCGGTCAGCCAACTGATTACAGGCCATGACCCGAGATTGGGCAATTCTGATTGTGCAATATTTTGGTGGGTGTGACTCGCCTCATGATTGGACATGGTGGTCCAGATTTCGAACATCAAAAAAGAAATAGATAACTTATTCAATCACTACTTCTGCTATATTTGATAACAGAGTTATAACCGAGATACCAAGTTATGTATAAATAATTGCCTTGCTCACAAAAATTTAATCGGCATTTCAGAGGTGGCATTCAATTACTACCTCTGCAGTCATTGCACTATATTTGATAACATACCCTAAAAACACATTTGATATGCTATGACCATATTGCATGCAAACACACACACACTCATTGTCACAGCTACATTACGAGACATAATTCAACAGAACATTGGGTTCTGATTGGCCGAGTGACAACATCCATGCTTTCAATCTGCCATCAAAATGATCTATGATGAAATGTTACACTGACACTGGAAATTAAATGCAGGTATATTCAAGGCACAACTGTGAGACACAATAGGTAGCCCCTAGCCCTGAATACCTCCATACTCACATTGTACATGTACACATGTGTGGCTACCAGGACAGAGAGGTCACAACTCAACCCAGGAACTTGTGTGCCCTCTTGTACACCAGTCTGATAAATATATGTTTATGGGTAAGAGGTTTTTTTATATCTATTTTCAGCACAGCACAAAGCTGAACCTGAACTGTTCTTTGAACCTGAGTTTTTGAACTTCAAATGTTTCTTTAACTGTAGGTGAAACTGACCATGCTCACTGAGTGAGTGTGCTCACATAGCAAGTGAGTTTCCAGTAGAAACATATTCGTCACATGACAGAGGCATGCACTGACCAAGTGACAGAGATAGTTTCCTCAAATTTACAGTGAGAACAAACACTTTGATAAGGTAAATAGAAGCTTGTCTCTTGAATAAACAGCTGGTTATACTGGAATATATGTATAGCTTTTTAACATGTGAAAAACCCTCACTGATAAAGGGCTAAACCGCAAAACGGATAACACAGTCGTAATATTTCTTAAAAAGTCTTCTAATGCCAGTAATGGTGCAGGGTTGGGTTGGTGAGGCTGGGAGTTAATGAACTTAATATTATTATTACTTTGTCCATGAAAATTTCCTTTAGCATCTATGACAGATTTTGTTCATGATAAATTCTCTTTAGAAAAATATATCTGACTTTCAACAATGTTCCTTGAGTGTCCTGGGAATGACCTGAGCGCATGAGTAAAAAGGTCAATGTATTCATTTTTAATAACGAAAATGTTTTACACAGGTGACCAACTTTCTTCTGACAAGGTCAGATCTTAACAGGCTCAATGCACAGGCCAGATTGTGACAGGTCAAAGTGTGAGACAGGTCCATAACATGGGCTTGCGTCTATATTACGATGCAAAGTGCATTGTGATGGTGCCATATAGAGCACTGGCATAGAATACAAGGTTGTTAAATTCAGGGTCATGTAAATGTTTTAAGGGTCAAGTGGCCTTCTCTGCATTACATTGGTAGAAATACCAGTCATTAAATCTTCTCTCTACCTCTACCTTAGGTTTTCATCAACCTGCATGTACAATGGAATACCCGTACAATGTATGGTGCTGGGGCATTGTTGTGCTGCTC
Source organism: Amphiduros pacificus (assembly GCA_949316495.1). Lineage (NCBI taxonomy): Eukaryota > Metazoa > Annelida > Polychaeta > Phyllodocida > Hesionidae > Amphiduros > Amphiduros pacificus. Next base: position 22,323,504 of record OX439006.1, read on the forward strand.
CATGTGGTGTAAAGTGGGGCATTGTTGTGCTGCGCCATGTGGCGTAAAGTGGGTGTAAGCCCATATCGTAAGTGAACCAGAACATGTATATCCATAATGAACATTTACGTATTTATTAAATCCTTGGAATATAATGAATAAAGTTGTGCGCATGACAGCATAGCAACCAATTGTTTTGAACAATGGAATAGTTTCCCTTTCATCTGATGTGTTTTAAAACCAATTGCTTTTGGTGCATGAAGCTCTTTTTTATCTGCAGATTATTGAAAGATATTTATCATTTTAAAATGGAAAGCTTGGAATGATGAAATTGGGGATATATTTAATTAAATAGGTTTGTCCTCCAAGCCCGGAATGTTATTATGTACAGGGGTGTGAGAGCTATGAAACCGTTCTGGACTGAAATCACAGCCTAGCTGGATGGCATGACATCATACCATTGTTCGACATCAAATCTGAACCAATCATTCTGTTACAAAATGACTTCTTTACGTCTCAGAAAAGGCATTAAAATTGCATCAAAATCATTAAAAGAGCAAATTTGAGAGCAGATTTGAGAGGAAATCTTTAATATTTTTACAATAATATTTGTGACACATTCCTGTGTTAAAATTGGGAAGAATTGACCAACATCAGGTCAAACTGTAATCTGGTGTCTGGCACATAAACTAACCAATCAGTACATCTGCCAGTACAAAACAAATCTATTAATATTCTTTCACCAATCAGAGGACAGCCAGATTTTTATGAATACTGATGAATACTTTATGAAACTGACAATAGGGCTGCCATACTGCCCCATTGAAAACAACACACCGGAATTTCACAAAGTTTTCGAGTTGCCAGAAACCAAATTTGTGCATGCGCAGATTGACCTTTTGCTTTCAAATATGGGAAACAAGCAAGTCTTTGTGTGGTTTGTCACCGTTTGTGGCCATTTTTTCGGATATCTTGAACTCAGTAAAGAACGTATAGTACTGGTTCCAAGCATCGGTTCAAATAGAAAGAACCAGGACGTTTCCAAAATGTTAGAAACCAGTGGGTTCCCGGGACTTCTCAGTACCAGGGCCCATCCCTACCATTGAATGCATTCTATAATATTATGTAGATCACTAAATGCAGTCAAAGAGGTCTTTTTTAATTTATAATATTTAATCAATATCCTAGATATACAGGCGTACACTCAACAGATGTGAAAACTAAATATCACTGCAAGATTAAATTTAGAAGAAGCTGATTAAGAACTTAGAGAGGATGCTATTTCAGATTACCTATCTCCTGCTTCTTATATATACACTTATTAGCTTTCAAGTAATTTGCTGATTAAAGAAATGTGGTGTGTTCTGGCAACTAAAATTGGCAAAAAGAGTACTGTCGAGTCGAGATGTGCCTTTGAAGTGAAATGTGCTTAAACTTAACTAGGAATTAGTTTTATATCTAGACAAACTTATCTTGTTTTAGGTGTATGTAACCTTGTCTAAAATTATTGTGGCCATTCTCAAGGGACAAGATATGCTGACCAATTTAATACATACATTGAAAGCAGAGACACTCTATTCCTCTTATTGTTTCTGCTACTTTCAAGTTATGTGTTAACTTGGTTGGCATATCTCGTCCTTGGAGAATGGCCACATTAATTGTAGACAATGTTACAGTTAATTAACTTAATAAAAGCCACCTTCAGGTAAAAATAACATGTTTAAAATGTGGGAAGTTACTTTTGGTACAGTTGGTCACAGTGCAAGCTTATGAGCACCTCTGTGAAGATCTGCAGGCTGTGAGTTTAATTCCCTGTCATGCTGAGTTAATTTGTAAATTGATGGGCTGATGTATCAAGGATCTGCCCTTACCACACAAAATCTTTAATGTCACTATGTGTATATGTGTCAATGACAGGTGATAGAAACATGTGAAAAGTGATAGAAACGTGTGGCAAATGATAGAAGCATGTGACAAGTGATAGAAGCATATAACAGGTGATAGAAGCATGTAACTGGCGATAGAAGTATGTGACAGGTGATAGTAGCATGTGAAAAGTGATAAAAGCATGTGACAAATAATAGAAGAGTGTGACAAGTGATATAAGCATGTGACAAGTGATATAAGCACGTGACAGGTGATATAAGCATGTGACAAGTGATAGAAGCATGTGACTGGTGATAAAAACATGTGACTGGTGATAGAAACATGTGACATGGTGACATAATAATGTGACAGGTTACAGAATCATGTGACAGAATTATGTGACAGGTGATAGAAGCATGTGACAAGTGATAGAAGCATGTGATAAGTAATAGAAGCATGTGACAAGTGATAGAAGCATGTAACTGGCGATAGAAGCATGTGACAGGTGATAGTAGCGTGTGACAATTGATAGAAGCATGTAACTGGCGATAGAAGCATGTGACAGGTGATAGTAGTGTGCGACAAGTGATAGAAGCGTGTGACAAGTAATATAATCATGTGACAAGTGATATAAGGGTGTGACAAGTGATAGAAGCATGTGACTGATGAAAGAAACATTTGACAGGTGATAGAAACATGTGACATTGTGACATAATAATGTGACAGGTGACAGAATCATGTGACAGGTGATAGAAGCATGTGACAAGTGATAGAAGCATGTGACAAGTGATAGAAGCATGTGACATGGTGAGAAAATGTGACAGTTGACAAGACCATATGACAGGTGATATTAAAAGGTGAGGAATTCATATTGAGACCTAATTCAGTTTTAAGACTGCTTTTCTGCAGCCTGGGTTGCTGTTAGCGGTATATACCATAAACATATACAGATATATGGGCTGATAACATTCAGGGCTAGACAGATTTAATCCACAGGCTGACAGATTTAATCGAAAGTTTTGCTTGGCAAGTTTTTCTGGGCATGATGACATGATCTGGTGAACATGAATGCAAAGCTGACAGGTGCTGGTTCACTATGAGCACTTTTTTCTGTTATGTACCTGTTCAAAACATCTGATGATTTCAATTTGCTTTAAAATATCAAAACTTATCTTACTTTGTAACAGAAATAGCCCTGACAAGAAATATAAAACTGCTGCCCCTCTGACATATTGTACAGTTTGCAGAGATCTTCTGTGACTTTTGTCTCCTCATTAACTTAAAGTGATGAGAATACAAAGTTAAAACGAGGAAACGTTACAAGACAATATGCTAATGTAAAACAACATCTTGGTGGACTACAACAAATACCATGTAAAGCCTCAATGGGTCCATTGTCCCCAATGACACGGATCAAATTGAGATATTTGTGATTTCAGTAAGCCATTGTTTCCCGTCTCCCCCTAAATCGCTGCAGTGGATATGATGAGTTTGTTGTTTTTGTTTCAGGTGTTTATGACGGAGAATCACATGTGAACCACATCTTTGTCTCAGAATGGAGTCAACCAGCCATCCCAAATCTCTCCCACTCACGGACAACAACATCACATTCAAGACATCCTGACACCTCTGGAATTCCAGGATACTGCTGGAATACCTCCGATAGCTCTAAACTTTCCATTGGCACTTATTGCTGAAATACATATCTTTGTCCATTTGAATCTCAAATATTCTTGAATATATTATGCTCAAAGATATAAAGAAAAAAATTCATATCAATATCATGCAGATAGGATTTATTTTAGGTCAGTCTACTTCAAGTTAATACCTTATCTTATCTTGATAAAATTTGGCCTTAAATGACAATTTCCTGTTTGCATGTGTATGTTATGTTTGCTCCAAAATAGCGGGAATATTTTTGAACAAACAAAAAACTGAAAAACTTGGGGTCACTGACCTTTTTCTTTTTGAACAAATATAATATTTACTCAGAGAACTTTTACAAAGTGTCCTGACATTGTTCAGGCACATTTGCTTTAAAAGACAGGGAACAATCATGTACAAGTGCAAGTCATTGAGATATTGAAGAGCATAAAAAGGTCATTTTTATATTGGCAAGTATATTTAAAGCTGAAAACAGATTACTTTTCTCACTTCATGTTTAAACATTAAAAAAAAAACAGAAGATACAAACGAAAAAAAACTTTTTTTCCAAGCCATCAGGATCTCAAAGGTTAAGTAACTTTGAAAGGCATGGCAAATTCAAAGCATAATGAGGAAATGCTGGCGAATGGTGATGCAGGGGACCAGGGTTCTATCCCTACAGATGTGCAGGGTCTTCAGTACACCGTGGAGGAATCACCACCATGGCACCTCTGTCTCTTGCTGGGGTTCCAGGTAAGTTAAATGTTCAATTGGGGGTAAATTCAGGCGACCCGACAGCGTCGGGTAGTCAGAAAATGAAGGGCTTTGCTAGTATTTTTGACAAAATCCATCAGAAAATTTTCAAGTTAGAAGTCGATAATCCTTCAGATAACATTTCTGTGCTTCCGTATTGAACAAGTGAACTTTAAATGTTAATAAATGAAGATTTTACAAGGTCCGAAATGTAGAAATACTTCATCAATTTTGCTTTGCTGTCAGATTGAGGTCAAAAAGTTGTCAAAAAGATGTCAATTACTGAGCAAAATCATTGTTAGATAACAGGTCATTCTAAGGTTATAAGCCATCGGCCTTCATATTTATATGTAAATGATCAGAAAAGTGTTCTGCTTTCCATTGTATGCATTATTAGAATATTATTTAACAATTTAGGTCAGCTGTGATATAAAATATGTACTTATCTTGGTGTCTAGTACTATGTGAGTGTTTTGCCTGTATCAACGTAGTGCCTGAATGGAATGAGGGGTCACTCACCAAAAAAGCTTGTCATTTTTTTTTTCAATTGAAATAAATTAAAAGCATTATTTCAGCATTGTGAAGACATTATACAACAGAATACATTCAGTTGACTGATAAATAATGATTATTTAAAGTATGAGTACAGACCTGTTACAGTACAGATTTCTGCCAAAAAATGTGGAAAAAATGCTTGTTTTCAAGCAAAATTTCATTTTGATAATTTTTTTTTTATATCAGACACAAAAACTAAGGAAAATATGGAATGATAATCCTGAAAAGTATATGAGACAATTTTTGAAAAATATTAAAAATCAATCAAAATAGAATATCTTTAACAACTAGAGATCCTTTTTTGACAGTGTTAAATTAGAGGCTTGGTGGAACTTCTTCAATTTCCTTTTTTTTAACAGAAGTAGTGAAAATCTTTCTAAAGAAGATGTAAGGACTGTTTTCTTGGCAGATTTTAAAATTATTTCCTCAAAATTTTTTACAGGATTTTAAATATGAAGTTCAGTTTCCAAAATCATGTCTTCTTGAATTTAACCAATTGCTTTCAAATAATCATGGAAATAATCATTTTGATAGACAGAAAGTATTTTTTTTAAATGTGCTTGTATGTTTTTCTTTCCCCATTGAAAAGTACACACCGGAACTGTACCACCTAACTGGAACCAAAAATATACAAATCTCTATATCTAATCATTGACAATAGAGATAGGGAGGGAGGCCTATGGAATTACTTCCAAGAAAAGAAAAGAAAGTTTAATGTAAAGAAATGTCAAGGTTGCAGCAAATATACAAAAAGTCACAGCCCCAGTTGATGAGTAGAGCTTTTCTGCAGAACCAACCATGGGTGTATATTATCATTTTAATGTATCGGTGGCACATCATTATGTTTATTTGAACTATTGACCTATGATCTTGCATATCAAAAGTAAAAAAAGGTATACCATTCTTCAGGACTGATGTCATTTTAGGAATGATGTCATTTTAGGAATGATGTCATTTTAGGAATGATGTCATTTTAGGAATGATGCTATTTTAATACCCCCTTGTTTTATAACTTTATAATCTCATAATTAATCATTTAGTAAGTTGATATTAAATCATTTTAATAGCTTGAGATGATATTCAAAGGCGTATCTTAAACATAGTTGTGGTCAAGAGTGTGTGAGGTATCTGTGAGGCATCTGTCAGGCAATATTGTGTTTACACATATATGATTGACATGAGCAGCAAATATATTTAAAAGTATTTATCCAGGAAGCTATCCCTACAGGCCTTGGGCCCAAATGCAAATAATTTCTCATACTACTTATTCCACTTGAAGTGTCCCAATGGGGTTGAACCTACTCAACCTGGCGAGGTAGAGTCACATACTACATCTGCCACAATTGACATCAAATGCGGAATACTTTTCCCTCACATTTACATACAATTACCTTACAGGTCTACAATTTGTTGGCTCTTAGACATGGCCATGCACAATGACGGCACTGTACACATGTACATGTCAATATCCAATGTTCAACAACAGTTTAGAATGGATGATTTATAGTTCAGGGGAGGGGGGTATGTTGGAAAAATCTGGTTGGAAACGTACATCATTGATGTATCAGTTTGATTGTTTGGGATTTTTACATCACATAAAATTATTTAAGTTCTCAGCATTCACCATAAGAAAGAATTCAGGGTTTTTCTTTTTGCTCCCCCTTGGAAATTGATGCTCCATCCCTTGATTGTTTTTGTCTGACTATTTTGGTATGTGTGTCACTAGCGATACAAATCTTAACTCGTTAATTGTTGTGCTCAATTTCCAGTCATAACAATTGGCCATGTAACACCATGTGCAAAATATCTAACTCTGTCCTTACTGGGTTCTTTTGTTTGTTTGTTTGTTTGGGGTTTTACATCACATTATTTCAGTCATTTCGTGATGAGACCTACTTGTAGCAGATATAGTGCTGCCTCACTGAATTGTCGTGTCGCAGGTCCTTGACATGACAACCCACCCGGTCACAGATTTACAAGGACAACGGGTTAACCCTTTAAGCATGGGTCTCAGCTGATATGGGAAATTGTATCATGAGCTCAATCTTGGCATGGCCGGGGTTCGAACCCAGGACTTTGGATCACCACAGAGGAACTGGTGCTAATAAGCTGGTGCTCTTAGCAACTGTGCCATGGCCCGTGGCCTTATTGGGTGCTAAAAAAAAGCTTGTACTGGTGGCACTGGCAATCCTGGTCTATACTTGCAGAGCCAGGTATAAACCCTGGGTCTACTGAGGAGAGTAGGTTAAACCTGGCCCCTCAGATTTTGCTGAACAAAATCTATTTTGTGTCTCGATCGATTTGACCAGTCATTTGCAAAGTTTCAAGTTCTCATTCCACTTATTTTGAAAGATGTTGTCAGTTTTAGTAGTTATCTTCGCTGAGGAATGATCCTTGTCTTTATATTTCCAATTTTTGGCCATAAAATAGAGCATGATTTTTGTAAATATTGGAAACTTTTAAAATATCAGTTTTAATAATGAAATTCATGAACAAAAAAATAATTATTTTCAATGATATGTACATATATTTGTGTAAATAGATTTTCAAAAATAGGATTTATTCCACAAAATGCTGACCTCCCCTATTGTGTTAAGCTTATTATCTGTCTTTAAAGGGATTAAGCACCGATTTTGAAAAAAAACGTTTAAAATTCACATATTGGTAATAAATGTATTTGTCTTTCATGTTTATAAACTTTTTGAAAAATGTATCCCCATCATTGTCTGTAAAACCTATTTGAACATGAACCTCACATATAGGCCCCTAATGAAAGCACACTCCTTACTTGGCGTCATTTTTATGTGGAGTGTCATCATAGAGGCACTGAAAGGTAAAATGACGTCATAAGAGCATGGAAATATGCTTATGACGTCATGAAATGTATTGTCTTTTGAATAGTACCAAAATGACGTCAAACAGTGCTACCCCACTTTGAGCCTCAATTGAGGTCAAATAAAGTTCACGCTACCCGTGTTTACCCGTCACGTGCAGCCATGGACTGAGAAAATCTTATACAGACTGTGCAACTTCTATGTCTTGTAGCAACTTTTCTTGTTGCTTGATGTCAGACTTTAGTACATCATGGTGTTCATATGTATATATACTGTTGCAAAATCAAGAAAACAGGATTGGTGCTTAATACCTTTAAACAAAAACAATGAGTAGTAACAATCTTGAATTGTTTATGAGTTGCATATAAAATACTACATGAATATTACCATTTATATAATGAATTGTTTAGTAATATTGAAGGAAATATCCGCTCTGCATTATCACATTTTATGTAAATGTAAAAATTAAACTTCAAAAATAAGTCACATCATCATTGGTTTAAATTAGTCACAAAATAAACATTACAGACAAAGACAAAAAGATGGAAAATGAAAACATGTTTTGTGTTTGTATTAAAATTAGAGTACAGTGACATCACCATATCTTCATAGATGTGTAATTAAGTCAATATGTCTCATCTCTTTACCATTAGCAACACAGTGAGAGAAGTCATGAGCACAGTTTGTGATTCTTTTGCCTCATTACTCATTTGCGTTGTGACACTTGTGGTTAGTAAGATATTTTCACTCTCAGGTCTCTAGAATCATATTGTGACAAACATATTTATAGAATTCCCCGTCAGTGCCTGGGTTCTGTCAAAGTCCCTTTAGAAAATTGACTTTCTATATCACAAAATACCTAATATCAGTTGATTCTTATGTGATGGTATTCAATGTTTTTTTTTCACAAGTGAACAAAATGAAATATAAACCAGTGTGAATAAATTGTATTTGGGCCCACATGTGAGTTGTTAACATGCACTTGTATGACCTGACTTGTGAAAAATACTTATGAAAATCATAATTAATGCAAAAAGAAAATTGCCATCCCTATCTATTTACTGTTTTGGATTAATGCACTCCAGAAAATGTATGTACCGTATTTACTCGTGTATAAGTTGACTCGTGTATAAGACGACCCCCCAAAATCGAGGTAATTTTAAACAATTTCCGAATATAAGACGAGTTGTGTATAAGACGATGGTCTTATACTCGAGTTATTACGGTAAAACATAAATACGATGTTCATATTTTTGAAATAACGAATATCGGACGGATCGATTTAAATTGTGTTTTAAATGATAAATAAAGGTATTTACCCAATATTATCACAACTTATGCTTCGCGGGTCGAGAATTTCTCCACAAAGTAAAACGTAATACGATGTACGTGACGTCCTTGACCTTAGCGTCTGGGTGCCCACGAGACAAAAGTGGAGCGGCCAACATGTCAAATTGAACTTTCATATCCGTAGCTGATCGATTTTAATTGCGTTTTAAATGATAAATAAGGGTATGTACTTAATATTATCACAATTACGTCGAGAATTTCTCCACATCATTGATTTTAGCCTCAAAACAAAGCGTTTTCATTATTTATCATTTGAAATGCAATTAAAATCGATCCGCGTGTGAAAGCATTTCTGTCAACAAGGAAGACACGACTCAACGCAACACGTGGTCGCAATTTTGAAAGACGGAAGTGACGGGAAGAGGCTCGTTTTTAGCGCGAAAACGATTGTTAATATATTGCGCAATAATGGATGGTTTTGTTCTGTTCTCGACCTGCAAAACGTAATTTGTGATAATATTATGTATATACCTTTATTTATCATTTAAAACGCAATTAAAATCGATCCACGTGTGAAAGCATTTCTGTCAACAGGGAAGACACGACTCAAAGCAGTGGAAACAATGATGAAACGCAAAACTGTGAAAGCTGATAATTGAAATCAGTGAAAACAAAGTCAAAACAAAGCATTTCGAAATAATATGTTTTAAATGATATATAAAGGTATTTACCCAATAATATCACAAATTAATTATTTTTCTCCACCAAGAATTTCTCCACGATGTAGAACGTAATACGATGTACGTGACGTCCTTGATCTTAGCGTCAAAACTAACACGTGGTAGAATATTTCTTTGTGTATTATAAAGCCAAAGATATTCATTATATCGCTTTTAATTATTATCGTTTATAGCACTCGATCGGCTGTAAATCATCGTGATAATATTGGGTAAATACCTTTATATATCATTTAAGACGCAATTAAAATCGATCCACGTGTGAAGAGGCTCTTGTTTTTAGCACGAAAACGAAATTGTATTGTAAGCAAAATAATTATTATTTAAATATATCGCACAATTCAATTCTGCCTTTGATGTGGTGTGAAAATTAGTAAATTTTCACTGATACCAATTATCAGCGTTCACAGTTTGTTTCCACTGCTTTGAGTCGTGTCTTCCCTTTTTGAACGCTGATAATTGGAATCAGTGAGAACAAAGTCAAAACAAAGCGTTTTGAAATAATAGACCAATAATATTGGGTAAATACCTTTATTTATCATTTAAAACGCAATTAAAATCAATCTGCTACGTCTGATATTCGTTATTTCGAAAATATGAACATCGTATTTACGTTTTACCGTATTTACGTTTTACCGTAAATACTCGAGTATAAGACTGCTCTCGTGTATAAGACGACCCCCTAAACATTAACTAAGAGTTTTTGGAAAAAAACCTCGACTTATACACGAGTATATACGGTAAAACACAAACCTAATTTATAGCCCCCTTTTGTGTCTATAAAACCTATTTGAACAAGGATTTAATTTATAGCCCCCATTTGAAAACACTCTTCTTTCTTTGTGTAATTTTTATGTGGAGCGTTATCAGAGGCACTAATTGATAAAGTGATATCATGAGAGTATGGTTATATAACATCATGAAAGGTATATCCTTTAATGCTACCCATGTTTACCTGTCACATGCAGCTGATGGCTGAGACAGATCTAAGTTAAAAGTGCAACTTCTATGTCTTTTTCGCTCGCGTTTGTTTTGCCTTTAGGGCTAGATGTTTGAGGTTTTAAGATGATTAAGCCGTAAGTCTATGGAGCCTACCCCGATTATCGGTCCATGGCGGCCATGTTTTGGCTCAATAATTCTGCTTACACCGTCAGATGTCGCTTTTGTTTGAGGAGTGATTTGTGAGTGCGTAGTAGAGTCAGAAGATTTTGCCTTGGGTTTTTTTGCCTTGGGATTTTGCAAACTTACGTGAGCTTGATTTTTTAAAATCAACACTTGTTTCAACTTAACTTATTACTCTAGTTAAACTTTGACGTGTCATAATGTCCACATGTCGATATGCTTTCAACACAACAAATTATAGGATTAATGCTTAATACCATTAAATTGTTTGTATATTGAACCCAATGTTGGCCATCCCTCTTGCTCTTTCCAGGCCATCTCAAGTTTAGTTTTAAGATTGGACTAGATCCTATCATGAAATCAAGAAGTACATCTTTATTTACATGTGGTACTTCATGATGGATCACACACTTACACAGTTTGGGCCAAATACCCATTAGGCTATGAGAGAATTGGGCTCGTAAGTGGAGATTTGCACTAGCCCAAATTAAATTGTACTAGCCCACATACCATTTCATTATGATATACTGCTGCTATATACTGTCCAGGAATTGGAACCAATGCCTCTTGAAATATGTATAATAGATATGTATAATACGATATATCAATTGAGTGCCACATGGCTATTTTGAGCCTTAAACCATGCAGATTTATTAAAAAATATATTTCATAAAGCTATATCTCAAATCTGTGTGACCCAGGTATCCAGGACCCACTTGAACACACCTTAGAACTTCTCTGATATAAATTGATGAATTTTTGGTGACAATGTCTTTCAATGTTAAATTGAAACATACTGTATTTACTTGTGTATAAGACGACTCGTGTATAAGACGACCTCCAAAAATTGAGGTTATTTTGCTTGAAAAGACCAATTTCCGAATATAAGAAGAGTCGTTTTTTTCTCGATTCTACCATTCATGTTTGGCGGCTATTTTAACAGTGAAATGTAAATATTTTTATTTAACAAGATCTTACCCGTGTATAAGACCTTAATGGTCTTATACTCGAGTATTTACAGTAAAACATAAATACGATGTTCATATTTTCGAAATAACAGATGTAGGACGTAGCAGATCGATTTTAATTGCATTTTAAATGATAAATAAAGGTATTTACCCAATATTAATACAAATACGCTTTGCAGATCGAGAACAGAACAAAACCATCCATCCATTTCACATGCATTTGTTATAGAAGGTGAAAATTATAATATGATTTAACGCTCTAACGCCACGGGAGTGTTTGCCCAGTATCGTCAATGAAACAGTGATGCATATGGCTCACTCACGAAATCTATTTTATTTTATCAGAACATTTTATTCAGCACCGTGAATACAAGATATAAAGAATTAATCTTTAAATGGCCAATAAACAAACTATGCAATTCTCCTCGGCCGAGGAGCCACTTTCTGCTCCTCCGTGGCGGCCCACGAAGCACGGAGGAAGACACCAGTAACGTTGTGACACCAAGCAGCCAATTGATGCAAATCTCCTCGGTGGAGGAGAAACTTTCTCCTCCGTGGCAGCCCACGGAGCACGGAGGAAGTCATGCCGAGCGCCGAGGTCTGCAGTTAACTGGTTCTCGCTACGTCCGATATTTGTTATTTCAAGGGCATTTCGTCTTTGAGTCATGTCTTCCAGTTTTCAAAATGGCGATCTCATGTTGCGTGAGCATATTATTCTTGCCATAAATCACTGTCCACAGGTTGCCCTCGTATATAAGATGGCCCCCCAAACATTAACTGAGGGTTTTGGTACAAAAACCTCGGCTAATACACGGGTATTTACGGTAAATTGAAAATTATCATCCTCGCCAAAATACAATGGTATATTTATATTTTTTTCACTAGTCAATAATCTTATCTTAAGTTAGCAATTCCACTTTTTTGTAATCTACTATATACAGATATTACAGACTATTTTTTTTGTTCAAAGATGAACTAGTAATTTTTTAAAGAAAATCTAAGACCCACTCTGAAAAAATGTCCTTTTTTGGGGTGGGGGGACACAGAATGAGTCTGTAGTCCATTATATCTTATCAACTCAATAAACAAGGGCATTTAAGCCTGTCAAAATAAACAGAATATATGTAATATATGACAGAATATATGTAATATATAATTATGTAAGATTAATCAAATAACAAAAGGACATTTTTACAAATCATGATCAGCTACTGCTGATATTAGGACTAGTACTTCAGTCTCCTCGTTTAAGAGTAGGCTGAAAACTCATCTCTTCAGGATGCATATCCTGAGCTCAGCGCTATGAACAGACTTGTCTGGTATCAGCGCTATACAAATTTTATTATTATTATTATTATTATTATTATTACTAGACATTTGGGCTAGCATCAGGGGAAAGTTAGACTGCTTACATGCACAGAAGATACATATGAAGCTAAGCATCTCTTAGGTTAGTCAGTACGGTCATTCATCACCATTTCGTGACCGTATTTGGTCACACTCATGATCAGCTGTTGCGTGGCGCCATTCTACCAATTCCAAAGCTCAGTTAAACATTCTTGTAAAGTTGTTTCGATTAAAAAGAAAAGAAAAGAAATTGTCCTTGTTATATTCCATACAACTTAATCAAGTTGCAGTCATTAACTTCACAAAAAATTGTTTTCATAAAAGGAGGACTTTTTTTCTCCTAAAAATATTTTGAGGTCCAAGGTTACAATTTTCACTTTTTATGCCGAGGAATCTTATGTATGACATGATCTTATTGATTTTGGATTGTTTAGTTTACTCTCTTTGAATTCCAGTGGAAAATTGTTCATTTTTCTTGCAGCATTACATCTCTATGTTCATCGCCACTCTAACAGTTCCATTTCTAATCGCTCCTGCCATCTGTATGGACGAGGATAATGTGGGGAAAAGTCATATCATTGGAACATTGTTTGTGGCATCTGGTCTTATCACCCTTCTACAAACCATATTAGGAGTCAGGTGGGTCATGTGACCACTTTGTCTATATATATATATATAAACAACCAAGTAATTTCAAGGGATGATAGACTCTGTAAAATAGGCATTAAATTTCTATTCCTTCTACCATAGGTGTTTTTTTTACTGAATCTCAGAATGTTGCCAGCATAATGTATTATGTTTAAATGTTTTGCAGGTTACCCATTGTTTTTTTTACTGAATCTCAGAATGTTGCCAGCATAATGTATTATGTTTAAATGTTTTGCAGGTTACCCATTGTTCAGGCAGGGACCTTTGCTTTGCTGGCTCCCACCCTGGCCTATTTTAACTTGCCTCAGTGGAAATGCCCGGATAATATAGGACCTCCAAAACTTCAAATAGGTAGAAAACGCAAGATATATATCAAGATCATCTGAATGATTGTAATCAGAATTATAATTTGCCATGATGATAAAACAACTTAGATTGCATTAAAAACAACAAACAAACAGTTAGGTTTACAAAGACAGTTAGCCCAAAGTTGGGCAGCCTTCATGATCACTTAGAACTGAACCATCTGTATGCTGGTTATTGCTTCAGCAGGGAATATGACGGCAAGTGTGATGAACCAAACGTACTACATTGAGATCGGCAGTGAGGAACACCGGGAAATCTGGAAAATGAGACTCCGAGAGGTATGTACTTTTTTAAGGCAACTTGATTTTTTACCCTCAGCCCCTGATGTAATCAGGTTGAGGGTATTGCAGTACTCCTGGCGTGGGTATGTATGTGTGTGTGTGTGTGTGTGTGTGCGTGCGTGTGTATCGAACATCCTTGTCATCACGATAACTCGAGAACAAATGATGGCAGCTTCATGAAACTTGACATACATAAGCATCTGGTGAAAACCTCGGACGAGTTTGATGGACCGCAACCTTGACCTATTTCTCAAGGTCACAGACAATTATGTGAAATATCAAGAATCCCAATAACTCAAGAACAAATGATGGCAGCTTTTTGAGATTTAAGAGACATAAGCATCTGGTGAAGACCTCATAATTTTTTCTATGAAACATGACCTTCACCTAATTTTCAAGGTCACAGGGACAATTATGTGAAATATCAAGAATCGCAATAACTCAAGAACAAATGATGGTAGATTTCTGAGATTTAACACACTAAAGCATCTGGTGAAGATCTCAGACATTTTTGTATGGAACATGACCTTCGCCTACTTTTCAAGGTCACAGGGACAATTATGTGAAATATCAAGAATCCCAATAACTCAAGAAGAAATGATGTTAGCTTTCTGAGATTTAACACACTTAAGCATCTGGTGAAGATCTCACACATTTTTGTATGGAACATGACCTTTGCCTATTTTTCAAGGTCACAGGGACAATTATGTGAAATCCCTATCATTGCAATAACTTGAGAACGAATGATGCAGCTTTATGAGACTTGACATACATAAGCGTCTGGTGAAGACCTCAGACATTTTTGTATGGAACATGACCTTCACTTACTTTTCAAGGTCACAGGTTCAATTGTATCATGAATTCCTCATTATTGGGGAAACTCGAGAACAAATGATGGCAGCTTTTTGAGACTCGACACACAAGCAACTGGTGAACACCCCAAACGAGTATGATGGACCTTCACCTTCTTTTCAAAGTCACAGGGACAATTATATGAAATTCCAAGCATCGCGATAACTTAAGAGCAAATTATGGCAGCTTTATGAGATTTGATACACATAAGCATCTGGTAAAGACCTCAAACTTGTTTTTATGAAACATGACCTTCACCTTCTTTTCAAGGTCACAGGGACAACTATGTGAAACCCAATCATTGTGATAACTTGAACAAATGATGGCAGCTTTATGAGACTTGAAACACATAAGCATCTGGTAAAGACCCCAAAAGAGTTTGATGAATGGTGACCTTCACCTACTTTTCAAGGTCACAGGGACAATTATGTGAAATCCCGATCATTGTGATAACTTGCGAACAAATGATGGCAGCTTTATCAGACTTGACACACATAAGCATTACAGCCCATCATCTCAATAATTCTAGAGTAAATGATGAAAGTTTCATGATACTTGACACACATAAGTTATCAAAGGAAGTAGATGTGCACTATTATGTTTTTTTTTTACCCCTGCATCAATTTGCCTTGGCGCAGTGACGTTTTGTTCACAAATATTGTGTGGAGCGAATGTTGTACAGTAAGTTACCAGGGCTGAGGGTTGATGCATCTCTGATGCCTATGTTTGTCTTCACTTCATAATGTATCCCTCTTTGAAGGAATTTGGCCAGGAAAGTTTAAATTTGATAATTCTGATTTTCTTGTTGTCATATTTTAGATGCTGGGTTTACTGAGGTTTGCAACCTCCCATACTTGCATAATGTCATGTTTTAAATTCTAGGTTCACTTAGGTTTGTGATACCATGTACCTAAAGATTGTCATGTTTTAGGTCCAGTGCTCGCTGATGGATGTGGCTCCTTTTATTTGCATATCGCCATGGTTTAGGTTAAGTGCAAGCTGATGGTTGCAGCCCCTCATACTTGCATATCGTCATGTTTTAGGTTCAGGGCTCGCTGGTGGTTGCATACCCTTGTACTTGCATATTGTCATGTTTTAGGTTCAGGGCTCGCTGATGGTTGCATACCCTTGTACTTGCATATTGTCATGTTTTAGGTTCAGGGCTCGCTGATGGTTGCATACCCTTGTACTTGCATATCGTCATGTTTTAGGTTCAGGGCTCGCTGATGGTTGCATACCCTTGTACTAGCATATTGTCATGTTTTAGTTTCAGGGCTCACTGATGGTTGCGGCCCCTTGTACTAGCATATTGTCATGTTTTAGTTTCAGGGCTCACTGATGGTTGCGGACCCTTGTACTAGCATATTGTCATGTTTTAGGTTCAGGGCTCACTGATGGTTGCGGCCCCTTGTACTAGCATATTGTCATGTTTTAGTTTCAGGGCTCACTGATGGTTGCGGACCCTTGTACTAGCATATTGTCATGTTTTAGGTTCAGGGCTCACTGATGGTTGCGGACCCTTGTACTAGCATATTGTCATGTTTTAGGTTCAGGGCTCACTGATGGTTGCGGCCCCTTGTACTAGCATATTGTCATGTTTTAGGTTCAGGGCTCACTGATGGTTGCGGCCCCTTGTACTAGCATATTGTCATGTTTTAGGTTCAGGGCTCACTGATGGTTGCGGCCCCTTGTACTAGCATATTGTCATGTTTTAGGTTCAGGGCTCGCTGATGGTTGCGGCCCCTTGTACTAGCATATTGTCATGTTTTAGGTTCAGGGCTCACTGATGGTTGCGGACCCTTGTACTAGCATATTGTCATGTTTTAGGTTCAGGGCTCACTGATGGTTGCGGCCCCTTGTACTAGCATATTGTCATGTTTTAGGTTCAGGGCTCACTGATGGTTGCGGCCCCTTGTACTAGCATATTGTCATGTTTTAGGTTCAGGGCTCACTGATGGTTGCGGCCCCTTGTACTAGCATATTGTCATGTTTTAGGTTCAGGGCTCGCTGATGGTTGCGGCCCCTTGTACTAGCATATTGTCATGTTTTAGGTTCAGGGCTCACTGATGGTTGCGGCCCCTTGTACTAGCATATTGTCATGTTTTAGGTTCAGGGCTCACTGATGGTTGCGGCCCCTTGTACTAGCATATTGTCATGTTTTAGGTTCAGGGCTCACTGATGGTTGCGGACCCTTGTACTAGCATATTGTCATGTTTTAGGTTCAGGGCTCACTGATGGTTGCGGCCCCTTGTACTAGCATATTGTCATGTTTTAGGTTCAGGGCTCGCTGATGGTTGCGGCCCCTTGTACTAGCATATTGTCATGTTTTAGGTTCAGGGCTCACTGATGGTTGCGGACCCTTGTACTAGCATATTGTCATGTTTTAGGTTCAGGGCTCACTGATGGTTGCGGCCCCTTGTACTAGCATATTGTCATGTTTTAGGTTCAGGGCTCGCTGATGGTTGCGGCCCCTTGTACTAGCATATTGTCATGTTTTAGGTTCAGGGCTCACTGATGGTTGCGGCCCCTCATACTAGCATATTGTCATGTTTTAGGTTCAGGGCTCACTGATGGTTGCGGCCCCTTGTACTAGCATATTGTCATGTTTTAGGTTCAGGGCTCGCTGATGGTTGCAGCTTTGTTTGAGCTTTTCTTTGGGCTCACTGGAGCTGTAGGGTTTCTGCTGCGCTACATCGGCCCACTTTCCATATGCCCAACAATCTCACTGCTCGGCCTCAGTCTCTTCAAAGCTGCTGCCACCTATGGGTCAAAACAGTGGTGGATCTGCTTACTGTAAGTACACAGAAATCATATTCCATGTCTTAATTCTCACTGTGTCCTCTGTAGTTGAAAATTGCTAAAAAAAATAAATGCTTATTTTATCATGCTCCTGTGGGCTAAAATATGTCTTCTAGAAACTGAATCGTTCTTTTTATGGGAAATCCCTATATATATTCCTGCTAGAAACTGTCACCATTCATAACGACTTGTGTACAGTAATTGGGAACATTCAAATTTGGTAAGTCTGTAAACCAGTCTATTGTACCACCAACAGGACAATACATTGCTGCTGTGTATGACCTTGGAATAAGTATCCAAGGCATGACTGAAAATTGCATGTAGGAAAATTTAATGGAATTGAAATTTCCACAGAAAACAAGGATGTACAAGTGGATTTTATTATCAGATCAGGCTCTGCTTCAAATCCCAGTTTGAGATGGCCTGCTAAAGGAAAGAGGTATATAAATGTTAGGCGCCATTTGAAAATCTATTGCTTGTCATCAATACTCCATCTGTTGCATGCATGATGGATATATAGGCTAAATGAAGAGAACTTATCCAGGATAAACAAACTCTTTGCTCAATACAAAAGAGACATTTTCAGTTTGTGTTCTCTCACATTATAATGGACTAAGGACCCAAATGACACTGGTTTTTAATATCACATAACTGCCTTAAGTTTATATTTACAAGAATGTTACATTTACAAATAAAAAATAAACAAATTTGTGAATCAAAATATTGTTAGTCAAATGAATATTGAACAAATTTTTGTGTGATTTTATGTATTTTGCTTTACTTAAACTGAAATATTTAATAAGATATTAAGTGTGAGGACATCATTCCACAAAATGACTGCATACATAGGAAAATTGTAGAAAGGTCGTGAAATTGATAGAAAACTTGCTCATTTTTAAATTTGTATGAAAAACAAAATAAAGAAAATAACCTCTCTGGATTCTAGGTATGTGCTAAGACATATGCTAAATTGTCTTTGTACCAAATTTGGGCATTCTATCTAACTGCCCACATTCACTTTTAAAGGCTCAAATACACCATTATTTTGACATTTTGTAAATATACACAATCTTTGGCAATTCATAATGTCCATAATGAGTTCATTTGTACCCTAATATTCAAATATGCATATCTTTGTATATGTAAGTTTGAATTCACACAAATTTAATACTGTATTTGAAAGATATTTTTTTGGTCCCTGAAAATTTAAATTTAAGCAATAAATGTATCTGATCACTGATATTTTGGTGTATTTCTCTCCTTTTAACTATTACCTGGCATTAATTTAACTACCGGTATATTTTTGTGTAGACTTTTACCCAGAGAATCCTAACCAAGAGTTTAATACTGTTTAAGCTTTTAATACTGTTGAAAAATAACATTTTAGAGTGTTTTTCAAAGCAAAAAATAAAATAAGAACTTCTCCTATTTCTCCAATACATCATCTGTCTCGAAATGGTCACATTTCTAGTAACTTTGAATTTATTTTAGAAGGGCTTATAAAACAACAAAATCATAGGTGTGTATGATAATTTAGACCCCCTACTACTTAGGGCCCCTAACCAAGAAGCATTGATGGCTAATTTTTGAAACTTCACAGATCATCTGAGAATCTGAGAGTTCACCTGCAACCCAATTCTCGCTATCTGCTCTCCCGGATTTTTAGCTGGTCCGTGAAAAAATGACAAAATTGGCGCGAGAGAGCGGTGCATGACATTGTAAACTTCCGCCCGCCTTGCTTCAAGATGGAAGGGAAATTTCAGACTGACATCGTATATTGACATGCCAATGTCAGCGCTAAAGCGTGTTTGTTGTATAATCTTTTTTTTAAAAATTGCAATCTACGTGATTTATGTCAACATTACGGAGGCAAAACTGAGATGAACATTGATGGAAAGATGAAAGGCAGAGGCGACAATGCCCCAAACAGGCTGTCGCAAATGGTCCCGGATGTGCCGTGTACAAAGAATTGGGTCAAATACGATCGCAGCGCTCTAAAAATGCAGCGTATATGGTAGAGCAGATAGGGAGAATTGGGATGGTTGACATGGAATCAGTCAGTGAGGTTTGCACTTCACAGGTTAAGGTTTACACACAATTCTTTTGTTTATAGATATTTTGATGTATCTAATATTATTTGAACTTTAATTGATGCTTCGCAGATACTTTTCGTGCAGCAACAGCAGTAATTTTTCATGAAAATAGGACAAATACATGCTCATCTATAATTTTTCTGATAATGTAAAAGCCATTGACATTTCAATTAGTTCTTGGACCAAATAGGACAGAAAAATGTGAATTCACCATTTTGCTACATAAAATTTTTATTTTCAGTCCATACAAATATCTGCTTTTTTTTTAATTAATGAAGCCTGAATGTTCCAGAACCATACTGTTAAAAAGAGAAAACTCAATAATTTTAAGAATGGAATTAACAGAATTTATCAGAAAATCAGAATTTTGTGGCAATAATGTAATTTACTGGGTTTGATTTGACAAGGTTTTCGTTAGTGGAAACTGTGATAGGTGATTAGGATGCCATTCATTACATGGGAACTAGCTTCCATTTGGTAATGAATTGTTCTGATAAATTCCCCTTATCACCTAATCAAACTATAACAGCTCATTGGAGCCAAACATTTTTTGGCCATTATAAATCAGACCAAATCAGATAGTACAAGGCAATCGCATTACTATTTTATTCCATATACAAATAATGGCATGCAGCAGCTTGATTTGACCAATAGGTGCAATTAATATAAATCGGACAGACAGACGCACTGACGGACGGACCAATGGAGAGACTGAAGGACAAACACATTCCCCATTCCCAAACATTTACACATCTATATGTATAAGTTTACTCGCCAAAACCAATTGGCATCCCGCCGAGAGTGCACGATTGCACTAAAGCTCTATAACTTCAGAGAAGTCAACAGATCTAAAAACTATAGTGCCGTCAAGTAGGAAAGATGACTTCACCTGCTCTGAAAACGTAATGAGGCTGCGAGCAAGGTAAACACAGTTGCATGAGGCTACGAGATGCACATTTCTTTACACTGAACATGCTGAACATCATATATACAAATGACCACAGTTACGTCAATAATTAGAGTAGAAAGATGATTTCACCTGCTCTGAAAACATAATGACGCTGCGAGCAAGGTAAACCCAATTGCGTGAGGCTACGAGATGCACATTTCTTTCTTTCGAATATTATATATATAAAAGACCATAGTCACCATACCTTTGTCAATGATTGGAGTAGAAAGGTGGTTTCTTGCTCTAAAACTGTGTTGATGTTGCAAGCAAGATAGACATAGTGACGTCATACAGGAACATGCCATCATAGTGACGTCAGACAGGAAATTGTTGTCATAGTGACGTCAGACAGAAAAGTGTCATCATAGTGACGTCATGGTAAGATCATAAATTATGTTAATATGACATTATAGAGTACTGCTGTTACCTTTTTGTAAGCTCCTCCCTCTGTACTGCTTGAAATACCAGTTTTTGGCTATTTTGACTAATAATAAAAGGACTTTATGCTATGTCCCTTCCACCTTTCTTAATATTTCATCTTTTTCTTTCCAATGAGCCCAAGATCAAGCCAATCGGTGCAGCGGATGCTGTGTTTGAATTAATTAATGACTTTCTCATTCCTATTCATATTATTGATAATTATTATTATTACAAGTGAACCACCAATAATATGAAATGAAACATCATAGTGAAATAGTGACCATATATTGCAATTGACAAAGTGAAATAGTGACCATATATTGACAAAGAAGCATATGTGAAAGTTTGTCAGGGTAAAAGGGATACATCCATTTTAATTAGGGTATATATCCTTATATCCTAAGTAAAACACATTTTTGTATATTTTACAAAATATCCCAAATGTCCAATATCCAATGTTTAAATAACCTCACGCTCACCAACTCACGAGAGCACGAGATGCACACGTCTTATACCAAAGACCATGTGTACTAACTGGAGTAGAAAGGCTTCTTAACGTTGCGAACAAGATAAACACAGTTGCATGAGGCTACGAGATGCACATTTCTTTCCACTGAATATCATATATACAAATGACAACAGTTTGGTCAATAATTGGAGTAGAAAGATGATTTAACCTGCTCTAGAACATAGAGGACCGCATCAGTTTTTACCACTCAGCCATAGGGCTGATGTGGTATTGTCGTTGCCTGGGCGGGCGGCGGGCGGGCGGGCGGGCGGCGGGCGTGACACTTTGTGCAGGCCGTATCTCAGCAACCGTAAACAGCAGGAGCTTCATATTTGGCATGCATAACTACCATCCACAGTAGATGTGCACTGTCAGGTGTTTTGACCCCTATGACCTTTGACCTTGGTGCTGTGACCTTGAGGTTTCAAATTTTGTGCAGAGCATATCTCAGCAACCGTAAATAGCAGGAAGCTCATATTTGGCATGAATGACCGTCCTGGAGTATAGCTGTGCCTCGTCATATTCATTTTGTCATTTGACCTTTGACCTTGGCTCAGTGACCTTGAACGTAAAAGAGTTGTGTATACAATATGTCAGCCTCATCAAAAATGCAATACAGGCACTTCATATCTATTGTACAGTAATATTTTAGTGACAACATATGCACTGTTCTGTTTTTTCTTTGTTTTTATCGTTGACCTTGATGCAATGACCTTGACCTTTGAATTTTTGTGCAGGCTATATCTCAGCACCCGTAAATAGCAGGCGTTTCATATTTGGCATGCATGACTACCATTCACAGTAGATGTGCACTGTCAGATATTTTGACCCCTATGACCTTTGACCTTGGTGCTGTGACCTTGAGGTTACAAATTTTGTGCAGAGCATATCTCAGCAACCGTAAATAGCAGGAAGCTCATATTTGGCATGAATGACCGTCCTGGAGTATAGCTGTGCCTTGTCATATTCATTTTGTCATTTGACCTTTGACCTTGGCTCAGTGACCTTGAACGTAAAATTGTTGTGTATACAATATGTCAGCCTCATAAAAAATGCAATACAGGCACTTCATATCTATTTTACATCAATATTTTAGTAACCACAAATGCACTATATAGTTTTTTCTTTGTTTTTATCATTGACCTTGATGCAATGACCTTGACCTTTGTATTTTTGTGCAGGCGTAAACCTCAGGCACTTCATATTTGGCATGCATGACTATCATCCACAGTAGATGTGTACTATCAGTTTTTTTTACCTCTATGACCTTTGACCTTGGTGCTGTGACCTTGAGGTTACAAATTTACTCGTAATGGTCAGAACATGACAAATTTTGGGTCAATTCCACACAAAATTGTCCACAGATTTTAAATATGACACTTTTAATTTCATAAAATTCTTTTTTTAGTAAAAAAGAAGTAATTATTAAATAAACTATGCCAGCATGGGAGCTACCATGCTAGGATTTTAGTTTGATAATGAAGGATATGTGTATAATTCTGTGATAGCTGAGTGGTCTCCTGATTTCTAATCAGTCTCGTTTCTCACTGCTGGTCAATGACGTCATGTCAATGGTTGGCACGTGTACGAGGCAATTACGTAACGCAAATATGATGTACTTCAATCTCTTGATATATCACCATATTTGTGTATGCATCGGTATCCCTGCACGTGCAGTTGTCCACGAGCTGTGAGAGGCTGGAAGCTAATCTAATGTTGTTCTCTACATGCTCTATGCTCTAGAACCGCAATGACGCTGCGAGCAAGGTAACACAGTTGCGTGAGGCTAGGAGATTTCTTCCCACTGAATATCGTATATAAAAATGACCACATTTTCGTCAATAATTGGAATAGGAAGATAATTTAACCTGGAGTGAAGTTGTCTTGACGTTGCGAGCAAGGTACATGTAAACACAGTTGCGTGAGGCTACGAGATGCACATTTCTTTCCACCGAATATCGAATATACAAATGACCTCAGTTTCACAAATAATTTGAGTAGAAAGATGATTTAACCTGCTCTAGAACCGCAATGACGTTGTGAGCAAGGTAAACACAGTTGCGGGAGGCTACGATAATGCACATTTCAACTGAATATTACACATACAAAAGACCAGTTTCTTTAATAACTTTGCATTGGGCTCACTATGACACTGTATTGAAGAGGCCTAGTAACTTGGGATAAAGACCATACCTTTGTCAATAATTGGAGTAGAAATATCATATTGACGTTGCAAGCAAGATAAACATGATGACGTCATACATAGTGTCATCATAGTCAGACAGTAAAGAGTTGTCATAGTGACATCAGACATGGAAGTGTCAACACAATGACATCATGGAAACATCATAAATTATGTTAATATGATCATGTTGAATACTACTGTTACCTTTTTGTAAGCTCCTCCATCTGTACTGCTTGTAATACCAGTTTTTGGCTATTTTGACTAATAATAAAAGGAATTTATGCTATGTCCCCTCCACCTTTCTTAATATTTCATCTTTTTCTTTCCAATGAGACCAAGATCAAGCCAATCGGTGCAGCGGATGCTGTGTTTGAATTAATTAATGACTATCTCATTCCTATTATTGATAATTATTATTAAACTGAAAACTACACATTTGCCCGAGGCCACCAGGTCCTCTGTTTGGGCCAGTGAATTCTGCTTTGTAGTGGCCCAGTTGAGCAACCATATTTTTGATATTTTAGTCGCCCATATTATCTTGATTTTATTCTAATCCTTGATAGATATTTGTCTCATATAAAGATCAATGGACCTGTAAATTTTGATTGGGAGAAGTAACCACCACTCAGACACTGGTCACTATACAGCCTTATATACAATGCTCTTTATTGTATCACACATCCCATTATCCTTAGAAACTTTCTCTTGCTCTGGTGGCCCAACTGGGTTACCAACATTTTTCTCTTTATGTCAATACTTGCAAATGATATTGAATCACACAATCCAATGCCACTGACTAAATATCCAAAAGTAAAACAATTAGCAAAATGGTATAAGTAATTCATGAGTTGTTGATTATTTGTATTTGTGTATGACGGGGACCTTTTATGATTTCAGGACATTGTTTCTTATGGTGGTGTTCTCACAGTACCTGGGCTGGGTGAATGTGCCATGTTTAACATACAACAAACAGTCTGGGGGCTGCCAGAAGAAAAAATTACCTTTCATGAAAATGTTCCCTGTGAGTAATCCTTTCAGATCAGAATAAATATTTAACTTTTAAAGCAAATATAATTACAGAAAAATAATTCATTCAAGACTAATATGGCAGATTGATATTTCAAAATTAATATTTTATGGAAATTAGAGATAGATAGACAGAAGTAAAGTGATATTGGATGTTAAAAATATTTGAAGGAGGATCCACCAGATCCCAATTATCTCTGATATTATCCCCCATCACTTTAATGATTGGGAGGTAAGGATATCATAACTGATTGTCTGTCTATGTATGTCTAGCTATTATTGTGTTTAACTGTCTTCGGAATTGAACTTGATTGCCCAAATCAAGTTTGACAATGCTGCCACCTGGTGTGTTAAAATCCGTCAGGTATGGGGGAACTTTGTAGACATGCAAACTTAGTAGGAAAATTGTTTCTTTACGTATAACCTTTAATTTAAATCAGTTTATTAGACCTATAACAGTCTTTCTATTCTTTTCAATTTGTTTTCTGTATGTGTACAATATTTACTCATATATCAGATGCAATGAAAGACACACTTTAGTCTTATTATTGTGGCTATTTTCACTTTATACAGCTATGTTCCTGCCTGTGGCAGATAACCTACTGACCTGCTTTTGAATCATGCGTGCTGAAAATAATGTATGAACAAGTCCTCCAATGATTGGCTGCTGCTCAATGTCACTGCTCTGTGCATGCAGCTTGTCAAGGTGCTTTTGAATCATCAATGCTAAAAATAGCCACACTAAGCATGCTATAAATACACTTGTTACACAGATTAATAGTAAACATGTACAGTCAGACCTCGCCGGACCGTCCCCCAATAATCCGGCATATCAATTACCGACAGTGATTTGGCTGCAACCATTCTAATCTTTCTTTATTTTTATTCATTTGATGTCCGTTTCATCAAACCGTCAGACTCGTGAAACCGGCAGAATTATGTGTGACAGACCATGACGGACTGGCGGGGCTTGACTGTATTGTCCTTTCTTCCTGGATTGTTATTGAATAATGTTCATCCATTAGAATAATTTCATTGCGGGGGATTCACACACAGCCTGTAAGCTGCTTGATTCAGTATGTTGTAAATTTTTCCCATTTTTTGCCAGATTGATTCTCCTTTGACTGTTTTCATCTGTTTTTTATTCCTATGGTATATGCCATGATATTTATTGCTTTTATTTCAGCTAATTGTAGGAAATCTATTTAAAATGTGCATCTTTATATCTAAAGATGATCCTGTTTGCATCACTTTCAGGTGATATTGTCTATATCTGTGTCTTGGCTGGTGTGTTACATTTTGACTGTGACGGATGTGCTCCCATCTGACCCTAATAAGTGGGGCAATGGGGCTCGTACTGACCTGAGGACCCAGGTTATCCATGACTCGCCCTGGTTCAGAGTACCCTACCCAGGTAAGAACCAACTTACATAGATGAGGGGACTGAGATTTGAGAAGGAAAAAAGTTGTTGTGTGAGGATGCACTAAAATCAAGCTTTTGGTTCACCACATTGCCCTCTGGTGGAATTTATTGACACTAAAGCGGCCCTCAGCTCAGCTTTAATAAATGCCTTTATTGTATACACATGGATAGTATAATCCCACTTATTTGTATTCAGAATTACTTTCGATATGAAATATTACCTCCTGTACACATGTCTACATTTCTGTGTTAGAGCTTTGTTTTCAACCATCTCAAAGTTGACCTAATTATTGACCTAATTATTGAACCAATGGAGGTCCTGCTAGGTTTTGTACAAAGAGGCCTGCATGGGTGAAATCCAGACATTGATTAGACAGCTACATGAGTGTGAGACAGCTGCACAAGTTGAGTAACAGCTAAAATGGTGAGAAGTAGCTGCCCAAATTTGAGATAGCTGCATAATTGAGAGATAGCTGCATAATTGTGAGCTGCACACGTGAGAGATGTTAACAACAGTGAGAGATAACAACACAAATAATAAACAGCTGCACAAGTTAGAAATAGCTACAACAGTGAGATATATCTGCATAAGTGATAGATAGCTGCACAAGGGAGAGATAGTTATTGTAGCTTTGCAAGTGAGAGATATTTAAAACAGTGAGATATGGCTGCAAAAGTATGAGACAGATGCAGAAGGGAGAAAAAATTACAAAATGAGAGACAGCTACGTAAGTGCGACACAGCTGCACAAGTGAGATACAGCTACAACATTGAGATAGCTGCAAAAGCAAGAGATAGCTGCACAAGTAAGATGTCTACCTTAGTGAGACTTCTGCCTAAGTGAGATAGCTGCACAAATGAGAGATCTAAAATTCGACATCCACTAGCTTGTATCATACTCACCATTATAAATTTTATGAGTTAATTTCTTTGTGGTTATCCTATATGTAGGTCAGTGGGGCATGCCTACCGTGAGCGTGGCTTGTGTGTGTGGATTGCTGGCCGGTATACTTGCCACCACTGTAGAGTCTGTTGGAGATTACCATGCCTGTGCTAAGCTGTCGGGTGCACCAGCCCCACCCTACCATGCCATCAACAGGGGTGAGTTGTACACAATCATATCTATTCTTGGCAAATAATTATGGCCCACTTTTTATAAGGAAATGGTATTTTCTATTTCTACCTACAATCTGCTTCCCTGGGAGGTTTTTTTATTTGCAACTATATTCAAACTTTTTGTTCATATCACTTGTCTTTCCATACAAAACTAAATATCATTCACACCATATTCTATGCAGCCCATAACTTAATATATTGTCCCCCACATTCTTCGCAATGCGAAAAGCAGGGTACATTAAATTGAGCTATGTGTGTGCATCCGTGCATGCATCTGTGTGTGCGTCCGTGATTCTGTGGTACGGTAAATTACTTGTTTGCACAATACAGCGACAACAACGGTTTGACATTTGCCTTAGATATTGCACACATGCACTTCCTCTGATCTGGTTAGATAATGGCTGTGATTGGTCAATTTCTGTTGCCATGACAACAGTTAATACTCTTGTTTTTACTTTTAAAAATGAAAATATTCCACATGAAATATATGACAATTTTTGATCATTTTAAACTTCCCTTGCATTTATTTCCCTCCACTTCAAATTTTTGCTTTGTAGTTTTTAGTTATGGCAGCACGTTTGCACTTAGAGACCTAAACAGGCTGATAATATTTGAATGAGTATGATAAAGCAGAATTGTCTATGTTGCTTTGAATAGTTTCTCTACTGGTAGCAACATTTTTTCTTCCCTTAGTTCTGTACAGGGTGGGACATCTAGCAATCTCTGATTGCCGTTAATTTTTTAAAAAAAATGAAATTCTTTAAAGTAGTTCTTTAAAGAAAAAATGTGTTGAAGCCATAAATGTTGCCTTGGGTAAATTACTTTTCTAGGCTGCTACAATTGATTAAGGAAAATGACTGTGTCGTGCTAACATATAATGCAAACTGATATTAGACTTAATGTACTTTACGTGTCAAGCTGATATTAGACTTAATGTACATTACATGTCAAGCTGATATTAGACTTAATGTACATTACGTGTCAAGCTGATATTAGACTTAATGTACATTACGTGTCAAGCTGATATTAGACTTAATGTACATTACGTGTCAAGCTGATATTAGACTTAATGAACATTACGTGTCAAGCTGATATTAGACTTAATGAACATTACGTGTCAAGCTGATATTAGACTTAATGAACATTACGTGTCAAGCTGATATTAGACTTAATGTACATTACGTGTCAAGCTGATATTAGACTTAATGTACATTACGTGTCAAGCTGATATTAGACTTAATGTACATTACGTGTCAAGCTGATATTAGACTTAATGAACATTACGTGTCAAGCTGATATTAGACTTAATGAACATTACGTGTCAAGCTGATATTAGACTTAATGTACATTATGTGTCAAGCTGATATTATACTTAATGAACATACATGTCAAAACTGTTTTGTATTTTTGTTATTGCAGGCATATTTGTTGAGGGCCTGGGAAGTTTCTTGGATGGCCTGTTAGGAACAGGCAACGGTACAACCTCTACTAGCGTCAATGTTGGTGTAGTGGGTATCACCAAGGTATGTCCATCACAGTATAGGAGAATTCTCTCCTCTGCACATAATAAATACATGTATAATACCTAAGCTGTTTACATTCTCCTATATACATGTATATCCACATTATATAATGCAGAAATTTATTTCTCCCATACTTTGCAGCAATCTCTGACATTCTTCCAAATGATTTCTTGTACTTTCTTCCATATAATGCAAATATATTTCACTTTCTCCTACATATAGCAGAGAACTCTTTTGAATGTGCATTTTTACTAATGTTGTGTGCAGTGAAGTGTCTGCATATATTATTTTTGCCAATATTTGAGTTCAAAATATACACAATATTCGAATTTGCATTAAAACATGTACATGTAAACCTGCACACAGCAAAAAACACCTGTCAGGCCAAATATTCATTCACCACATTTAGAAACAAGATTATATTTCAATGATATTAAATTTAAGGTTAATATAATCAACTGCAGGGAATGGGAAGGCACTGTGCCATAGTCACATTTATATTCAATTTGTCCTATTACTTTTCTCAATATGTGCACCAATCACCACAAACAGCAAAGTGCCTAAATGGTGATGTATATCAGTGTATAGCATTGAATTTCATCCGATACGTCTGTCTGAATGACATCACACATCATGTTACTTCATATTGCTTTGGAAGAGTTTGACATTGGCGGTTTACCACCAGGTGTCACTGCACACTGTCCACCAGGTGTCACATTGACTCAATTGAAGTTAATTTCCCTTGGAGTAATTACGTGTTGGTGTGATGTCTGTTGTGTGACATTGTGTGTCATGACAATGTATTGTTTTACACAATGTATTAAACATTATTTGAATCCGTCTTAGTTGCGGACTTCAGAACAATTTGGGATTTATGTTTAGAAAATCAAAACCGACTTACATTTTATTGATGTTTCAAAACATGCTTTGATTTCTTTTTTTCAAGAAAGAGACAGAGTAGTTCTTTTGAGGTTTTTACACTCAAATTGATTTAATATAAAATCTGTTAATTTCTGAAATTATTGTTTCAATAAAAATAAACTACAAAATAGAATAATGCACATTCCAATATGGCACTTTCCAAATTACTTTTTAAAAATCTTTAAAACAAAATTTTGTTTGTGATATAGCATTTCTAAAATTCCATTATATCTCGAAATGTATTGCCCTAAATCATGGTTTTGACAAATTTAAATAATTTTGAAAGGAGAATTATGTCTAAACTTTCCAATCTTGCACTTGTATGGCATCATTAAAACAATGCACAACTATTGGTAATTGTAACTCCTGAGGTGCTGATATTGATTGATGGATGTATGATATATAGTGAGGCTGGCTGAGGTGCTGATCTTAATTGATGGATGTATGATATATGGTGAGGCTGACTGAGGTGCTGATCTTAATTGATGGATGTATGATATATGGTGAGGCTGACTGAGGTGCTGATCTTAATTGACGGATGTATGATGTATGGTGAGGCTGACTGAGGTGCTGATCTTAATTGATGGATGTATGATATATGGTGAGGCTGACTGAGGTGCTGATCTTAATTGACGGATGTATGATATATGGTGAGGCTGACTGAGGTGCTGATCTTAATTGATGGATGTATGATATATGGTGAGGCTGACTGAGGTGCTGATCTTAATTGAAGGATGTATGATATATGGTGAGGCTGACTGAGGTGCTGATCTTAATTGATGGATGTATGATATATGGTGAGGCTGACTGAGGTGCTGATCTTAATTGACGGATGTATGATGTATGGTGAGGCTGACTGAGGTGCTGATCTTAATTGATGGATGTATGATATATGGTGAGGCTGACTGAGGTGCTGATCTTAATTGACGGATGTATGATATATGGTGAGGCTAACTGAGGTGCTGATCTTAATTGATGGATGTATGATATATGGTGAGGCTGACTGAGGTGCTGATCTTAATTGATGGATGTATGATATATAGTGAGGCTGACTGAGGTGCTGATCTTAAATGACGGATGTATGATATATAGTGAGGCTGACTGAGGTGCTGATCTTAATTGACGGATGTATGATATATGGTGAGGCTGACTGAGGTGCTGATCTTAATTGACGGATGTATGATATATGGTGAGGCTGACTGAGGTGCTGATCTTAATTGACGGATGTATGATATATGGTGAGGCTGACTGAGGTGCTGATCTTAATTGACGGATGTATGATATATAGTGAGGCTGACTGAGGTGCTGATCTTAATTGAAGGATGTATGATACATAGTGAGGCTGACTGAGGTGCTGATCTTAATTGATGGATGTATGATATATAGTGAGGCTGACTGAGGTGCTGATCTTAAATGACGGATGTATGATATATAGTGAGGCTGACTGAGGTGCTGATCTTAATTGACGGATGTATGATATATGGTGAGGCTGACTGAGGTGCTGATCTTAATTGACGGATGTATGATATATAGTGAGGCTGACTGAGGTGCTGATCTTAATTGACGGATGTATGATACATAGTGAGGCTGACTGAGGTGCTGATCTTAATTGATGGATGTATGATATATAGTGAGGCTGACTGTGGTGCTGATCTTAATTGACGGATGTATGATATATGGTGAGGCTGACTGAGGTGCTGATCTTAATTGATGGATGTATGATATATAGTGAGGCTGACTGAGGTGCTGATCTTAATTGATGGATGTATGATATATGGTGAGGCTGGCTGAGGTGCTGATCTTAATTGATGGATGTATGATATATGGTGAGGCTGACTGAGGTGCTGATCTTAATTGATGGATGTATGATATATGGTGAGGCTGACTGAGGTGCTGATCTTAATTGATGGATGTATGATATATGGTGAGGCTGGCTGAGGTGCTGATCTTAATTGAAGGATGTATGATATATGGTGAGGCTGGCTGAGGAGCTGATCTTAATTGATGGATGTATGATATATGGTGAGGCTGACTGAGGTGCTGATCTTAATTGACAGATGTATGATATATGGAGAGGCTGACTGAGGTGCTGATCTTAATTGACGGATGTATGATGTAGTGAGGCTGACTGAGGTGCTGATCTTAATTGATGGATGTATGATGTAGTGAGGCTGACTGAGGTGCTGATCTTAATTGACAGATGTATGATATATGGTGAGGCTGACTGAGGTGCTGATCTTAATTGATGGATGTATGATATATGGTGAGGCTGACTGAGGTGCTGATCTTAATTGAAGGATGTATGATATATGGTGAGGCTGACTGAGGTGCTGATCTTAATTGCCGGATGTATGATATATGGTGAGGCTGACTGAGGTGCTGATCTTAATTGACAGATGTATGATATATGGTGAGGCTGACTGAGGTGCTGATCTTAATTGATGGATGTATGATATATGGTGGGGCTAGCTGAGGTGCTGATCTTAATTGACGGATGTATGATATATGGTGAGGCTGACTGAGGTGCTGATCTTAATTGATGGATGTATGATATATAGTGAGGCTGACTGAGGTGCTGATCTTAATTGATGGATGTATGATATATGGTGAGGCTGACTGAGGTGCTGATCTTAATTGATGGATGTATGATATATGGTGAGGCTGGCTGAGGTGCTGATCTTAATTGACAGATGTATGATATATGGAGAGGCTGACTGAGGTGCTGATCTTAATTGACGGATGTATGATGTAGTGAGGCTGACTGAGGTGCTGGTCTTAATTGACGGATGTATGATGTATGGTGAGGCTGACTGAGGTGCTGATCTTAATTGACGGATGTATGATACATAGTGAGGCTGACTGAGGTGCTGATCTTAATTGATGGATGTATGATGTAGTGAGGCTGGCACAGGCTCTCATCTTAATTGATATATGATGCAGGTTGGCAGCCGGCGGGTCGTACAGTACTCCGCCCTCTTTATGATTGCTCTCGGCATCTTCACCAAGTTTGGTGCACTGTTCGTCACAGTTCCCGATCCTGTCATAGGGGGATCATTCATTATTCTGTTTGGTAAGTCTGATTTATGTGTTCTACATATTTCTGTTATTTTCTGCCTACCTACAATCAGCATTGAGCACAGGTTCTTATTTGTGATGAAACTAATATATTTTTATGAAAATATTATCAGTATTGACACCTTGCCTGCATTATGTGCGGTCCAAAGGTTTATTTAATATCACTTTCAATAAAAAAGATATTCTCCCAAAAAAATTTGACAACACATTGCCATTTCAGTTTTGGTAACTACTTGTTTCCATAATGGTGCCAACCGTCAACCTACATACACTTTCTATATATCAATGTTCTATGTTCAGGCATGATAGTGGCAGTCCAACCTACAGTATGTGGATCTCAACTCCAGCCACATTTTCTCCAATCTATATATACTTATCTATAGATCAGTGTTCTATGTTCAAGCATGATAGTGGCAGTCCAACCTACAGTATGTGGATCTCAACTCCAGCCACATTTTCTCCAATCCATATACAGTCAGACCTCGCCGGACCGTCCCCCGATAATCCGGCATATCAATTACCGACAGTGATTTGGCTGCAACCATTCTAATCTTTCTTTATTTGTATTCATTTGATGTCCGTTTCATCAAACCGTCAGACTCGTGAAACCGGCAGAATTATGTGTGACAGACCATGACGGACTGGCGGGGCTTGACTGTATACTTATCTATAGATCAGTGTTCTATGTTCAGGCATGATAGTGGCAGTCCAACCTACAGTATGTGGATCTCAACTCCAGCCACATTTTCTCCAATCCATATATACTTATCTATAGATCAGTGTTCTATGTTCAAGCATGATAGTGGCAGTCCAACCTACAGTATGTGGATCTCAACTCCAGCCACATTTTCTCCAATCCATATATACTTATCTATAGATCAGTGTTCTATGTTCAAGCATGATAGTGGCAGTCCAACCTACAGTATGTGGATCTCAACTCCAGCCACATTTTCTCCAATCTATATATACTTATCTATAGATCAGTGTTCTATGTTCAGGCATGATAGTGGCAGTGGGTATGTCCAACCTGCAGTATGTGGATCTCAACTCCAGCCGTAACCTCTTTATCCTCGGCTTCTCCTTCCTCATGGGGCTCACCATACCTCAGTGGATGATAGCCAACCCAGACTCAATCAACACAGGTAAAAAGAGCAATATTTTATTATCTTTAAAGTGGGCATTAAGATATGACTTTTTACACTATATCTCAAGTTTATGTTGAGAAAGAATTTTTTTTATAATCCAAACCCACTAATAGCTTGTAGAATAACTTATTGTGGAAGAATATGCTATTCTCACTATTTAAAATACAATTTGGATATGGATAGGATCTGAAAACACAACATATTTTTTAGTCAGTCTCTTATTATGACTGAACCAACATAGACAATAATCCCTATCATTTTAGAATTCTACACCTGTGGCAGAATAGAATTTGTAACTGAGAAACTGAGAGAATATAGACTATAGACTGTATCTATGAAGGGCTTGACATTAGAACTGGCCTGTTGGTGTGAAGGGTATTGGGGTGGGGGAGGTTTCTTTCATATTTCACACTCATTCAGGCCTTGACATAAAGAGAAAAATTCTGGTTGGCTTGTATAGTGTCTGAGTGGGGGATACTTGTCCCAATCAAATGTCTATCATGATATGAGATCTATCAAGGATTAGAATAATAAAATCAAGATAGTTTGGGCCACTAATGATCAAATATATGGTTGCCCAACTGGGCCACTACAACAGCATTCACTGGCCCGAACAGAGGATCTGGTGGCCCTGGGCCACCAGGCCAGTGCATATGTCAGGCCCTGTCATTCCTGTGTTGATCCCAGCATTGTAATTTAAAAATTGATATTAGAGCTTGAAATTTACGTGCTCTAAAAAGATTAGATATGATACAGATGAAATAATTGTGTCCATACACAGTGGCCATATATTGTCGGCTGCTTCTGGTCAGGTTCAGATTATGACATATTTGGAGTAGGTTCTTAATTGCATATTTACAAAGAAATCACTTGAATCTTGCTTGACATTGTGAAGGAACACATGACTTCTTATCACCATGATAATAAGACTTAAAAATATGTCCATGGGGGAATGGCATTCTCTGCATTATCACTCAAGGGTAGATTTGGTATCTGAAAACCACACAGATATTATTTCAAAATATCTATTTTTCCCACTGTTACTGTATGATGAGGGGTCTGTGGTCTCTGATCGTTATTTTTTTTACATTGGATATGTCCAGCAGATCTACTAACAACTTTATGTCTGCCATGTGAAACTTTTGAGATAAATGTAAAATTAAATGGCAACATGGCGCATATGTTACCAGAGTCTGACTGATGCTTGGTTGTGTTTGCAGGCAGTCATGTGGTGGACAGTGTCCTCTCAGTCCTTCTCAGCACCAGCATGTTTATGGGTGGTATATCTGGATTTATTCTGGACAACACCATCCCTGGTTAGTATTAATCTCAGATTTTAAATATGTTGAATTAGAAATTATATATTTAATTAATTAATATATATATAGTAAGAAATATTTAAGATCTGCTTATTGGAATGATACAATAATTATAATCAATGATACAAATGTTAAATGAAAATAAAAAAAGAAGTTATACATTTTGATCAGCATGGCTCAAAGGCCATTGGCCTATGTTTAAAAAAATATGATGCATTATTGTTGAATATGGTTCAGGTACTGATGAGGAACGTGGCATGGCGCACTGGAAGAAGATGAGAGATTTACAAGATGATTCTGCTTGCACACGCCACCTGCAGGCAAGACTACGCGCAGTCTATGACCTTCCATTCGGTATGGACTTCATAAGACGTCATGACTTCCTTAGATACATTCCTATTTGCCCAACATTTGGGTCAGTTGTAGACAGGGAAGGCGAAGAAGAAGAATGTGATGTTATATTAGACATCCCAAACGTGGGAGAAAAATATGATGTGTCAGATGTATAACAGAATATATTATGTTCCGAGCTTATGACATTTGAAGACAAGGATTTAGTCCTGTGTGGTGCAATGTAAATTTAGATAAAGTATGAATACATGTAATTGGGAGTTTATAATCAACTGTTATTTGTATTGGAAATGATGACCTGCTGGCCTATTTAAGGGTTTTGTGATCATGAAAATGATTGAGAACAAAGATAATATCACATTGGACAAAAAGGGTTTATCTGGTATATGCAAAATACTTGACCTTGTGAACATAACATTTGACCTAATGTTTGTGCAGCTTGAATAATTTCAAATGTAAGCTGAGAATATGGAAATGGGTAACCTTGACATACATGTAGATCTCAATGTCAAACGTAATATTTTTAATTGATTGTGATCATGATATTTTAAAGGAGGGTGTTGCTATAAGAAATGATAGGGAATTTTATCTACTCTTCTTTTATTAAAATTGGTAATGTCCAAAAATTAGATATAATATGAATCTTAAGACAAATTGTGAATGATGTGAATGAAGGTCCTTAGGGCCAATGCTATTGTGAACACAAGGCTGAAAGGGAAAAAGTTTTGGGGTCAAATAGTTGATTGTTGCATATTTAAAGGATATACTCTAACCTTAGACTGGAACATTGTTGAGAACGAAATTTTTAGTCTACTTCAGGATCATTTATTATTGGTTCACCCATTTTCCAAAAAAGGTATTTTGTCATCTTTCAATTGAGTGTTATTTTTCATGCAAATGAAAACAAAATTATTGGCTCTTATTTTCTATTGTTTTCAATTGTTTTTGATAATTTACAAAAAAGGGTGAGACTCAACAGGAAAGCTTTGTATTATTTAAACAAATATTGTTTCCTTATTCTTAAGTGTTTTACAATGTTTAGCAAATGCTCTTAAGAGATCTCAGACCTGAGTATATTTCATTTTTTAAAAATTCCAAATGAAATTTAGACTTTTGAATTTATTGGTCATTGGTAAGAATGCGACAAAGAATGTGAAGTTGTCATGAGGTTTTCATGACAGCCTTAATCTTCCTGTCATATCTGAATATTGTTTGGAAGCAAGTGATATATTTATATGAGCTTGAGATATAGTGTTTTAATGAGAATCTTTGAATACATGTACAGTTATACAAGAATATGAATTTACAATGAGATTATTTT
This sequence comes from Amphiduros pacificus, assembly GCA_949316495.1. Taxonomy (NCBI): domain Eukaryota; kingdom Metazoa; phylum Annelida; class Polychaeta; order Phyllodocida; family Hesionidae; genus Amphiduros; species Amphiduros pacificus. The sequence continues at coordinate 22,360,920 of OX439006.1, forward strand.
GTTAATAAATATTTCATGAATATAGGCATTAATGCAGGAAAACAAGAAAGTGAGCTTGTGGAATTAACAGTGGGTGGACCTGAAACCTACTGATTAAGCCTAGGAGTGTAGCTGTGCTATAAACTATGAGTAAACTGTAAACGGAATGCATGATTTGTTATAAAAGATCTGGGATTAATGACAAACCTATACTGTGTATTTGTCACATTTTTTTGTCCAAGATTGCATCTGACGATGGCATCAGAGATATTGTTTTTTTGACTAACATACGATGCAATGGCAATCCATCTGGAATTCCATGTTGCATGAATGAATTAATTAATGAATGGATGCTTGCACATTGGCACATTGACATTTTGAGGTTATTTTGTACCAACAATACATCAAATATCAACAAGATAAACAATATGTTAACTTAATACAATATGTAAGCAACTTTAACAGCACCAAAAATTAACAGTATCATTTACAATACAATCAGATATAATAAATATCTATAACTTGTTTAAAAGACTTTAAGTACAGTATGACGCTTTATTGTTTTTTTTAGTTAGAGACAGTTAGTAGAGCAATGGATCTGTTCTTTCTTAGTGATATAAGTGGAGGATGTCAGGTTGTGGGTTTGAATCCCACTGCTGGCACACACTAGCTCTGAGGCTCAAAACTATTGTGAAATATTATATGGCAAATTTCTTACGATGGGCCTAGAAAACTCTACCTTCGATATTATATACTGGAGGTAGTATAATATACTGCATATCCCTTATAATCCACCCTGCGACGTCCACAGATCCAAAAAAACAAGATGAGCGGAAGCTATGACCGCGCATACGCGCGGTCTCACTTCCGCTCACGAGTTCAATACGACATCCTCTTTCTCTGTGGACACCCGTCATGGCGGACGTCCAGTTTTTACGCTCCGCGTAGGTTTTGACATTATTTAATGTTTTTACGTCCATTTTGATTAAATCTTGCTAAATGCGCACAGTTCAAAGAATAATATCTTGTAATTCAGTGCTACGAGCAGCCGGCTGGACAATCTGAGAGATTTGTCACTGTATAAGTTTTGTACATACACATTGGGCTTGTCCGCCATTTTGACTTTAATTCTTGATGAAATCATTGGGCATCTCGCCGTTTATTAGTATGGAACTGTATTACTGCTCTTACTGTATTACTGTAAATTGACATATTTACATAATTTTAGTGATGTTTTGGTACTGTTTTGGTACTGTTTGGTACTTTTGATATTTTTGAGTGAACTTTTACTTTGGTAAGTAGGTTCAAGTACTCTTGTTTATCTTGTTTTTTCGGGTGGCCTTGTACTTTGGTACGTGGTGCAAGGTCACTCTCACAACCCAAGACAGTTGTTTCTGGCTGGAATTGGGTGGTTGGTCACCTACGGGTAGTCCTACCTTGTCTGTGTTCTCAGTACAGCCCATTCCCAGCCAAGCACAGACATTGGTTGGGATAGGGGTAATCAACTGACCTTACAGAAGTTGCCCATACTTTGGCAAGGCTCAGTAACTTACTGTGGGTGACTTATTGTTCAAACACAAGATTGTGGTTGATAATAAGCACAGTGTGGTTGTGTTTCCGAGTGAACTGTGTTCGGGTGACCTTGTGCTTTGGTACATGGTTCAAGGTCACTCACAAACTCAAGTCGGTTGTTTCTGACTGGAAATCAGTGGTCAGGTTACCTAAGGGTAGTCCTATCTTGACTGTTTTCTCAGTACAGCTCTTTCCCATCCAAGCACAGGCATTGGTTGGGATGATGAGGTAATCAACTGACCTTACAGAAGTTGCCCATACTTTGGCAAGGCTCGGTAATTTACTGTGGGTGACTTATTGTCAAAACACAAGGTTTTATGTGATAATAAGCATAATGGCCACGGGCCATGGCGCAGTTGGTTAGAGCGCCAGTTCCTCTATGGTGAATCAAAGGTCGTGGGTTCGAACCCCGGCCGTGCCGGGATTGAACTCATGATACAATTTCCTACATGAGCTGAGGACGTGCCTAAAAGGTTAACCCGTTGTCCTTGTAAATCTGTGACCGGGTGAGTTGTCATGTCAAGGACCTGCGACATGACAATTCAGTGAGGCAGCACTATATCTGCTACAAGTAAGTCTCATCACGAAATGACTGAAATATTGTTGAAAGTGATGTAAACCCCCCCCCCCCAAAAAAAAAATAAGCATAATGTGGTTGTATTTTGAGTGACCTGTTTTTTTAGAGCGACCTTGTACTTTGGTATGTGGTTCGAGGTCACTCACAACTCAGGTCAGTTGTTTCTGGCTGGAAATCAGTGGTTAGGCTACCCCCAGGTAGTCCTTCCTTTTGACTGTTTTCTCAGTTCAGCTCTTTCCCATCCAAGCACAGGCATTGGTTGGGATGAAGGGGTAATCAGCTGACCTTACAAAAGTTGCCCATACCTTGGCAAGGCTCGGTAACTTACTGTGGGTGACTTATTTTCCAAACACAAGGTTGTGGGTGATAATAAGCACAATGTAGTTGTAATTTTTATTTTTGCGCCTTTGGGGAAAACATGGTGGAACCCATTGGCAATAGTTCCAAACAGGACCCACAAAAGGGTCTGCTGGGAAACAGAATAAAAGACAACCACAAAAACTAAAAAATCACTGGACAATATCCCTTGCCTGATCAGGGCAGGAAAATAATCTCAGAACAACTATGTTTTCAACTGAACATGGGCCTAGTTAACAAGTTGAGTATCCTCCAAGGAGGCAGTCTAGTTCTGGTCTAAAACCAGATCTAAGACTAGATCTAGGTCAAGGTCTTATTCGGACAGAAAACCTTGTAAGAGGTCTCAGTCCAAATCTACGTCTGGACATAGCAGAGGAGAGTGCCTCACAGACGATCTTCTTCCTCTTCTTCCTCTAGCAGAGACAGAGGCAGAAAAAGGAGGCGGTACTCAAGAAGAAGACACCGCACTCCTTCACCACAGGGAGACCAGCCAGATATGGCGAGCTTCATGAAATCATTCATGGAGTATCTCCCCTCCAGAGAGCTCAAGGGGAGGTGACCAAAACCCCCTCAGTAACAATTACCTCACTGTTAAAGGCAACTATGCCTCAGGTCAGGCAGGTTTCAACCAGCCTTAATTATAAATGCCCCTTCTCAGACAGGTCCGTCAGAAGAAGGTTTGGCTGAGATCGATACTCCGGACAGAACATCAGTTAGTAGTCTCGAGTTTATGTCTAGGAATGGATCTCAGTGGGATGATGAGATGGAGGATTTTAATCCTAGGTAGACTCTGAATTCGCGAATGTCATTCAGAATGTTCTTAATATCATGGAGGATGACCTCCCCATGAGAAAGGCTGAGAAGCCAAAGGTCAAGATCTTGTCAAGTTACCAGGATCTTGACAAGGTACCAGGAAGACCTTAAACAAGTGAAGAGACAAACAATTATTAATGCCATCCTACAACATCTGGCACCTTCTGTAGCTCATCACTAGCTACTGCATCAGCCTTTGCTGCCACAAAAAGGGACAGCTCCTTCTTTGTTTGGGAATGTAATGCCCAAACTACAGACATTTACTGCCGAGCATAATAAGCTACACAAACACATTAGCCAAGAGAGGAAAGTCAATTTTAAAGACAAACAATCAAATCAGCCTTTGCTGCCACAAAAAGGGACAGCTCCTTCTTTGTTTGGGAATGTAATGCCCAAACTACAGACATTTACTGCCGAGCATAATAAGCTCCACAAACACATTAGCCAAGAGAGGAAAGTCAATTTTAAAGACAAACAATCGCCTTAGTTCAAACTGATAGGGGACAGAAGGTCCCCAAGGTAAACAATGGTCACTCAAGGGAGGTACAGGCTATCGTCAGAATAGCAACCGACCCAGGAGCAGGGACAGTGACATCTCAAGGGAGAGAGGTAGGGACACAAGATTTGCGGTCTCACCTCCTGCCAAGACTTCCTGAAGGAGTTGATTTTCCCTACCTCCCACAGACAGTCTGCCCGTGGGAGGCAGATTGGCACATTTTGTCAAAGCATGGTTCCAGATTACCGAGAACATTGGGTAAGAAATGTAATATTACAAGGTCAAATATTACATTTCATCACACTACCCCCTCTGACCAGAATCCCCAAGAGATTCTGTTGCCAGAAAATGTTGAGAAGAGAAAGTCTCTTAAACAAGGTTCAGTCCCTTTAGAGAAAAGGGCGGTACTAGAGATAAAAGACCCAGGTTTAATTGCTGGGTTTTACTCTCACATGTTCAGTTTAAAAATTGACAGGATTAAGACCTGTCATAGATTTAGAATCTGAACAAATTTCTCCATATTCCACATTTCAAGATGGAATCTGTGCGTTCCATCAGACAGCAACTTCAGAGGAGGGAATAGTGGTAATGATGGACTTGAAAGATGCATATTTTCATATCCCAGTACATTGGGATTAGAGAAGGTACCTTCGCTTTTGCATTCTAGGAACAGTCTATGCATTCAAGACAGATATTCGAATACCTCAGAGTCAGGTTCGACTTAGTTCAAGGACTTTTTTTCACCACAGAACAATCTCTAAGAAATTTCGCTGTGGTACAAATGCTTGAAGATGTATCAAATAGTCATGGCCAGAAGTTTCCTAACATTTCTAGGCCATCTAAATTTCAATACAGACCTGATTCCTCTAGTATGTCTGCATCTCAGAGGTGGTGATTCCACAGGAACCAATTTTTTCCACTCCTTTAGAGTTCTGGGAGAATCCACAAATATTGCCATAAAGGGAGTTATTGCATCTCCCAGAAGCAGATCTTACCATTCTGATAGATGCCAGTCTGACAGGTTGGGAGGTCATCCAGAGAGTTAGAGGTGTCAGGAAGTTGTTTTCAACAAGAGTCCAAACATCTTATCAATACTTTAGAGATGAAAGCAGTACTACTATCTCTGAAAGCTCTGGCGTTGAATGTACAACACAGATACGTGCGAGTACTTTCAGTTATATCTTACAGAAAACGCTAAGACGGAACTCAGGCATTGAGATTATTCCTACAGATGCGAGAATTATTCCAATATTGCGAAATGCAAGGAATCCAGTTAAGAGCGGCTTACATTCCGAGAGCCAAGTCAGGTTCAGGAGACAGAGTGGTCTCTGTCCAAGGTGGTATTCCACCAAATATTGATCCTAATGCCAACATTGCAAGTGGATCTGGAGATGACATTCAGCAACAACCAGATGCCATTGTAGGTCAGTCTGTTCTAGTTTTGGGCAGAAGATGCCATGAGTCTGAATTAAGACTTGTTGGTAGTGTATGCCTTTCCACCTCAAATTCTAATTCTGGAAATAATGAGGAAAATAAGTTCCTCAGAATGTGTGATAGCTCTTTAAAGTCCAACATGGCCAAGTCAAGCATGAAACCGGCCATGTTGGATCTTCTAGTGGAGTTCCCACTAATTCTGCCTCTACATGGAAGGCCACAGGCACAACCAGGGAGACAGATTTTTCATTCAGCACCTCAAACTCTAGACTTTCACGTGTGGGGCTTATCAGCAATAAACTCATAAAGAATTGTTTTTTCTCAGGAGGTTGCATGCAGAGCAGCACAACCTCAGAGAAAGTCTTCTCTGTCAGTCTACCAGAGTCATTCGAGACATTCTCTAGTTGGATTGATAGACAGCAGTAATCTATGGAAGCATTCCAGTGATTGCAGAACATTTTGTATATATGTTCAGTGTGTTAATGAGAAAGCCTGCAACTATTGCAAATCATAGGTCAGCTCTCAGCAGGTTTGGGCATTTTTTGTTGCTTTCACTGTGATTGCCCACACGGCCCTTACAGCTTTGTTAAGAATGTCTCACTGGGGGAAAACGCCAGTGAGAAAACGTGCACCTGAGTGGTAGTTGATACAAGTTTTAGAATTTTTGCTGGGACCAGGTTTGATACTGTTGAACAGAAAAAGTTTACTCATTGGAAAACTGTTTTCTTGTTAGCACTAGCCTCTACAAAGAGAGCTAACCAAATACATGCAATCTCGAGGGTTAAGAGAGAATTGTATTTTTCCGGTGATGGAAGGTATTTCCAGGCGATACCTGTTTTTTTTTTTCCTAAAACACAGGTGGCCCATACTGATGCAAAAACCTTTTTCTTTCTGAAACATGACGTTTTTTCGAGATTCATTGGGCAGACTATTATGTCAAGTCTGCATGTTAAAATATTATTACCGTTCAGATTCCAGGCCTTTTCGTAAAGTGTCAGGGCAATGGTGAAGTAAGCAGCAAAACTTCCTTCCAATTTTATTTTGCATTCATATAAAGACTCAAAATAGGGGACACTATGTGAGAAGGTGTCTACCTCATGGGCGTTGGCCACTGGTCTGTCAGTCAGTGACCTCTTACAAGCAGGGTCATGGGCAAGAACATTCACATCACACTATCTACATGATGTGGAAAGACAGTTTGGTGGATCGAGAAGACTCCATCCAATTGTCGCCTCCAGAAAGGTACTCTAGGTGAGTCTAGAACATAAGTTTCTAGACTAAGAAAAGGGGGGAGGCAGTAGTCTGCGACTCAGCCCTCCAGTCAGTCACACACTAGCGCTCACCCCTCAGGTGATGGGCTTAAAAAATAAGTAAAATAATTAGCAGGTTTCAAAGTACCTTAGAATCTATATTCAAGGTATTTTTTTCTTTTGAATTGGCAACTGCAAAGTCTGCACTATATTATACTGACTCCGGGGGCCACAGGCCGTTGCGCAGTTGGTTAGAGCGCCAGCTTACTAGCACCAGTTCCTCTGTGGTGATCCAAAGGTTGTGGGTTCAAACCCCGGCCGTGCCGGGATTGAACTCGTGATTCAATTTCCCATACGAGCTGAGGCCCGTGCCAAAAGGGTTAACCCGTTGTCCTTCTAAATCTGTGACCGGGTGGGTTGTCATGTCAAGGACCTGCGACATGACAATTCAGTGCGGCAACACTATATCTGCTACAAGTAGGTCTCATCATGAAATGACTGAAATAATGTTGAAAGTGATGTAAAAACCCCAAACAAACAAACAATATACTAACTCCGGTATATAATATCGAAGGTAGAGTTTTTCAGGCACGGCGTAAGAAATCTAGGCCCTTTGAAATAAGGGCCCTATTTCTAAGCCTTAGCCCAGAAAACTCTATGTTGAGGATCCCACCCTTCCTCCCTGCATTTCAGTTGGGATGGCAAGGACAGGGTACACAGGAAAGAGGATGTCGTATAGAACTAGTGAGCAGAAGTGAGACCATGCGCATGCGCAGTCATGGCTTCCGCTCATCTTGTTTTCTTTTTTGATCTGTGGACGTCGCGGGGCAGATTATCGGGGATATGCACTATATTGTACTACCTCTGTTATATAATATCGAATGTAGAGTTTTCTAGGCTAAGGCTTAGAAATAGGGGCCTTATTTCAAAGGGCCTAGTTGTTGCTGAAAGTGTTGTAAAATCACACTTTCATACTTTTAATAAACCAATGACTTAGATAACAAGAGCTCCACTTATGATTATAAGGTCCCATTTGGTTTAAAAACAGCACTATCAAGTAGATATATTCAGTATCAAATGTTGTTCATAAATCTGATACAAAAATTATTGCATCTATATTTGATCAAAATCAAGACATTTAGTTAAAACACTTTTTTTTGATAAACCAATACACACAGGCCGATGTTTGCTTTTGAGAAGGCAGCAATGATCCAAGTGACTGGGTCCAGTTCTGATAATACTTGTATCTATATTTCTTTTTTGTTAAATTCTTTCGCTTGATTTGGACTAATATCTTAAATAAAATTAATGTAAAATTTCTTTGAATCACATGCAAATGCCAAAAGTATGTATTGTACTTGGTGTACTTTCAAAAAGGTCAATTTTGGATTAAATAGGATGTCATATACCGGATTTACAGGATTAGCAGCATATTTAAGAGCAAGATTTTTTTGTTTTGACCAAGAGGCTCATTTCCATATCAGATGATTGCAAAGTCTGGTTGACCTTTTGGTCAAAATCCTACCCTGAATTTTACTGAAGGGTTAAGGCCCTTCATAGCTGGTATGACATACTTGGTTTAACATCGACAATCATGAGTTTCATCCTGGATCAACGTGCCAAAAAAAAGCCAAATCAACTTAGACCTCTCAACAATGCAAAGACCTCTCAACAATGCAAAGAATGGGAAGCAAACGACCAAAATGTTGTCGTCTTGGAATGGCTAAATATAGTTAAATACCAGGAAACTGACAAGAATGTTGGGTGAGTTGAAAAGCGTAGCACCAGGCCTGCACATGCGCACTGTTGTAATTTTGATCAGTAAAAAAAAGAATAGAATTGCATAGATTACTGTCTTTTGGGAACTCCAGAGGAAAGCAAACTACGTTGCAAAATTATCAGTTTCTTACGTAGTGCCTAGAAAACTCTACCTTCGAAATTATATACCAGGCCACAGGTCGTGGCGCAGTTGGTTAGAGCGCCAGCTTGTTTGTGGATCCTTCCAGAACTCTATATGAGTGAAAACATTGGTTCCAGTGGAATCATCACCTCTATTGAGTCCTTGTGTGCTTGCCAAAGACTCTTCAGGTAAAATTGTAGGGGTCTGAGTGCAGCTGGCCTAGGCGAATCAGGTCTGCATTGAAATTCAGAAGGCCGAGAAATGTTAGGAAACTTCCGGCCCCAACTCTTTGACACATCTTCAGGTATTTGTTCCACAGCGCAATCTTCTTTAGAGATTGTTCTGTGGGGAATACAAGTCCTTGAACTGACTGATGTTTTTAAAATCTGTCTCGGGGTCAAATTGGTTTGTTTGTTTGGAGTTTTACATCACTTTCAAAATTATTTCCTGAGGCCTGTGCCAAAGGGTTAACCCTTTGTCCTTGTAAATCTGTGACCGGGTGGGTTGTCATGTCAAGGACCTGCGACATGACAATTCAGTGAAGCAGCACTATATCTGCTACAAGTAGGTCTCATCACGAAATAACTGAAATAATGTTGAAAGTGATGTAAAACCCCAAACAAACAAACAAAATTATTTCAGTCATTTCGTGATGAGACCTACTTGTAGCAGATATAGTGCTGCCTCACTGAATTGTCATGTCGCAGGTCCTTGACATGACAACCCACCCGGTCACATATTTACAAGGACAATGGGTTAACCCTTTAGTCATGGGCCTTAGCTCATATGGGAAATTGTATCATGAGTTCAATCCTGGCACGGCCAGGGTTAGAACCCATGACCTTGGGATCACCACAGAGAAACTTGTGCTAATAAGCTGGCCTGTGGCCTTCACTGTAGGTGACCACCCAGCCCTTACAGCTTTAGTTAAGAATTTCACACTGGGGAAACTGCCAGTGAGAAAACATGCACCTGAGTGGGATTTGATACACATTTTAGAATTTTTGCTGGGACCACAGTTTGAACCTCCCAGGTTTGATACTATTGAACAGAAACAGTTTACTTCTTTCAAAAGTGTTTTCTTGTTAGCACTAGCATCTATAAAGAGAGCTAGGGAAATACATGTAATCTCGAGGGAAAAGAGAGATTTCATTTTTTCAAGTGATGGAGGGTATCTCTGGATTACCTGGATTTATTACTAGGCGGCCCATACAGATGCAAAAAATTTTTTCATTCGGAAACATGACGTTTTTTGGGGCAGAGATTTTCCGGACAGACTACTCTGTCCAGTCCGCATATTAAAATACTATATAAATTTCAGCAACGGTTACCGTTCGGACTCCAGGCTTTTTGTACAATGTCAGGGCAATGGTGAAGTAAGCAGCAAAACAATTTCCTCATGATTAAATTGTATTTTGCATTCATATAAAGATTCTCAAAATAAGGGGACACGATGTATTTTAAATTGTATTTTGCATTCATATAAAGATTCTCAAAATAAGGGGACACGATGTGAGAAAGGTGTCTACCTCATGGGCGTTTGCCACTGGTCTGTCAGTCGGTGACATCTTACAAGCAGGGTCATGGTCAACAACAACAACATTCACATCACACTATCTACATGATGTGGAAAGACAGTTTGGTGGATCAAGAAGATTCCATCCAATTGTCGCCTCCAGAAAGACACTAGGGTAAGTCTAGAACATAAGTTTCTCGACTAAGAAAAGGGGAGGGCAGTAGTCTGTGACTCAGCCCTCCAGTCAGTCACACACTGGCGCTCACCCCTCGGGTGATGGGCTTAAAGATGAGTAAATAATTAGCAAGTTTAAAAGTACCTTGGAAACTATAATCAAGGTATTTTTCTTTTGAATTGGTCCATAATGCATCCTCAACTTCCCTCCTGGCCGCTGCAAAGTCTGCACTATATTATACTTCCTCCGGCAACAATCTATTGGTACACATACCAATAGAAACCTATTAGCAGAATTCTACCCAATTCCGCGAAAAAATCTATACTATATTGTTTAAATATCTACAATATAGGAATATTTACGGACGGCCAACAGCGCCCCTACCGTTAAATTTCTGAGTTAGCCGGTCTTAGTGCCCCCTAACGTTAAATCTCTGCATATCTTTGAATTGAGATAAATAAAGACAAATAAGAGATAATTCCTCGGTTTCTAACCAAATTAAAACAGTTGAAATAATTGAAATTAACATTCAACTATATACACAGAGTTTTTATTTTTGCCCATACCGTAATACATTATTTTACGCGTCAGAAAAACAAGATAATCTGACCCGTATACATACAACTCTCTGTGAGCTGAAGCACAAGTTACGAGGACTGCGGATGCAGCATTCGATGTGCTTCAGTCCTCGTATGATCATCTGCTAGTAACATCCAACGCCACGAATGCTGAGGTGACGAGATTGAATTCCATCATCGAAGGGCTGCAAGCTGACCTGGCCACAGCCCAAGCTGACAAGCAGGTGATGACGACTGAACTGGCGACTGAACTGGCGACTGCCCTGCAGACGAACGGGGGAGGGACAAAGTAATACCGTCGTTTGTAGACCAACCCTCCACTACAACGACCGCACCTGTCTCTGAGCCGGCTGCACTCTTGTGTCTCCTAGTGGTGCTCCACATGAGCTGAGGCCCGTGCCAAAAGGGTTAACGCGTTGTCCTTGTAAATCTGTGACCGGGTGGGTTGTCATGTCAAGGACCTGCGACATGACAATTCAGTGAGGCAGCACTATATCTGCTACAAGTAGGTCTCATCACGAAATGACTGAAATAATGTTGAAAGTGATGTAAAACCCCAAACAAACAAACAAAAATCCTAGTGGTGCTCCCCAAAGACGGTCGCAAAGACGATATTTCTTTGGGGCTGGCGCGTCCTGACTGCAGGGTGAAATCCTCGGCAGAGAATCTCTGTTTCCTTGCACACCGCTCAGACCGCATCCCGGCTGCAGACCATGTGGTGATCCTGCCTGATACGTCCGAGTTGAGAGGCGGTGGAGACGGTGAAACAGCCTACAACCGATTCATCCATCTTGTGGGCATCATCCGGTCCAAGGGCCCCACGGTGACAGTTCTCTCTCCGCTGCCTCTTCTTGATGCTACCTGCAGACGTAACTGGACCATCTTCTGGTCAGCCGGCTCAGCAACTTCACCCTTAGTGGGTACAACTACCACAACATTTCTTCGTTTGGCGGGGTTATCAACACCACGCTCGAAGCAGACGGCTCGTTGTTGGACAAGACCATATCCACAATTGCTACAAGTGTGAACACCCTGGCGATCCTGATGAAGGTCGCTGCAACTGACAAACCATCATCAGCAACGCTGCTATCTGATGAGGATGATGACAGTGCCTCAGCAACGGAGGGGAGGAGCAGGGCATCCACGTCTAAGCAGTCCTCTTCGGGTTCCTCCTCCTCCGCCGCCTCTTCCATGAAGAGAACAAGGGTGAATAAAGACAATCGTATTTTTATTTCCAAAGATGCAGCCGGTGCCATTATTGGCAAAGGTGACGCCACCATCCGTCGCCTAAAGGCCTCCACCGGAGCATCCATCATATCGTGATTGCCAAGGAGAAGACTACAAAAGGAGAGACATTACATTTTGTTAATATTAGTGGCAGCATTGACTCTACTCGCAAGGCACGAAGAGAAATCTTTAAAATAATCAATTCCACCAACTGATGGTGCAGGCGGACACCGTGCACTTGTTCTGTTCTGAATAAAACAATATTACACAGTCATAACTTTGTACATGTTCATGTTATGAAAATATTGTGAAGAATGATAAGAATATTAAAGGGTTGCTTAAAATGCCCCCTATGGGTTTTTTCCTCGAACTACCTTATTCTTTGTACTGCGCATGAGCACAGTCTTAAAACACGTGGGTCGTTTGCAAATATAAATTTCTATTTTATCGCCCCATCTCAAATCAAAATCCTCTGCAGTTTAAATTTAAAAAATTGAGTGTTGTTTTAGTTAGGAATATTGAATTATTTCCGACCCAACATAGACATACGCTAGATACATGCAACTCAATCAGTCATGACACGCTGTTATCTGTGCACGGTGCCGGCGAGCACTATATAAACTCTATCAGACCAGCCAAAATAGACATTTTGAAGATGGGAACTGTTAATGTCAAGGATCAGCAACTTGCCCCCGACCCGGTTCCATCTTATTTCAATAGAAACTCACTTTTTTTTCTAATGGCAATCTCAATAATTGTTTGGAACCATCTGCAAGGTCATCCAGATCCAGATGATTTTTATTCTATTTTACTTCACAAATATATTTATTGAGAATCATGTTTTGCTGAATCAAGCTATATTTCATGGGAAATAATCACAAAACAAACTATATTTCATTACAATAGTCATAACTGACATTATTTTTTCTAATTTCAAAGGTCAATGGCATACATTTATCATGGACAATTTATTTGAGGCTAATGGTGAATCATAAAATGCAAAAAATAACTTAATTTTCATGATTTTGCCTTCAGTTGAAATTTCTTTTGGTTACCATGGCAACAACTATTATCTTAATAATAAATGAGAGATACTATTTGAGGTCATATTTGATATTTATATGAAAATTTGAAGTATTCTGTTGCCATGGTAACCATGAATTCTATAATAATTCATATTTTACACCATTTTCAAATAGGCTGCCATGTGTCCCACCTTCCCACCTGATTTTGTGGAGAAATATATATTCGGTGTAAAGCTAAAGATGAAAATATACCTTTTTTTAGAATCCCAATAAAATGTAAATGGTTGCCATGGGAACAGCTGTATCTTTTGAAAGACCCCACAATTTGAAAAAAACAAATATCATTTGAGAAACCCTAGGTCACCTGCTACATGTGTAGCACAAATTGCGGTTTGCTTTCTGTCACACGAAACTCCCAAAATTTAGGGGCTGGCTCCTCGATTATCATGTTGAGACTTGCCTACATCAAACATTTTAAATATTTTTTTATTCTTTGATTTGTTTTTGTTTTTGTTTTTGAAGGCAAAGGATTGAAAAAATCCTTTTATTTGCAAAATTCTCAAACAGCATCATAGAAAATAAAAAAAAATGTTTTTATTGAATTATCATTATCCTAAGTCTTGTTTATATAGGCACCTCCACTAGGGCACTTCCAGTCTGGAGGTGCTATTGTTTTTGTTTGATACCTGGTGGAGGTGCTTTTTTTTAAAACCTGTTTTTTCGTGTTTAGAGAGCGCTTTTTGCGATCAAAATACATTTAATGTACACCACGTTATGATTTTAGTGTTTTCTGAGGACTTTGGGAGGATTTTTTAGGCAGATTATGCCTTTTAATCAGATTTGATTATTCGATTTTAATGTCTTAAACCCTCCAGACTCTTTTGTTCATTTTGCGCTTTGTACTGCTACGGTGCAGGGTCGGAATGTCCATTTCTAAGCTGTTCATATTGAACCCCATGTTTTCATTTGCTTCTATGGGGATTTTTTAATATACATGTCAGTGCATGCGTGGGAAATATGGTGGACGTGTTTTCTGACAGTTCCTGATTTCATGTGCGGGAAGATATTTAACAGTTCACAGTTCACTGTTCATTTTTCAATTTTTTTTTCCGAAAATTTTACTTTGCGTTACATTTTAATTTAAAAACATGATGCAATGCTTCAATTCTTTTCGAATTTTCAGGGATTACTACCAGGATATATATATATTAAATATATATATATATATATATATATATATATATATATATATATATATATATATATATATATATATATATATGATGACTTTATTGGTATAAAGTTGCTTAAAGGTGAGCGAGGTATGGGGGGGACTCCAAGTGTCAAGCCGAGCCGCCCAGCTAATTGCAATTTCAAAGCAAGCACGCATATATAAGAAGCTGCATTTCCCTGGCTCGGCCTCTTAGTCTCTCCTGAACGTTGTCTCCTGACAAAACCATTTCGGAAAGGACAATTAAAAGTGCTGTACTTGGTGAGTACATTCAGATACAAGACTTTCTTCATAACATGGTCATAGACAATGATAACTCACTAGATGTACAATCATATATTGACAGCTCAGGAGACATTAAGTATAAACGCAGGTCACAGCGCAGGAAGGTGTATGATCTAAAAACCTGGTTGGAAGCATGGGCCTGTTATGAGAGGATTATGGTTCACACTCATGGTCTCTATTTATATGATCAAATGTCAGACTACAAAGCTCTAGTAATCGATTGGGACTCTAAGTACACATGGTCAAATATTGCTATATTAGATATGCGTCATAGAATGGCTCTCTCAAGGGCATCCGTGGATTTTGCCCGGGTAGACCCCCATTTAGTGCTTTCTATACTTGATGCTACAGCAGTCAAAGCGAACGCCCCGAGGTGTCCGCGGTGTAAAAGTTATTACCACTTTCGCACTTCTGACTGCCCCTTTCCCGCCTCGGCGTCGTCGCCCCAGGGGCAGGCGGCGCGGGAAACAGGACAAAGACCAAAGCAAGCACCAGGTGGGGAAGTCTGCAACAACTTTAACCTTCTCAAATGTACATTCAAAAACTGTCGTAGACAACACATATGCAGACAATGCAACGGACCATTACCATTTGAGCTGTGCATTAAACAAGGAAAGTGTGCTTCATCATCCGTCAAACACGTTTCTGTCACCTGAATATTGGAAACAGGGCTTAGTTGACTACCCAGATCGTGAATTTGCCGACAAACTGTATAACAGGGCTTTAAATGGGGTCAAAATAGGATTTACTGGGGACGACACATGTTCTGTCAAATCTAAAAATTGGCCTTCAAGCTCCATACACCATGGTAAGGTAAATGACTTTGTTAAGAAAAACCTTGCATTAGGTAGGATTGAGGGACCTTTGGATAACCCCCCTCCTAACTTTAGGGTATCCCCACTAGGGGCTTTTCTTAAAAAGAAGTCGACCAAAGCGAGAGTCATTCATGATTTGTCCTGGCCTCCAGGTAACTCAGTAAATGATGGGATTAATAGCGAGCTTTATTCACTCAAATATGCCACAGTGCTAGATGCAGTCAGGATTATTCAGAATTACGACGCCCCCTGGATGGGTAAAACTGACCTAGCAGCAGCTTTTCAGAGTGTTAAAGTGTCCCCTGGTGACAGGCACTTGCTGGGATTTGCATGGCCTGACTCCACCGGGAGTGAAAGGTATTACCAAATGTCTTGTTTACCATTTGGTCTGACCAGTGCACCAAGACTTTTTGATGACTTTGCCATAGGATTAGAATACATGTATAAAAACAAAGGTGCTGCTGACAGCATCCATTATCTGGATGACATCCTGACGGTGTCGCCCTCTATAGTTGGATGTAAGAACTCACTTGACACAATAGTTAGGACTTGCAAGGAAGCAGGGTTTCAGATACAGGAGGAAAAAACTGTAGGTCCCTCACAAAGACTTGAGTTTTTGGGGATAGTTATTGACACAGTTAAACAACAACTCAGTATCTCTGATGAACGCATAGAGGATATTCAGTGTGATCTAGAGACACTCTATAACAGGCAGTATGTCACAAAGCGAGAGCTGTTATCACTAACTGGAAAACTCATCTTTTGTTCAAAAGTTGTACAGGACGGCGTTCTCTTTACCCGCCGTCCCATACATTTGGCAAAGCGAGCCACTCACTTACACCATAGGATAAGATTGACTCGCGAAGCCAGGAGGGACATGGAATGGTGGAGACAATGCCTATCCTTACATAATGGGGTATGCTGGTTCCCCACCGAATGGTGCATGTCCTCAGCAGAAATCTTGTTTACAGATGCATCAGATGTTGGAATAGGTATCTCATACAGGGACTCATGGACCATGGTTGAGTTCAGAGGTGAGAACAAATGGATGTGTGAAATGACTATAGCATGGAGAGAACTTGCAGCTGTTGTTATGGCAATCGCCACCTATGGCTGCAGACTCGCAAACTGCAAGGTTGCCATGAATATTGACAACATGGCAGTATGTTATAGCATCAACAATGCCAAATCCAAGGATCCTGACCTCATGAACCTAGTCAGATCACTTTACCTGTATACTAGTATATTCCGCATAGACTATAAAGCCATTCACATTGGGACATATTACAATGCATCAGCTGATGCCTTAAGTCGGCTTGACATGCCCAGGTTTAGGCATCTCAACCCCGACAGTGATAGAGACATGACAATAGCCATGCCCATCATGTATGACTTCTAATCAATAGCTATTGTATATCTACTGTGTATAAATCTGTTATTATAAAGTTATGTGATAAAACCTGTATAAAGCTTAAAAATACTATGTATCATGTATAAATTAAATTTATGCCATTCTGTTTATATAAATCACAAGTGTATATCACCCTAATGATTGCCTCGTAATATGAAACTTGTAACAACGTTTGTATAATGTCACACGTTTGCAAAACGTCACACGTTTGTGCAACATCCAGTGTTTGAATAACGTCTGTTTTATGTACTCGCTTAGCCGACATGGCTAACCCTCTCTGGGCTTTGTAGGTTTGGATGCGACGGTCGCCAGATTGGTGCAGGACGGCCTGCTAGCCAATACCAGAAAAACTTACAGCTCAGCCCAGACACAGTTTCTTCGCTTCTGTGCAATATTTAGCTTCTGCCCACTACCGGCTAGTGAGGAAACCATTTTAAGATACATAGCACACCTTAGCAGCTCAGGTAAGCAGGGTCGCCCGGTAGCTCCCGCCACTTGTAGTGTCTACCTATCTGCAATCAGGTCCCTGCACGTTATCCACGGGTACCCAGTCCCCCCAACCAATACTCCTAGGGTCGGGCTCGCTTTAAAAGCCATCACACATATGTCTCCAGCTCGGCCAAAGAAAAGCCCCATTGATTTTAATTTACTGTGTGCCATGTACGATCTGCTACCTAGTGACTACATGGGCTCTCTGTGGCGAGCTGCTCTCGCTTTGGGTTATTTTGGCTGCCTGAGGGGAGCGGAATACTTTGGGGTAGACCAACCTAAGGGCAAGGCCTGGCTTGTGGCTCCCCCTATGGTCTCCCAGGTATCATTCCGTCTCTCCAAGGGCTCCAGGTACCTGAAGCTTGTGGTAGCTCGCTCCAAAACCTTGTCCAAGGGATTCACCAAGAAGATCGGCTGCTCATCTCACAGGGTCTGTGCGGTCTGTAGGGTCTGGGACTACCTGGCTATCCGTGCCAGCGTAGCCCCCATCAACCCTCAGGCCCCCTTATTTGCCTACAGGGATGGGTCCCCAGTTCCCAAGTTTGCCTTTAATAGGACCATTCATGACCTAGCAAGTCAGCTAGGTCTACCGCCTAGTGACTACACTAGTCACAGCTTAAGGAGTGGGGCTGCTACGCAGGCTAACTCCAACGCCTGGAGTGCCCCTGAGGTGGCAGCACTAGGCGGCTGGAAATCCCAGGCATACCTGGGCTACATTCATACAACACCAGATCAGGAGATCAACCTAGCAAAAAGGCTCATCTCCTCTTAACCTTGGCCTTAGTCAAATGCCTATACATTTGTCTATGGGATAATGGCCAAGCCAGCTGACAACTGTTACAGTGGATCCAGTTGTCAGCCTGTATATATATATTTGTTTATTATGTATTGTTTTGATTGATTGTTATATACTATGTCCTGAGGTCTGTTGACTGCTGCAATTGTTACAGTGGATCCAATTGCAGCCGCACAGTCAACATTCCTCCAAAATGTTTGGTGGTAGGCAGATTTATTTGTAAGTAGGTTTTGCAAATAAATCATTTATATGCAACTTTATATATACCGAGTCGTCTTGCTTTAAATATATATATATAATATATATATTGGCACAAAAAATAGAAATGCAAAAATATAGATTTAAAGGTGAAAAAAAAGTTGTTGAATTTGGACCTTGAAAAAGAAAAACAATAGTATATATTCTGCAATTAAATTATGAGAGATGTTTCAATGGTGTTGTCCTTTATAGGGATTCATCTATAGGGTCCCTAGTATCTTCCAGAATTTTTCACTAATTGAGATATTAACAAAAGGGGTTGAATTAAGAGGTAGCCCTGATGTAATCAGGCTGAGGGTATTGCAGTACTCCTGGCGTATGTATGTATGTATGTATGTATGTATGTATGTATGTATGTATGTATGTATGTATGTATGTATGTATGTATGTATGTATGTATGTATGTATGTATGTATGTATGTATGTATGTATGTATGTATGTATGTATGTATGTATGTATGTATGTATGTATGTATGTATGTATGTATGTATGTATGTATGTATGTATGTATGTATGTATGTATGTATGTATGTATGTATGTATGTATGTATGTATGTATGTATGTATGTATGTATGTATGTATGTATGTATGTATGTATGTATGTATGTATGTATGTATGTATGTATGTATGTATGTATGTATGTATGTATGTATGTATGTATGTATGTATGTATGTATGTATGTATGTATGTATGTATGTATGTATGTATGTATGTATGTATGTATGTATGTATGTATGTATGTATGTATGTATGTATGTATGTATGTATGTATGTATGTATGTATGTATGTATGTATGTATGTATGTATGTATGTATGTATGTATGTATGTATGTATGTATGTATGTATGTATGTATGTATGTATGTATGTATGTATGTATGTATGTATGTATGTATGTATGTATGTATGTATGTATGTATGTATGTATGTATGTATGTATGTATGTATGTATGTATGTATGTATGTATGTATGTATGTATGTATGTATGTATGTATGTATGTATGTATGTATGTATGTATGTATGTATGTATGTATGTATGTATGTATGTATGTATGTATGTATGTATGTATGTATGTATGTATGTATGTATGTATGTATGTATGTATGTATGTATGTATGTATGTATGTATGTATGTATGTATGTATGTATGTATGTATGTATGTATGTATGTATGTATGTATGTATGTATGTATGTATGTATGTATGTATGTATGTATGTATGTATGTATGTATGTATGTATGTATGTATGTATGTATGTATGTATGTATGTATGTATGTATGTATGTATGTATGTATGTATGTATGTATGTATGTATGTATGTATGTATGTATGTATGTATGTATGTATGTATGTATGTATGTATGTATGTATGTATGTATGTATGTATGTATGTATGTATGTATGACCGACCTAATTCAAACCCTTAAAAAAAATTGCTCAATTAGTGAAAAATTCAGGGAGGTACTTGGAACCCTATAGATGGTTCCCTGAAAAGGAAAACCACATTGAAATGACCCTCATATAAAAAAATCGTTGTGCAAAAATCCATTAAAATCATGATAATTTTTCATTTTTTTCCAAGTTTGACCTCCTAATTCAACCCCTTAAAAAATTGCTCAATTAGTGAAAAATTCAGGGAGGTATTTGGTACCCTATAGATGGTTCCCTGAAAAGGAAAACCACATTGAAATGACCCTCATATAAAAAAATCGTTGTGCAAAAAACCATTAAAATTATGAGAGTTTTTCATTTTTTTCCAAGTTTGACCTCCTAATTCAACCCCTTAAAAAATTGCTCAATTAGTGAAAAGTTCAGGGAGGTACTTGGTACCCTATAGATGGTTCCCTAAAAAGGAAAACAACATTGAATGTATGTATGTATGTATGTGTGTATGTGTGTGTGTGTGTGTGTGTGTGTGTGAAATATTTTTGAAAAATTAACTGTGAACTGTGAAATATCTTCCCGCACGTGTTCAAGTTTACGGAATACGGTAAGCGAGGGAAATCATATAGTGAATCATTGTTATTTTGATTTTGATTTTCAGTCAAAATACCAAACCTGCTACAGGACTGCGATATAATTGAACATGGCCATAGCTATTTTTAACACAGTACACAAAAACATTAAGATTAACATTAAAATTAATCTTTAAAGGTCAAGAGCCGCTTTCACAAACACACTGCTATATACCAATATCCATTCTCTGCTCTGACTGCGAGAGTACTGGTCGAACATTAGTATTATCAAAAAGAAAGAAATAGAAAATGGGAAACCTGAAGGTCTCTGGTTGCACCTGTAGCGCCAAGCAGGCACGGGTCGTTGATGAAGATAATCATGATAATGACAATGGCTCCGTCAACGTTGATGACGTATACATTTATCTCAGTAAAGAGATCAATGGATTCTGTGAGGCGAATGCTCGCCTCATGACTGAAGTGAAGACAAAGGACGCCCAAAATGTGAAAATGAATGTGGATATTCTTAAGTACACGCAAGAAATCGATAAACTTGAGAGTTCTCGCCAAGAAATGTCAGCTGAGCTGACAACATCTGCTTCGCCGAAGAATCTATGGATGAGATAGTTAAAAATATCAACCAAATCGTACTCTCAATGAAGAAGGATCCCGTGGCTATACCTCTGAGTCGAAACTAAATCTTCTTAAACTGATAGCGCTTAAAGACGCTGTGAATGACGGTAAAGCTGTAAACCTTGCCTATGTGAAGGGCACCAGGGAGGTCGTTGACTCAGCTAAATCTGCAATTAATCGCCGACTTGGCCTTGAGTGATGGTATTGGCCAGAGCCACCTAGTGGCAGAATGAACATTAATACAAAACTGGAGAGTTATTTATGTACTTGCTCTTGTCTAAATAATAAACTATGTGAATATAATATGATGTATGAATATGAATCAATAAAATTATTGACCCAATACAAGCAATCTCACCCCAGATATGAATGTATGACTAAATATTTCTTGTTATGTGAGGTCCACTCTCTACAAGTAAAAAATAATGTTCCATTATCAAACCTAAATCTCATAATTCTCAAAATATCTGTTTTAAAAGACATGAAAATATATATCTTTCTATGTGAAATAAAAAATAGGCTATCTTTGCATTATAATTCAACCCTTTCAATCACAAACTCCTACCCTCTGTGTGAGAAAAATCCCAACAGGTGGCTCTGGCGAGTCTACACACAAAGCTCCACTAGATGTCAGTAGCAAGCCAGCAAACCAAATCACTATTAAGAACATTCAATATTGCCAATCATCAATTACTACCCAAAAAAGGTACACTGATATGGTAATACGGTCTAGTCCACACTCAGACCACGCCTTGTTGAGGCCTAGGGCTAGATGTAATTTTTCAACAAAAAACAAATCTAATCCTAACTCAATAAACCCAAATACTAACTCAAACAATAAACTCATAATTGGGTCCTGTAATGTACAATCAATCTCTTCAAAGGTATTAACTGTAAAAGATTATTTCGCAGAAAATAAACTTGATGCCCTCTTTATGACTGAAACATACTATCACTCCCCAGTGTAGACCGCTCTGGGCGTATAGCCTTATTGTACAAGAGAGAGATGCAATTTAAACTCAACAAAGATACACAACCATCAGTAAAAACAATGGATCTCATGGAGGTAACCATCTACATTAAAAGCAGAAAAGTGACCTTTGTGGTCATCTATAGGCCTGAACCCTCAAAGAAGAATAGGTATACCTAGACAAGTTGTGGACGGTAAGGATCGTGTATGGTTCGTATCTGACAAAACATATCGTAAAATGATAAACTTCTCTAATGAGACAGCTTGGGAGTGGGAAGTAAATGACAATATCGAAGACATTGATGATCTCTCTTCCATCTTGAATGACAATAGCACTAAGAATAAACTAGCTAACTACACGGCTATAGTCCTATCCATGGGACTAAAGGAAGTGATGATGGGAACCATGGGCGACATCATTCTAAAGAGACTTAAGAACATTGTGTACAAAATATCTAAATTAGCTACCTGCCCCATATAAATGTGCAATCTCCCACCCATATCTAGTGACTCTGACAATGCATGTATCGCATCTCATACAATCTTAAACCATAGGATGAAGAAACTGGGAGGGTTTCGGATCAGGGGAGCAGATCAGGATCGTTGAGACCCCTAAGACGATAACAGATGAGCTATCAACAACAGTAGTTATATCTGTTCATGATCCAACCCAGACGGATGAAGCAGCCAAGAAATGGATCATGAGCCTCTGCACCGTGATCTCCTGTCAGCCCATCTGCACTTCTGTCACCCCATTCTGTCAGCCCATTGATGATTCATGAAGTGCGCCTGAGGAGGAGGTAGAGATGGATAAAAGCTCTGAGGGTGGGGAGGATAGGTTTATTTTGGTGCACTTTTTATGACCTTGGGTCAAGGTCAAGGTCATGATCAGCACAAAAGAACTTTGCATGTGTATGTTATATTTTCTTCAAGATTGCAATGATTTGGCAGATGTGATCGACCTTGAGCTATTTTCAATGTTGAATGACGTCAGCAGTGACTCCAATGCCAAAGAGTGCACCAGCCCTCCAAAGGGGATTGGTCACGGGGTGTTGATTTTATTCCCTTACTAGACAAACTGATTTATGAGTTATCATTATAATATGGTTATTCCTCTTTAGACGTTTGGTAAGAAATACATATACATACTGTCAACAATTACACAGATTTATATTTAAAAAAAATTTAGGATGACAATATTGAATAAAGCTGAAAATTGTCAAAAATCAGTATATTTAGTCTGAGTGAGGGACAAAGTAATTTCATCACCTGGTTACCATAGCAACGCATGCAACTCATTTGATCTTAAACATTCTATGTGTGGAATATTAAAGTATGGGCCATGTTTATTACAAAAGACTATAAAATTGGTATACTCAACTTGGTTATCATTTAGAAAAACAATATTGAATATCGCCCAATATCATCAAATCAGTAAATTTAGTCTGAGTGAGGGACAAGGTATTTTTATCACCTGGTTACCATAGCAATGCATTTGATCTGAACTTTTCAATTTGGGTAACATAAAGTTATGGACCATGTTTATCAAAACAGACTATATAAATGACACATTCAAGTTGTTTATCATTAAGAATAAAAATGCTCAATATCGCAAAAATCATCAAAATCGGTGATGTCAGTCAGAATCAGGGACTGGCTATCTTTATCACCTGGTTACCATAGCAATGCATATGATCTGAACTTTTCAATGTGGGAAACATAAAGGTATGGACTGTGTTTATCACATGGGACTATATAAATGGTCCATTCCAGTTGTTTTTCATTCAGAATAAGATTGCTGAATATCACAAAAATCATCAAAATCGGTGAATTCAGTCTGAGTGAGTGACAAGGTAATTGCATCACCTGGTTACCATAGCAACACATTTGATCTGAAATATGTTCTGTATGTAAAATAAGGGCTTGACCTATGTGTACCATTATAGATAACATAGTTTGTTCAATGTCATTATAATGAGTAATTGCATTACAAAACATTGCAAAAATCATCAAAATTTGAAAAATTTGACTGAATTGAGGACAAGGTATTTTGGTTACCTGGTTACCATAGCAACATAGTTGATAGCAAATGGTTTGGGAATCAGACATTGAAGAGTAGGTTGTGTTGAATAATGTACACCAGTTAGCTAGTATATTCACATTATTCGTCACTGAGATCATGGAGGTCGAATATGTCCAATTTTAATGAACATGCTATTTTTGAAAAACAGATGACCTTGTGCAGATTTGCGCCAACGACCTTGGACAATAATTTGAAAAAAACATGTTATTTAAGTTTAAAATCTACACAGAAATATTTTACAGATCTGTTATAACCAATCTAACTTGATTAAATCAAACATCTCATTAAATTGTATATGTTTTTGTTTCATAATATTTGTTCATTATTCACAAAAATCAGTAAAAATGAGAAAAATTCCAAACATTTGATGCATGACCTTGACTTTGACCTTTGACCTTGAATATGTTTTGTTTTACCAACATAGACTAGAGCCCCTCAGGTGTGATTGTGTGAGATTATGTTCATTTCCCATGTGATTTAGGTGTCTTGTGATTCTGTTTTACTTGTATTGTTTATTGAATATCAAAAATGACAAATTTGATTTTTCATTTTTTCCTCGGGGTTTAAAAATTTTTTTTTTAAAGTTCCCGCGAATTTTATTGTTGATGTTGGTAATATAGGTGTTGCTCTATATTGCCATAATAGTGAGACTTCTGGATCTGGCTGGCCTTGGGAGAAAAATGTCCATAAACTTGCCTTGTTTTTCACATTTTGGCTCTAGTTCCGAACATGGCCACCAGGGGACACCACTGTATGGATTTAATGAGGTCAAGGGTCAAGTAAAGGTCAAATATGAAAATCTAAAGACTGGTCCTGTATAATAGATACATGCATCATAGATCAATACAATTTCATTAAGAAATATTTTTATGCAAATATTGCAGAATTTAGGGATTTTTATTTTTCAAATGTGTGTTTTTTGTTAAAAAGGGGTACCCTGACTTTGGGGTGTTTAAATGATGTTACCATGGCAACCATCATTTTTTGAAAAAAATCCCTTGGCAAAAATCTTAGTTAGACCCTACCCTTTCAAATAACATATGGCTTGTCTTGATCTGTGAGAACACCCTTCGCCACATTTTGCAGATTTTGCAGGTTTTTACAGGCAGAGCCTCTTAATGATCTAATAATCAAAAATGAGAAAACTCTTGATAAAAGCAAAGTGAACCATTATTACGATTTTATTATGTCAACAAGTCACTTTTCATCTTTGAGAAATTCAAAGATGAAATTAAGGAAAAATTTATGAATAACTACAGTATGATGACATTGAACTTGATGATCTTTTACAGAAATATAATAGTCTGATAAACATTCTGAATAAGCATGCGCCTCTTGTTCGGAAAACCATAAACGTCAGGAAACCAGCTCCATGATCTGAAAAGAGAAAAAAGAGAAAATTAGACATAAAACAAAAAAAATCAGGTTTAACAGTAGATAAAGAACAATTTCGGAAACAACGTAATAAGTAAAATAATATAATAAAATCATCGAGAAAAAATTATTTCTCTAATATGATAAATGAAAACAAGGCAGACCCTAAGACACTATTTAAAATACTAAACAAACTACTACATACTAAAGAGACTACTCCGTTCCCTAATCATCATGATATGGAGGAATTAGCGACGGAATTTAATGATTTTTTCCTTTAGAAAATTACAACTATCAGAAAGAATATGGATAACAACACAACAAATTCCAGAGTACTACCTTAAGAGAAGAGATTTACATCCAGTTTAAGAAAATTCAAGCCGCTATGTAACCAAGAAGTCATTGAGCTAATCAAGGAAGCAGCAAAGAAGTCGTGTGAATTAGACCCAATACCCACCTCGCTTCTAAATGAATGTGTCGGTGATCTATTACCATTACTAACAGCAATAATAAACAAATCAATCACTACTGGGGTAATGCCTGATGCGTTAAAAATGGTAATCATTAGGCCATTAAAAAAGAAATTAGGTCTTGAGTTAATCAAAAAGAATTACAGACCGGTGTCAAATCTAGCCTATCTGTCTAAACTAATAGAAAGGGCTGTGGCCAAACAGTTCATTGGTCACTTGGTAACAAACAATATTACCAGTATCTTCCAGTCTGCATATAAAGAATATCGCAGCACAGAAACGGCACTTTTAAAAGTCCAAAATGATATGCTCATGAACATCAACAACAACCGAACCGTGATGTTAGTGTTACTGGACCTCTCTGCGGCCTTTGACACTATTGACCATGAAATTGTACTGAACAGACTTGAGAAAAGATGCGGAATTATTAACAATGCACTAACATGGTTCCAATCGTACATGGCAAATAGAAAGCAATGTGTAACAATACAGGGAGAAAAATCTGAAAGTATGGACATACAGTATGGCGTACCTCAAGGTTCAGTATTAGGTCCTCTGCTCTTCACAACATACATGGAGCCACTTGCTGACATCATCTCACCATACGGATTAAAACATGAAAATATGCCGACGACACCCAGCTCTACATCAGTTTTGATCCCATGCTGGCATCTGAGGCAGAAAAATCTACAAAAGAGATGGAAGAATGTATAAAAAAGATAAGAATTTTCCTTATCGAAAATAAAATGAAAATAAACGATGGCAAGACAGAACTAATTACCTGTGGCAAATCTTCACAACTCAAAAGTGACCACCTTCCAACAAATATCACAGTAGGTGATTCGACTATTGATAGAACAGAAAAGGTGAAAGACCTGGGAATAATTATTGACAGTAAATTATCCATGCAGCCTCAAGTCAGAAACATGTGTAAAAAGGGGTACTTTCATGTAAAAAACCTTTCTCAGATCAGAAATTGCATTGATGAAAAAACTGCAAACACCCTAGCACATGCCTTCATCACTTCAACATTAGACTATGGCAACTCACTGCTGGCTGGACTGCCAAATTGTGAGATTGCAAAACTACAAAAATTGCAGAATGCTGCAGCAAGAGTTGTCGGAAAACTAAAAAAAAATGATCATATAAGTCATAAGTTAAAGGATCTCCACTGGCTACCCGTATCTGCTTGAATTGACTTTAAGATTGCACTCTTGACATGGAAGGTGCAGAATGGCTTTGCCCCTAAATATTTAGTGGACCTATTGACACATAAATGCAACGATAGGTCCCTGAGGTCGAATGAAAATAATGAATATATAATTCCAAGAACAAATAATAAAAACTATGGGGATAGGGCATTCTCCGTATATGCGCCGAAAACATAAACTTCCATTAGAAATTAAAAATTCAAAAAAATTAGATGCTTTCAAAACAAGATTAAAAACGCATCTATACAAAGAATCTTATTTAACTAGCGCCATGAGCAGACCTGGTCTGGAATAGCGCTATATAAATTTATTATTATTATCATTATTATTGTTATTACCTATTCTGAGTTCTATGATGAGTTCATTCAGGTAGCAGCCCACTACTGTGCCTTGACCCATGAAGTAATTTTTCTAGGAGATTATAACTTCCATATGAATAAACTTAATATACCTGAGGTCATTAAATTTAATGACATACTTTCCACCTTTGAGATGACCCAATGAATCACCGAACCAACCCACCGCCTGGGCAATACCCTCGACTTATCCGTGACCTAAAAAGGTAATAGGAAACTTAACACCCATATGGTTGATGAATACATATCTGACCATAAGATGATCAGACTATGCCTGAACATGGCACCCCCTATACCCCCAAATAAACCTATCACTTGAAGGGATCTTAAAGGGATCAATATAAATTCCTTTAGGGATAACCTCAGGGCCTTGCTGGGAACTACTGGAAAATTTATCCCTGATTGACATGACGGACTACTATAACAAGGGGCTGACGTCCCTTATGGATAAACATGCTCCACAGAAAAGGGCCTTCAGGGGGACAATGAGAAGGGCCAGATTGGTCATCTGCAGCACCATTGCCAGGTCTGTCGTCAGGATTTGCTGGACAGCCTAGGTTGTGTATGGTTGAAACCCCTCGACGACCTCTTTGAATCTCCTAATTGCAGTGTTGGCTGCATTGGCTATCGCCATGAGCCGATAATATGAGGACTGGAGTACATTGTGTTACATCAACAGTCCTCATAACCGGCTTTACCTTTTGAATTAGCAAATAAAAAATGTGATTGACCCCTGTTCTTAACTATTTACATAAGGCGGTAGACTTGTTAAATAAACCTGAAAGTAAGACATATTTATTTGTTGAACATCAGGTTTATAAAAGTTGCTATAAAGTAATAACTGAAAATAGCAATGCCAATAAAGAAATGCCAGCATAGATGTGATGCTAGAGTGGTAGTTAATTAGAAAATAGGTCGGTGAGAAATCTGATGATAAATAAGCAAGGAAGACAGGCCAGGTAGGTAGCCATCTCTTGTGGTGTCTATTGTTGCTATTTGGTATGTAGAATGGCTAGGTAAGTTGTCTGGGCAAGTAGATGGCTAGTTTGTTAAATATAACACTGAAAGAGGCTACCTTAAATATGAATGTGAGTTTACCACAACAGAAAAAGGGCTAGGAAGGTAGCTCCTTGCAGTAGAAACTACTCCTTGGTAATAACGAGCGTGAAGTTCTTTTGATATTTGATATTTGACTTTTTTTCAAAAGGTGTCAACAAGTATTTATCAGTGTACCCTTTTGGGACATGGTGAAAAAAGTTATACAAAAGGATATATATCCTGTCAAAAACGGATATATCCCTTTTCCTGTGACAAATGAGTTTTTCAGCATCATTAATGCCCTTCTCAACGTTGTGGCACTGTCTTAATCATTTGTTATCAATATATTAATGGAAAATACCTATATATCCTGAGCTGACCCCTGTGGGTTGGGGACCTAGAGTATACCCACTGTATCCCCTGCATGTTGTAAGAGGCTAACTAATAGGGGGTTGTATCTGTGCCTGTCCCAGAGCAACTAAAAGATCCCATTTGCAAGCTGGATTTTTTTAATTATTTTTTTGGAGACTGTCCCTTGCAAATGGTCTTTCTGTTTTTCGAGTATATTGCCTCTCGTTTTGCCGCCCAGTCTTCGGATCATTGGTGTACAGTGCTTGGTTCTAGTCCACAAGCAGCTCCACCCCAATGATGGAAAGGCTGCACTTTCGTGTTGAGAGGCCTGCAGCTTGCTTCCTGATGGCTTGTCCTCTGGTTGCCTGGTTGTTTTCGACTCCCCTACACTGTGGTGGGTACGTAAGATTCTCATGCCCACTGTATACGCACCTGCCTCAGTGAGGAGGACCCAGCATATGTGACTATGTGTCACAATCTTGTTTTCTTGCCTGACTTGACCTCGTGCTATCAGTTGCTTTTGCTGTCAGTTTCCTTTTCGGACGCATTGGCTCTTGACTCCGCACTGCCTTATATACCTACATTTTCTTTTTCCCTCAATGGTCGTATTAGTCCGTACCTTGTGACGTACCTGTGTACTGTCATGCCGTTTATTGCCATACACTGGATTCTTGTCTTCCTCCTCTTTCTCTTTCTCTGACGTTGATGTGGTGTTGCTTTTGTGGCCCCTCATCAGCTGTCACGGCTCCGGTGCAGTGTATCTTAATTTTACTGTGCCTCCACAGCCGTGACAGGAACAGTGTGACCTTTTTTTATCTCTCCACTGACCTTATTTTCCTCTCCTTACTTTTGCCGTGTGACCTTGTCAGATTTGTGTTTGTCCTGCTGTTGTTTTTGTTGGCTGCTTTGCACATCATGGCCGGCACGGACGCGACCTTGTAACTTTTCTCGTCCCTTGTGCCGTGTGCAGACCACCCAGAGTTTTCTTGACCTCTCCCCGGCACCCTGTTTTGATTTTTGATCGGGCCGTTATGTAGGCCCCCGGGAACCCCAGCCACGTCATGAATGTTGTCTTATTGTCATTCAATGACGCCACTGGGAAACCGGGTAATAGCCCTGTTGGATAACCGGTTCCCTCTGTCACCCTTCAGTGTGTAGTTCAGTCTGATCCTCTGCTATGATTGGTTCTTGAGGATGCAGTAGCTGGCTTCCATTTTGCCTCTTCTTTTATTCTTATTTTTAACCCTTCCTCCAACTCCAATACCTTGTCGTCTCCGTTATGGGAGGCTATTTTGTGCATTCTTCTTCATGTTCTGGGCACACGTGTCTCACATAGTCTCCTCCTTTCCCTTGAATTTGCCATTTTAGTTCCCTTCTTCATGTGAGTGTGTCGTTTTGGCTAAGTTGCTTTGCCGTGATTTTTTCTCACCTCCACTCTCCTCTGTCATATCCAATATGGCAAGTGATAATACGTTCCTTGCCCTGGCGATCCTCCTTGTAGTAGTGTGTCCCCACGATTGCCTTACCTTTTTAATGGGTGTTTTCATTCGCTTTCGTTCTCAGCTGTCGTGTCTGGCATGCTGTATGCTCATACATACCTTGCTACTTGTCACATAGTGAGCCCAGATGATATGGGGAATATTGTTTGGCTGGGTCCACATCATCTGCAATATAATAATCATGTATACGTTACGGCTTCGCATATCTCCTTCTCGGGCTTTGACATTTCCCTACTTCCTATTTGTGTAATGATTATCTCCTGGGAGTGTTTTTCTGTATGGGTTATGTCGTGACCCTGTCAACTTGTGTGTGACACTTGCTTTAATGAAAAGAGTGCTTGTTTCGTGATACCTATTGGGTTACGAGGTTCACTTGTCTTCGAGTGATTACTGGTCATTCACTTCTATGCCTCGGATTCTACATTTGCCGTTATGTAGCACATATAACTTTCTTCCTTATCTTCCTTGAAATGGGCCCACGATTCGTGCTTTGAAGTAACTTTTAGTAATGTTGTCACTTTGCTCTTATTAATGTTGTATGCCTCCATAGGTATGTAGTTTGGCTGTAAAAGGCCGTGTGGTGAGTTGTAGGTGGTAACTATAACAATCACATGACGAATAAAGTTCATGATGATTATTTGTATGATATATAGCTTAAAATTTATTTAAAGTTTAACTGTTGTCTTTTGTGGTAACTATAGCAATAACATGACGAATTAAGTTCATATTGATTAACCGTATGGCATTTAACTTGGAGTTTATTTAAAGCTAATTATTGTATTTGAATTTATTTAAATTTTAACTGTTGTATTTAATTTTACATGTTGTATTTTGTTGGACATCACCGTGTATTCATGAGTATGTGTAATACTGTTTAATGTTTGACACTACATTCCGCACGGGGCGCTCTTGTACTGCCTTGTATGGTGAAAACTACAGCGTCCGTGTGAAGTTTGGTATATGGGGCATGCCTGCGTTAACTGCCATTGGCGCCACCTGGTTAATTATTGTTCCACTACATGGGGACTCTATGATCATGTATATCACGAAGTAAGGTAATTTAAATATTTCTGATTTTAATGACTCAATCTTATATAAACGTAATAATTCTTGTATACTTCTCACATAGACTCGCCAACCATCCACAATGGTACGTAGTAACACAATAGTCGTGTAATATTGAAGAAACCTTACATTATTGTTATATTCGTTGCAGTTTCATGTGTTATAATGTTTTCATACCTGCTAAACTAGAATCACGCTGACTTCATGTATCCTCAGAGAGTGTATCCAGGTATCTTGCATCACAGGTAACGGTAGAAGTCTGCCCCTGCAGACATGGGTTCACTTCTGTAATTATCCTGACTCTCACGCTCCTCACCATTCGATGTAATCTTCTGTTCTCTTCCTTGCATCTCCTCTTCTTCTCTTTTTCTCTTCTGCCCTTTCTTCTCCATTCGCTCTGCAACATGATAAAATAAAAAAAATAAAATTTTTGAAAAAGCCTCTATTCGCTCCAGGCATATCCATACATATATATTATTCCATGTACATTTATATTCTGCAAATTTTGGAAAAGCCTCTTTTTCTAATGCTTAATTACACGTACATGTATATCGTTTCATGACTACGAACTTATTACATAATAACTATTTTCTGTCACAAGTTTACCATGACGTTCACCTTGCCGACACGGCGTTGTTCGAAATTTTTAAGTTGTTATATTAAAATGTGATGCTTGTAGAACTCGTTGATTTACGCAGGACCCTGCATTTTCGTCGTTCAGAGTTCGTTTTGCTCCAAATCTTACATAAATCTTTCATCCATAATATACCTGATACTTATGAAATTGATGCTACGAATTTCGACTTAAACCCTACGGAACAGCTGGTTCCGATTGGAGAGTGCAATTACCAGTCCTTAGAGCGCTGGTTCCCGTCTTGCGTGCCCTACCGGCCCGTTTATCTATGTCTGTATTCTCAGTCATTCGTGCTTTCCTAGAATCTCCTGTCAGTCAGACGTGCTGTGAGGAATATACCTTTTCAGCTTTGTCAAATTAGCCGTGTAACAATGTACCGATATTTGATGTAACTACAGATACAGGCTTTTGCCGTCTGCGTCTCAAGTGCCATGGCCCCGTGCTTGGCCTGAGGAGTTTTTAATTATTTTCTAGGATCAACCACGTATGATCATGCTATCCGAGGTCATTTTCGTGTCCTCTAATTGTGGATGTGCTAAAAACAGAGCATGTGGTTTGAATCTTCACTCCCTTGCCACGATATACGAGATACCTTCTACAGGTTGAAGACATATAAATGAAATGTAATGGTCGGTTACTGTGCCCGTGATGACTGCATATTATCCTACGAACATTAACTTTACCGAACCTTTGCCTTGGCTGACGCTGAGACGATGACAGAGTAAACCAATTGTCTCCAGATTTTCAATACTAATTCACAATAAATTACATTACCTTGCTCTGATCAATTTCACGTGGCTGCTTTCTCGCTTCCCTCCTCCTCGTGCGTTCACACCCAAGCGCTGTTGCGGGTTGACCGTTGGGGAATTTCCCACGTTTGCTGTTGTTGCCAGCTTTCTCCGCTGACCCTACACGTGACCTTGTTCCACTAATCCATGTATAATCCACTTTTGAGTTGTACTTGTAACTTTAAATGTCCTTCGTTGATGTTGACTTTCGCTCCGTGTTTTTATGAACTGATGTTTTGTGGCGTTACCTTGTCATGATTCTGACCTGGCGGTCACCTGACCTTTTTGCATTTTTGCATAATTTAGCGTGGCGAGTGTCCAAATATGTCGATGTGGCGTCACTAGGCCGCGCGGCCGTTCAAATCTTTTCTTGTCTTCACACTCTTCACTGCATGCTGCAGACGATGCTGCCTCCTGGCGTTTCGTGTTCGCCGCTTATGTTCATTACGATAAGAGAATTTCGCTGCATTTGCTGACTTGTCACCTGTTAGAGATCACTGAGCATTTTGTGTGTGTTCCTGCATACGCATTTTTTTTTTTATTCGTTCTCGTTACGCATACAGGCGTTTTCGAGTGTAAATGAAAAATAATCACGAATAGAAAAACCGTCATATAGCATTTTGTAACATTTGTCTAATGTGTGTTCCTCGATCATTTCGTATGGGTCTCCATCCAGACCACCATCCTCCCAGCCTCCTTAATCCTTTAAGTTCTTATTTTTCTTCTTCTCCTTCTTCTTCTTTCTCTTTTTATCTTTGTTTGTTCTTTGATAAAATAAGGATGTATTGTACTCATTTCCTGAGTAATAACTTAGGTATTAATTTGCCTCGTATCTTGTATTGTGGCACAAGACGTAAGATATGCATGATAAGATTATGGAACAGAATTGTTAACATGAATCATAACAGACTTCCACAGATGGTATTAGAATGGGACCTCAGCACTGACGGCAAAACATGGGGTTCAGAAATAAAATCTGTCTTATACAGTATTAACCAAGAAAATGCTTTTAACACAAGATCACAGGTATGTTTAAGCCAAGCCTTGTTATCACTGAATGAGATATGCTGTAACCAATGGACAGAAACAATTAGAAATAAACCAAAGTTACGCACATATGTTTCGTTTAAGAATACCTATCAAACTGAAGAATATGTAGTTTCCCATATGAGCAGAGGCAGTAGGTCTTATTTAGCTCAGCTCAGGTTTGGTATACTACCAATACATTTAGAAACAGGGAGATGGTATAACACTAAGTTAGAGGATAGAGTATGTCATGTGTGCAAATCACAACAAATTGAAAATGAGATACACCTGTTATTCCATTGTAAAATGTATGACACGGAAAGAAGAATGTTTGTACAAAAAGTATGTAACATTATGCCAAATTTCCTTAACAATGATGATCTTGTTAAACTTGAAATACTTATGTCAAAACAATTTGTTAATATTTTTAGTAAATATCTATATGAAATAATGTTAAAAAGAAAGACAATTATGTTTGTTGAAAACAATTAATGTATATATAAATGTGAGCACAAAGCAAGTAAGCCTGTGTGGGCTGGGAGTGGTTTTTGTATCATTGTTATACAAATGTACACTTTTGCTTAATAAAATAATAATAATAAATTGTTTAATTGACACTGTTACTCATTTAGATTAACTTAGGAATATTGATGTTATATATTTTTTTTGTATCATGACCATTATGTGGTTTCAATGTATGTTTGCTGTTAGAAGGTCTACAAGCCTTAGTGAAAATTCGTTATAGATGCATGTCATCTCCTACGTGTGATCAGGGTTTTTGGACAGATGTTATTCCTCCTGCTTGTAATTTGTTACCTGTTTCTTTTGACTGCTGTTGAAAAGAAATGTGTAATCCACGCTTCCATCACCTCGGTCATTCGCTTACGGGTTACGTAATATTTTGTTTCTTTTTCCTTTTGTTTGATTAGGATTCTGAGTGCTGCGTTCCTGGACAGAGACCAGGCAGTTATTTAGACCCGATAATATTGATGAATTATCTTAATAATATTGACGTATTGTCTTAATTTGCTGTGTTATTTTCAATTTCCTTCGACTATTGCTCAAAGGAAATTTAGAACCCATGTTTTCTTCTTCTTTTTTTTTCTTTATCTTTACGTGTCTGAATTGACAATAAACGTTGCTTTCTGCTCTCCGTCTTGAGTGCGACCGTGGTATGATATTTAATTTATTATGATACGTAAAATTATTGTAACGATTGATTTTGTATTTAATTTCACATAATGACTTATTTGATATGATTTTTGAGTGGTGTGGTCCTTTTATTCGATATGAGGTTTATTGTGCTAAATGGTTTCATATAATAATTGGGTTAATGCTTTAATTGTTTAATATCTTATGTTTGTATATTTTATGTGTATCGTGATTTAGGGTCAGCCTCGTTTTTCACTCTATGTACCTAAGTACCAAGGTAGGTGTCGATAGACACTGGGATGGGTTTATAGGCTGTCAACCATATTATTGTCTCATGCCTACTTGCACACCTGTTATGTTATTTTCGTGTATCTTCATTTCTTAAATATTTGTGGGATGTACATTACGAATGTTGGGTTGGTTGTTTGTTTGGGATTTTACCTCACCTTTCACGTTACTGGCTACGCCATATATCTCATATGTCCGTACGTTAGGTTTCCTGTATTGCTGTTTTCATATTATAATTTACAAACAATTATCCATTATTTTACACTTGACTTCACTTCTTAAAGATATGTTGTTTTTGACTTATTTCAATATTCTTGATTATCGTACGTATTCTGTGTTACGAGACAATTTCGGATGTACTTAACTGTGTTTTACTCTGTTTTAGATTGTGGATGGTTACTGAGTTTTCACCATGTACTTCGAACACTTGGAGATGAACCTTCCATGTTACATGCAAGGTTTAGTGCCCTTTGCCGCCCATCCTTTATGGGTGCGACTATCATTTGATGCTGTCTCTCTGAGGGTGGAATTCCCATCCCTGCTTTTATAAATCATATAATTAACTTTTGTTTAAAAAAAAAAAAAAAAATCTTAGTTGTAAATTACGATATTTCCTATCTGGTTGGCACCTCCTCGTTTTCCTAGTATTTAATTGCGTAATGTTGTATGAATTTGTTACTGTAAAACAATGTTTTAAATTACTGATATATTGTGTACCTTTGATTACTCTAGTATGAAAAAGTAATTTATACTTGTCTCCTAGACGTATTTTATATATCTTTTGTGTCTCCATAACGCCTTTTTCTATACTTGCTGTATGATGCAGATTGGTTATCACTTGAGCATGTATTAAGTCCTTTTCTACATGTTAACTTAATAGAGTCCTGAGAATACATGGAACATCCTTTCTGTACTGATTGCATGTCCCTTACGTAACCTAACCCTGTTGTCTCCAGATCAAAGAAGACTTCTGCTTTGTTGTAAGCCATCCTGTTTGCCTTGCTTTCAAGCTGGATTTAAATTAAACTGTCCTAGCTTTGGTTTGTCTCTCATTGTTCCACAATAGTGGCTATCCTTGTCGTTATTTTTAAGATAAGATAATCTCTGTTCACTTATGTTCACTTATGTTCTTACAAACTTGTGTGAGGTTCTTCTGTAATTGATTCTTTAATTGATCCTGTAATTATAATTGATTCTGTAATTAATCTTTTGAGTGTATTTTATTGCTGTATTTGTATTTGTTGTATTTTAATGTTAATGTGTACTGCATTCACGAGGGTGTTGAATTCCTGTTTCTTGTGGTTGTATTTTATCGTAACTGTGCGTGGTATTTTATCTAGATGTACACTGCGTTCATTGCGAGAACTTTGATGTTGTAATTTATGTATTATTATTGTAAGTCTGGTTTAGGTCTGGTCTATGGCATGGGCAATTGGCATTTTGGTTGACATGAGTATTCTGTTAATTAAGTCTAAGGATGTAGGTTGGTACTCTCGTCTGAAACACGAGGACGTGTTTAGTCGAAGGGGGACCGAGTGTAGGATATAGATATTACACACCCAGAGACTCTTGAAAACATATAGACATTCATAGACAATCACGAACGCTATTGATGGTTGATGCGTCATCATAACCACCACTCTGAGAGATCACGTGCAGATACGCAGGCAAGACGAGTCCATTCGGTGACGCGTGAGGAAGCCACGTAGGCAAACTCCACACAGGACACAGATTGATCCCTCAAAGAGGCCCGCAACCGTTGGATCCGGGGAGATGCACAGACAGAGATAGAGCGACCACTTGCCACAGAAGATCCACGACTCTCAGTATTGTGACTGCATAGACTTGGGTGTTTTGTGTATAGATAGGATCTCATAAGTATCATGCATTTGGGTAGTTCACATGCCTCACTCATTGCCATGCCGGCCTAGCCAGACAAGGAAGACTCACAGCACCGAATAAAGGTAACTATTGTGTCGTGTATATCCTGTGTCTGCAGTCCTTATTACCTGCCACTTTCCACTGGGTATATAGGGTAGCTAGGATCCGTGCCCAACTCACAGCCAGCGAGTAAGCGAGCTATGCTTATTGTACAGTACAGTACAGTAGAGTAGAGTAGAGTATCTATCTATGGTAGAGTATTGATCCCCCGTCCACGTCCCCCAACGACGGATACTCTCCATTAGTGGGTAACAATATATCCATAATCAAGTTAAAAAGGAAACAATGCTCTGTATGATCGTAACAAGACAAAGCAACAGCCTCTACAATTACACAATATGGGCACAAAACATAATAAATCTGGAACTAACTTCTGGCATTTTTTCTCACACAATAAATATTTAGAGTGAAAAGTAATTTCTTGCCATAATTAGTCCAGCTATATGAATTTGCCCTAAAGCAGTTTTGTACAGTAAAAGAAGCATCAGTTTCTAAAAACCAAAATGAATGCTTTTTAATTATTCATCTCCTAGTCATCCAGATAGAGTCTGAAATGACACTATATAAATACATTTTTATTATTATTATATCATCATTACAACTAATTGAAGTATTGGGACGATAATCAACAGAACAAATTTTCGAAGACTTTCTTTGACCTATTTCTTTGACCTATTTCTTTGACCTCTGTGATCAATTCACAATTATTATTTAGGAAATCAAATCCTTGTCCAACTCCCTTTCTAGTAAACTTATGCACCATATCTCTCTTTTCTCTTTTGGTGTTACATTGTTTCATTCGGAAATAATCTTTCTAATTTATTTTCCATATTTTGATATAAAGAAGGCTTCATTTATATTAGATTGTGAAAATATTGATATCTTTTGGCTCGGCTTGTTAGCTCTGCTGACGTCTTTGAAGATTTAGGAGTAGGGAAAATGTCTCTCCGTCCATCTGTCAACATTTCTTTTAAAATCTTCAAAACTACCAGTAGTATTGGCCATGGGCCGTGGCGCAGTTAGTTAGGAATGCCAGCATATTAGCACCATTCCTCTGTGGTGATCCAAAGGTTATGGGTCCTTGCCAAAGGGTTAACTCATTGTCCTTGTGAAATCTGTGAAAAAATGTGATGTTATGTCAGGGACCTGCTACATGACAATTCAGGCTGCACTATATCTGCTACAAGTAGGTCTCATGACAAAATGACTTAAAACCCAAAACAAACAAACAAAGCAGTAAGGCCTAGGGCTGTGGCATAATTGGTTAGAGTGCCAACTAAATAGCACCAGTTCCTCTGTCGTCATCCAAAAGTTGTGGGTTTGATCCCCAGCTGTGCCGAGATTGAACTCATGATACAATTTCACATACGAACTAAGGCCCGTGCCAAAGGGTGAACCCGTTGTCCTTGTAATCTGTGACCAGGTGTGTTGTTATGTCAAGGACCTATGACATGAAAATTCAGTGAGGCAGCACTGTATCTGCTAACAAGTAAGTCTCATCACGAAATGACTAAAATAATGTTGAAAGTGATGTAAATCCCCAAACAAACAAACAAACAAACAAACAAACAAACACACAAACAAACAAACAAACAAACAAACAGACAAAGAAGGTCGGGAACTGTTGTGAATTACATCTGACCCAAAAATACGAAGCAAAACTGAAAAGTATCATTCAGCAATTTTCTGGAGAAATCAGCACTGCTACTATTCATGTTTGGAGGCCATTTTACATTTTAAAACATAAATACAAAGTGTCAGGGATACATCATTGCATTATATATTATTTTGTAGACTTCGATATGAATATCCTGTAATGACGCTGCAATAGATTCTAGCCAAAAAATAGAGCTTCTCCCCGTCAATTGTGCTTTCTAAAGAGGCGGTCTTTTATAGTACTTAAAAATCTGCGAAGATAGTGAGGCAACTCCTAGAATGTGCAATATTGGATATCCTCATTTTGAGATAGGAAAAGGGACATATCTCCTACTCATATATTTTTCCTCGTCTTCTAATGTCACTAGATATGTTCTAAACATGACTAGCAAGTATGTCTGACCTCTCATTAGTCCCTGAAAATCTGCAAAGACAGTGTGACAACTCTTGAAATGTTGAAATATGTGAATTTTAGCAGAGTAAAAGGGCCATATCTCCTACTCATATATTTTTCCTTGCCTTCTAATGTTACTAGATATGTTCTAGACATGTCTAGCATGTGCCTGATCACATAATGATACTTAAATATCAACTTGTTTTCTCGTGTTATTGAGAGTTTCTGCCTGATCCTGTGGCCAATTAGTCATTTTGATTTGCAGTATGGATATTAAATGATCATTGAATTATTGTCGTTATTGTCATCAATGTTAACGTAACGTGTTGTCTTGCTCCGCTGTTCACAAGGATGTTCGTTTACTAGCTTCCTACACAGGGCTATATAATTGTGTTGCAAGTGAAATTGATATATTTGTGTGATAACACTGTCACCATTCACTTGACCTCAAATTTAAAAACTGAAGGCAGTAATATTTTAGAAATACATTATGCTATTTAGTAAAAGATGTACTTAAACTATGGTACATAGAGATATATTAAATTTTTGATTTAAGGATATGTAAGAGTTCCAACTAAAAGGTCAAAGTACTTGATATGTCATGCTTCACCTATCTACTCAATACTGTAGTCATGATTCCTCTGTGTCATCCTCAATATCATTAATACTGTGGTCATGCTTCATATATGTCATTAATAAAAAAACATGTTTTGTCTCTACTTCTTGCTGCATTTATGCTACATCTATTTCATTAATCATGCAGTTTGTTTTCAAAACTGCTGTCATGCCTCATCTCTCTACTCAATGCTGGACACATGTTTCCTATTTGTCATCAATACTGTTTTATATAGCCCATCAATACGGTACAATATGGTGACATTTCCTGCAAGTATCAGTCATCAATACTGCTTACCTGTCTTCTCAATACTGCAGTCATGCTTCATCTATATCATGAATATAAACCTCATACTTCATATATCTACTCTATTATGTAGTCATGTTACCTTTATGTCATCAATACTGCAGTCATGTTTCAGTTATTTACTCAATAGAAAAGTCATGCTTTATCTTTATCATCACTACAAAAGTCATATAGTGATGTTACTCATAAATACAAGTCATTTTACATCTAAATAATCGATATGTCAATATGGGTGTCATGCTAAATCTATTTCACTGATAATACAGTACACATTAAATCTACCTTACATCTAACTATATTGTTAATTCTTGCTATGGTTGGATGACACTTCACTTCAAATAAGTAAGATTTCTACTTTCGACACTGTCTCAAATCATCAGTGACACCAAAACGCACCTGCTCACATTCCATCTTTATTTCCAAAAGAACTCACTTCATAATTGTGATAATATCAACAAATGCCATCCGCCTCGAGCTGCGAAAGCTTGATTCATGTGCTGCATCAGAAAATAGGGTTTAGTTTCTTTCCGTAGGACTTTATATTCAAGGGGTCTCTGTCATTAATAGATATTAATACACGAGCGTGAAGTTCTTTTGATATTTGATATTTGACGTTTTTTTCAAAAGGTGTCAACAAGTATGTATCAGTGTACCCTTTTGGGACATGGTGAAAAAAGTTATGTAAAAGGATATATATCCTGTCAAAAACGGGTATATCCCTTTTCCGGAGACAAATGAGTTTTTCAGTATGATTAATGGCCTTCTCAACCTTGTAGCACAGTCTTAATCATTTATTATCAACATATTAATGGAGAATAACTGTATACACCTTCATACTCTTTTGGTAATTGGGTAGAAACAGGATATAGGATATATATCCTGTAAAACATTGAAATATACCTTTATCTATGACAGTCACATATTTTTTTTTGCATGTTAATGATTCCCAAGCATTGTTGCACTGTCTTCGCAATCATGATTTAACTAATGGAGGGTTAGACATACTTGCTAGACATGTCTAGAACATATCCTGTGGCATTAGAATGCGAGGTAAATTATATGAGTAGGAGATATGGCCCTTTTCCCATGGCAAATGGAAAAAAGCTAAT
This sequence comes from Amphiduros pacificus, assembly GCA_949316495.1. NCBI lineage: Eukaryota > Metazoa > Annelida > Polychaeta > Phyllodocida > Hesionidae > Amphiduros > Amphiduros pacificus. The sequence continues at coordinate 22,402,028 of OX439006.1, forward strand.
ATGTCACATTCCGGGGGATTTGGCACTGTCTTCGCAATCATGGATAAACTAATGGAGGGTTAGACATACTTGCTAGACATGTCTAGAACATATCCTGTGGCATTAGAATAAGAGGTAAATTATATGAGTAGGAGATATAGCCCTTTTCCCCTGGCAAATGGAAAAAAGCTAATACAACATATTCCGGGGAATTTGGCACTGTCTTCGCAACAATGGATTAACTAAGGGAGGGTTAGACATACTTGCTAGACATGTCTAGAACATATCCTGTGGCATTAGAATGCGAGGTAAATTATATGAGTAGGAGATATGGCCCTTTTCCCATGACAAACGGAAAAAAGCTAATATAACACATTCCGGGGGATTTGGCGCTGTCTTCACAATCATGGATTAACTAATGGAGGGTTAGACATATTTGCTAGACATGTCTAGAACATATCCTGTGGCATTAGAATGCGAGGTAAATTATATGAGTAGGAGATATGGCCCTTTTCCCCTGGCAATTGGAAAAAAGCTAATATAACACATTCCGGGGGATTTGGCGCTGTCTTTGCAATCATGGATTAACTAATGGAGGGTCAGACATACTTGCTAGACATGTCTAGAACATATCCTGTGGCATTAGAATGCGAGGTAAATTATATGAGTAGGAGATATGGCCCTTTTCCCATGGCAAATGGAATAAGCTAATATTTCACATTCCGGGAGATTTGGCACTGTCTTTGCAATCATGGATAAACTAATGGAGGGTTAGACATACTTGCTAGACATATCTAGAACATATCCTGTGGCATTAGAATGCGAGGTAAATTATATGAGTAGGAGATATGGCCCTTTTCCCATGGCAAATGGAATAAGCTAATATGACACATTCCGGGGGATTTGGCGCTGTCTTCGCAATCATGGATTAACTAATGGAGGATTAGACATACTTGCTAGACATGTCTAGAACATATCCTGTGGCATTAGAATGCGAGGTAAATTATATGAGTAGGAGATATGGCCCTTTTCCCATGGCAAATGGAATAAGCTAATATGACACATTCCGGGGGATTTGGTGCTGTCTTTGCAATCATGGATAAACTAATGGAGGGTTAGACATACTTGCTAGACATGTCCAGAACATATCCTGTGGCATTAGAATGCGAGGTAAATGATATGAGTAGGAGATATGGCCCTTTTCCCATGGCAAATGGAAAAAAGCTAATATAACACATTCCGGGGGATTTGGCGCTGTCTTCGCAATCATGGATTAACTAATGGAGGGTTAGACATACTTGCTAGACATGTCTAGAACATATCCTGTGGCATTAGAATGCGAGGTAAATGATATGAGTAGGAGATATGGCCCTTTTCCCATGGCAAATGGAATAAGCTAATATGACACATTCCGGGGGATTTGGCGCTGTCTTCGCAATCATGGATTAACTAATGGAGGGTTAGACATACTTGCTAGACATGTCTAGAACATATCCTGTGGCACTAGAATGCGAGGTAAATTATATGAGTAGGAGATATGGCCCTTTTCCCATGGCAAATGGAAAAAAGCTAATATGTCACATTCCGGGGGATTTGGCACTGTCTTCGCAATCATGGATAAACTAATGGAGGGTTAGACATACTTGCTAGACATGTCTAGAACATATCCTGTGGCATTAGAATGCGAGGTAAATTATATGAGTAGGAGATATGGCCCTTTTCCCATGGAAAATGGAAAAAAGCTAATATAACACATTCCGGGGGATTTGGCGCTGTCTGTCGCAATCATGGATTAACTAATGGAGGGTTAGACATACTTGCTAGACATGTCTAGAACATATCCTGTGGCATTAGAATGCGAGGTAAATTATATGAGTAGGAGATATGGTCCTTTTCCCATGGCAAATGGAAAAAAGCTAATATGTCACATTCCGGGGGATTTGGCACTGTCTTCGCAATCATGGATTAACTAATGGAGGGTTAGACATACTTGCTAGACATGTCTAGAACATATCCTGTGGTATTAAAATGGAAGAAAAAATGTTTAGTAGAAGATATGGCCCTTTTCCCCTGGCAAATTTGAAGATAATCGAATATCATAATTTCTGAATGTTTTGGCAGTCTTCACAGGGTTGGGTCGGAATGTCCACTTTCAAGCTGTATATATTGAACGCTGAATTTTCTTTTGTTTTCTAGGCCACAGGCCGTGAAGCAGTTGGTTAGAGGGCCAGCTTATTAGCACCAGTTCCTCTGTGGTGATCCAAAGGTCGTGGGTTCGAACCCATGCCGTGCCGAGATTGAATTCATGATACAATTTCCCACATGAGCTGAGGCCCGTGCCTAAAGGGTTAACCCGTTGTCCTTGTAAATCTGTGACCGGGTGGGTTGTCATGTCAAGGACTTGCGACATGACAATTCAGTGAGGCAGCACTATATCTCCTACAAGTCTCATCACGAAATGACTGAAACTATGTTGAAAGTGATGTGAAAAACCCCAAACAAAAACCCCAAACAAATTCTTTTGTTTTCTTCACAGGTTATAGGATTATTCATAGGATATTAATTTTTTTCAATTTGCCTTGAGAAAAGGGCCATATCTCCTACTCATATAATTAACCTCGCATTCTAATGCCACAGGATATGTTCTGGACATGTCTAGCAAGTATGTCTAACCCTCCATTAGTTTATCCATGATTGGGAAGACAGCGCCAAATCTCCCGGAATGTGTTATATTAACTTTTTTCAATATTCCAGGGGAAAAGGGCCATATCTCCTACTCATATAATTTACCTCGCATTCTAATGCCACAGGATATGTTCTGGACATGTCTAGCAAGTATGTCTAACCCTCCATTAGTTTATCCATGATTGCGAAGACAGCGCCAAATCCCCCGGAATGTGTCATATTAGCTTATTCCATTTGCCATGGGAAAAGGGCCATATCTCCTACTCATATAATTTACCTCGCATTCTAATGCCACAGGATATGTTCTAGACATGTCTAGCAAGTATGTCTGACCCTCCATTAGTTAATCCATGATTGCAAAGACAGCGCCAAATCCCCCGGAATGTGTTATATTAGCTTTTTTCCATTTGCCATGGGAAAAGGGCCATATCTCCTACTGATATAATTTACCTCGCATTCTAATGCCACAGGATATGTTCTAGACATGTCTAGCAAGTATGTCTGACCCTCCATTAGTTAATCCATGATTGCAAAGACAGCGCCAAATCCCCCGGAATGTGTTATATTAGCTTTTTTCCATTTGCCATGGGAAAAGGGCCATATCTCCTACTCATATAATTTACCTCGCATTCTAGTGCAACAGGATATGTTCTAGACATGTCTAGCAAGTATGTCTAACCCTCCATTAGTTAATCCATGATTGCGAAGACAGTGCCAAATCCCCCGGAATGTGTTATATTAGCTTTTTTCCATTTGCCATGGGAAAAGGGCCATATATCCTATTCATATAATTTACCTCGCATTCTAATGCCACAGGATATGTTCTAGACATGTCTAGCAAGTATGTCTAACCCTCCATTAGTTTATCCATGATTGCGAAGACAGCGCCAAATCCCCCGGAATGTGTTATATTAGCTTTTTTCCATTTGCCATGGGAAAAGGGCCATATCTCCTACTCATATAATTTACCTCGCATTCTAGTGCCACAGGATATGTTCTAGACATGTCTAGCAAGTATGTCTAACCCTCCATTAGTTAATCCATGATTGCGACAGACAGCGCCAAATCCCCCGGAATGTGTCATATTAGCTTTTTTCCATTTGCCATGGGAAAAGGGCCATATCTCCTACTCATATAATTTACCTCGCATTCTAATGCCACAGGATATGTTCTAGACATGTCTAGCTAGTATGTCTAACCCTCCATTAGTTTATCCATGATAGCGAAGACAGCGCCAAATCCCCAGGAATGTGTTATATTAGCTTTTTTCCATTTGCCATGGGAAAAGGGCCATATCTCCTACTCATATAATTTACCTCGCATTCTAATGCCACAGGATATGTTCTAGACATGTCTAGCAAGTATGTCTAACCCTCCATTAGTTTATCCATGATTGCGAAGACAGCACCAAATCCCCCGGAATGTGTCATATTAGCTTATTCCATTTGCCATGGGAAAAGGGCCATATCTCCTACTCATATAATTTACCTCGCATTCTTATGCCACAGGATATGTTCTAGACATGTCTAGCAAGTATGTCTAACCCTCCATTAGTTAATCCATGATTGCGAAGACAGTGCCAAATCTCCCTGAATGTGTTATATTAGCTTTTTTCCATTTGCCATGGGAAAAGGGCCATATCTCCTATTCATATAATTTACCTCGCATTCTAATGCCACAGGATATGTTCTAGACATGTCTAGCAAGTTTGTCTAACCCTCCCTTAGTTAATCCATGATTGCGAAGACAGTGCCAAATCCCCCGGAATGTCTTATATTAGCTTTTTTCCATTTGCCATGGAAAAGGGCCATATCTCCTACTCATATAATTTACCTCGCATTCTAATGCCACAGGATATGTTCTAGACATGTCTAGCAAGTATGTCTAACCCTCCATTAGTTTATCCATGATTGCGAAGACAGCGCCAAATCCCCCGGAATGTGTCATATTAGCTTATTCCATTTGCCATGAGAAAAGGGCCATATCTCCTACTCATATAATTTACCTCGCATTCTAATGCCACAGGATATGTTCTAGACATGTCTAGCAAGTATGTCTAACCCTCCATTAGTTAATCCATGATTGCGAAGACAGTGCCAAATCTCCCGGAATGTCTTATATTAGCTTTTTTCCATTTGCCATGGGAAAAGGGCCATATCTCCTACTGATATAATTTACCTCGCATTCTAATGCCACAGGATATGTTCTAGACATGTCTAGCAAGTATGTCTAACCCTCCATTAGTTTATCCATGATTGCGAAGACAGCGCCAAATCCCCCGGAATGTGTCATATTAGCTTATTCCATTTGCCATGAGAAAAGGGCCATATCTCCTAGGGTGCTACAAAAACCCTGCAGTATCTAACAATATTTTTATGCCACTCTTAACCGGTTTCTATGACAATGCCATTACTAGTGCAAAGGAGATAATATTGTTAGGTGATATGAATATCGATATGTTAGAGAATGGGAATGTTTTGCATACAGATCTATGTGAAGTGTATGATGTGACTAACTTTATAAAGACACCAACTTGTTTCAAAAGTAAAGCAGGAACACTGATTGATCCTATTATTGTGAGGAATAAATACAGGTTTCAGTCACCAATTAATGTTACTTTTGGATACAGTGACTGGCACAATATGGTTGGTTGTGTGACAAAACTTAAGGTTCCACCACAAAAACCACGTCCTGTAATTTATAGATCTTACAAGAATTTTAATGATGATGATTTTAAAAGAGATGTTGGTTATATTCCTTTCCATGTTAGTGAAATTTTTGACGACGTGAGTGATAGATACTGGTGCATGTCTTTACATAGATGCTTTTATCTTTGGCGCAGTCATATAAATTTTGAAAATTATAGAGTACAGCGAAATCTCACAACACAACTGCGAAGAGAAGCCATCAGGAATTACTTTTTAATTAAATGTAAGCATGCTAAGTGCCCAAAAGATTTCTGGGACATCATAAAACCCTTCCTGTCCAAGAACTGTGTTTATCATGCAAATATCATATTAAATGAAGATGGTATTATAATAAGTGATAAAGAAGAAATCTGCTTTATTTTTAATCTTTTCTTTTGTACAGTGGCTGACACAATAGGTGTTTATGATGCCATAGATATACATGAACCTGACTACCTATTAGATGTGCTATCAAGACATAGTAGTCACCCAAGTGTCACAGCAATCAGGCAGATGATGGCCACATGTAACCCTGAAGATGTTTTCAGCTTTTCCAAGGTAAATAGTGACACAGTATTAAAACACCTACAAAGTATCAATGTTAAGAAGGCAACTGGTCATGACAACTTGCCTGGAAGACTGATAAAATTATGTTCCGAAGAATTTTGTCCTGTTTTAACTGATCTTTTTAATGTTTGTTTAGATGAGTGTTGTTTTCCCAGCGATATGAAAAAAGCTGAGATTGCACCAATTTTTAAGAAAGCCAATGATATGTTGAAGAATAACTATAGACCTGTAAGCATTCTGATAGTATTAGACAAAATATTTGAGAACATAATTGCTGATCAGCTTTCAGGCTACTTTGAACATATTTTTAATGATTTGCTATGTGCATATAGAAAGAAGTATGGCTGCAATCATATTTTAATCTCCCTAATAGACAAATGGAAGTGGGCCATTGACAACAATGAGTTTGTTGGCACATTACTTATGGACTTGTCCAAAGCGTTTGATTGTATCCCACATGGTCTTTTAATATGTAAACTCAAAGCATATGGTGTTAGTGATGAGGCTTGTAAGTTTTTAGGTTCATACTTATCAGACAGGCTCCAGAGAGTTAAAATTGAAGATAAACGTAGCTCTTGGGAGCCCCTAAAAAAGGGAATTCCTCAAGGTTCTTGTCTTGGACCTCTACTTTTTAACATATTTATAAATGATCTTTTATGTTTATTGAAAAATGTGATTTAAGTAACTATGCAGATGACAACACACTTGATGTTTTTAAGAAAACCATTGAACTTGTCATATCTGCCCTACAGCTTGATGCAGAAAATGCCATAAAGTGGTTCAATGACAATTTCATGGAAGTGAATCCCACTAAGTTCCAGGCAATGCTTCTTAAAAGTCCATATTGTACCACACAATTACCTACTCATATATCCATTGGTAATGATACCATTGATATTAAATCTTCTGTGGATTTACTGGGAATCACAATAGATGACAAATTGAAGTTTGATAAACAAGTATCAAAGATATGTGTTAGGGCTGCAAGACAGCTTAATGTATTGTACAGATTCAAGGAAATATTTAATGGTGATGACAGAAAGATTATTTATAATACTTTTATCTTGTCAACTTTTAATTATTGTCCAGTTGCATGGCATTTTTGTGGTTCTGTTCAAATGCGCAGAATGGAAAAAATCCAGGAGCGTGCTTTAAGATTTTTATATGATGATAAAAATAGTGATTATAATTTATTGTTAGAAAGATCAGGTTACGAAACGTTGCACTTAAGAAGGTTGAAAGTTATGATAACTGAAGTTTTTAAGACACTAAATGATCTGAATCCATCTTTCATGAAATGTTTGTTTAAACCGGTAGAATCAAAATACGATTTCAGAGATGACCACAAATTAGAAATGAAACCCTTTAAGAAAATGACTTATGGGAGAAGTACATTCTCATATTATGGTGCACATTTATGGAATATGCTTCCTAATGAATACAAAAACTGTACAAAATTAAAGGATTTTAAAGAACTGCTGTCTACCTGGGATGGCCCAAGTTGCAGCTGTAACCTATGTCAATTCATATTGTAATATTGTGCTTATCCATTCATTGTATATATCTCATTTTTTGTTTGTAAATACTATTTGTTATATCAATAATCAATAATTAGCTTTTAGCTAGTGTTTTTATGTAAATGATTGATTCAAAATAAAACTTTATCTTATCTTATCTTATATCTTATCTTATCCTACTCATATAATTTACCTCGCATTCTAATGCCACAGGATATGTTCTAGACATGTCTAGCAAGTATGTCTAACCCTCCATTAGTTAATCCATGATTGCAAAGACAGCGCCAAATCCCCTGGAATGTGTTATATTAGCTTTTTTCCATTTGCCATGGGAAAAGGGCCATATCTCCTACTCATATAATTTACCTCGCATTCTAATGCCACAGGATATGTTCTAGACATGTCTAGCAAGTATGTCTAACCCTCCATTAGTTAATCCATGATTGCGAAGACAGCGCCAAATCCCCCGGAATGTGTTATATTAGCTTTTTTCCATTTGCCATGGGAAAAGGGCCATATCTCCTACTCATATAATTTACCTCGCATTCTAATGCCACAGGATATGTTTTAGACATGTCTAGCAAGTATGTCTAACCCTCCATTAGTTAATCCATGATTGCGAAGACAGTGCCAAATCCCCCAGAATGTGTTATATTAGCTTTTTTCCATTTGCCATGGGAAAAGGGCCATATCTCCTATTCATATAATTTACCTCGCATTCTAATGCCACAGGATATGTTCTAGACATGTCTAGCAAGTATGTCTAACCCTCCATTAGTTAATCCATGATTGCGAAGACAGTGCCAAATCCCCCAGAATGTCTTATATTAGCTTTTTTCCATTTGCCATGGAAAAGGGCCATATCTCCTACTCATATAATTTACCTCGCATTCTAATGCCACAGGATATGTTCTAGACATGTCTAGCAAGTATGTCTAACCCTCCATTAGTTAATCCATGATTGCGAAGACAGCGCCAAATCCCCCGGAATGTGTTATATTAGCTTTTTTCCATTTGCCATGGGAAAAGGGCCATATCTCCTACTCATATAATTTACCTCGCATTCTAGTGCAACAGGATATGTTCTAGACATGTCTAGCAAGTATGTCTAACCCTCCACTAGTTAATCCATGATTGCGAAGACAGTGCCAAATCCCCCGGAATGTCTTATATTAGCTTTTTTCCATTTGCCATGGGAAAAGGGCCATATCTCCTACTCATATAATTTACCTCGCATTCTAATGCCACAGGATATGTTCTAGACATGTCTAGCAAGTATGTCTAACCCTCCATTAGTTAAAACATGATTGCGAAGACAGCGCCAAATCCCCCAAAATGTGACATATTAGCTTTTTTCCATTTGCCATGGGAAAAGGGCCATATCTCCTACTCATATAATATACCTCGCATTCTAATGCCACAGGATATGTTCTGGACATGTCTAGCAAGTATGTCTAACCCTCCATTAGTTAATCCATGATTGCGACAGACAGCGCCAATTCTCTCGGAATGTGTTATATTAGCTTTTTTCAATTTTGCCATGGGTAAAGGGCCATATCTCCTACTCATATAATTTACCTCGCATTCTAATGCCACAGGATATGTTCTAGACATGTCTAGCAAGTATGTCTAACCCTCCATTAGTTAATCCATGATTGCGAAGACAGCGCCAAATCCCCCGGAATGTGTCATATTAGCTTATTCCATTTGCCATGGGAAAAGGGCCATATCTCCTACTCATATAATTTACCTCGCATTCTAGTGCCACAGGATATGTTCTAGACATGTCTAGCAAGTATGTCTAACCCTCCATTAGTTTATCCATGATTGCGAAGACAGTGCCAAATCCCCCGGAATGTGACATATTAGCTTTTTTCCATTTGCCATGGGAAAAGGGCCATATCTCCTACTGATATAATTTACCTCGCATTCTAATGCCACAGGATATGTTCTAGACATGTCTAGCAAGTATGTCTGACCCTCCATTAGTTAATCCATGATTGCAAAGACAGCGCCAAATCCCCCGGAATGTGTTATATTAGCTTTTTTCCATTTGCCATGGGAAAAGGGCCATATCTCCTACTCATATAATTTACCTCGCATTCTAGTGCAACAGGATATGTTCTAGACATGTCTAGCAAGTATGTCTAACCCTCCATTAGTTAATCCATGATTGCGAAGACAGTGCCAAATCCCCCGGAATGTGTTATATTAGCTTTTTTCCATTTGCCATGGGAAAAGGGCCATATATCCTATTCATATAATTTACCTCGCATTCTAATGCCACAGGATATGTTCTAGACATGTCTAGCAAGTATGTCTAACCCTCCATTAGTTTATCCATGATTGCGAAGACAGCGCCAAATCCCCCGGAATGTGTTATATTAGCTTTTTTCCATTTGCCATGGGAAAAGGGCCATATCTCCTACTCATATAATTTACCTCGCATTCTAGTGCCACAGGATATGTTCTAGACATGTCTAGCAAGTATGTCTAACCCTCCATTAGTTAATCCATGATTGCAAAGACAGCGCCAAATCCCCCGGAATGTGTCATATTAGCTTTTTTCCATTTGCCATGGGAAAAGGGCCATATCTCCTACTCATATAATTTACCTCGCATTCTAATGCCACAGGATATGTTCTAGACATGTCTAGCTAGTATGTCTAACCCTCCATTAGTTTATCCATGATAGCGAAGACAGCGCCAAATCCCCAGGAATGTGTTATATTAGCTTTTTTCCATTTGCCATGGGAAAAGGGCCATATCTCCTACTCATATAATTTACCTCGCATTCTAATGCCACAGGATATGTTCTAGACATGTCTAGCAAGTATGTCTAACCCTCCATTAGTTTATCCATGATTGCGAAGACAGCACCAAATCCCCCGGAATGTGTCATATTAGCTTATTCCATTTGCCATGGGAAAAGGGCCATATCTCCTACTCATATAATTTACCTCGCATTCTTATGCCACAGGATATGTTCTAGACATGTCTAGCAAGTATGTCTAACCCTCCATTAGTTAATCCATGATTGCGAAGACAGTGCCAAATCTCCCTGAATGTGTTATATTAGCTTTTTTCCATTTGCCATGGGAAAAGGGCCATATCTCCTATTCATATAATTTACCTCGCATTCTAATGCCACAGGATATGTTCTAGACATGTCTAGCAAGTTTGTCTAACCCTCCCTTAGTTAATCCATGATTGCGAAGACAGTGCCAAATCCCCCGGAATGTCTTATATTAGCTTTTTTCCATTTGCCATGGAAAAGGGCCATATCTCCTACTCATATAATTTACCTCGCATTCTAATGCCACAGGATATGTTCTAGACATGTCTAGCAAGTATGTCTAACCCTCCATTAGTTTATCCATGATTGCGAAGACAGCGCCAAATCCCCCGGAATGTGTCATATTAGCTTATTCCATTTGCCATGAGAAAAGGGCCATATCTCCTACTCATATAATTTACCTCGCATTCTAATGCCACAGGATATGTTCTAGACATGTCTAGCAAGTATGTCTAACCCTCCATTAGTTAATCCATGATTGCGAAGACAGTGCCAAATCTCCCGGAATGTCTTATATTAGCTTTTTTCCATTTGCCATGGGAAAAGGGCCATATCTCCTACTCATATAATTTACCTCGCATTCTAATGCCACAGGATATGTTCTAGACATGTCTAGCAAGTATGTCTAACCCTCCATTAGTTTATCCATGATTGCGAAGACAGCGCCAAATCCCCCGGAATGTGTCATATTAGCTTATTCCATTTGCCATGAGAAAAGGGCCATATCTCCTAGGGTGCTACAAAAACCCTGCAGTATCTAACAATATTTTTATGCCACTCTTAACCGGTTTCTATGACAATGCCATTACTAGTGCAAAGGAGATAATATTGTTAGGTGATATGAATATCGATATGTTAGAGAATGGGAATGTTTTGCATACAGATCTATGTGAAGTGTATGATGTGACTAACTTTATAAAGACACCAACTTGTTTCAAAAGTAAAGCAGGAACACTGATTGATCCTATTATTGTGAGGAATAAATACAGGTTTCAGTCACCAATTAATGTTACTTTTGGATACAGTGACTGGCACAATATGGTTGGTTGTGTGACAAAACTTAAGGTTCCACCACAAAAACCACGTCCTGTAATTTATAGATCTTACAAGAATTTTAATGATGATGATTTTAAAAGAGATGTTGGTTATATTCCTTTCCATGTTAGTGAAATTTTTGACGACGTGAGTGATAGATACTGGTGCATGTCTTTACATAGATGCTTTTATCTTTGGCGCAGTCATATAAATTTTGAAAATTATAGAGTACAGCGAAATCTCACAACACAACTGCGAAGAGAAGCCATCAGGAATTACTTTTTAATTAAATGTAAGCATGCTAAGTGCCCAAAAGATTTCTGGGACATCATAAAACCCTTCCTGTCCAAGAACTGTGTTTATCATGCAAATATCATATTAAATGAAGATGGTATTATAATAAGTGATAAAGAAGAAATCTGCTTTATTTTTAATCTTTTCTTTTGTACAGTGGCTGACACAATAGGTGTTTATGATGCCATAGATATACATGAACCTGACTACCTATTAGATGTGCTATCAAGACATAGTAGTCACCCAAGTGTCACAGCAATCAGGCAGATGATGGCCACATGTAACCCTGAAGATGTTTTCAGCTTTTCCAAGGTAAATAGTGACACAGTATTAAAACACCTACAAAGTATCAATGTTAAGAAGGCAACTGGTCATGACAACTTGCCTGGAAGACTGATAAAATTATGTTCCGAAGAATTTTGTCCTGTTTTAACTGATCTTTTTAATGTTTGTTTAGATGAGTGTTGTTTTCCCAGCGATATGAAAAAAGCTGAGATTGCACCAATTTTTAAGAAAGCCAATGATATGTTGAAGAATAACTATAGACCTGTAAGCATTCTGATAGTATTAGACAAAATATTTGAGAACATAATTGCTGATCAGCTTTCAGGCTACTTTGAACATATTTTTAATGATTTGCTATGTGCATATAGAAAGAAGTATGGCTGCAATCATATTTTAATCTCCCTAATAGACAAATGGAAGTGGGCCATTGACAACAATGAGTTTGTTGGCACATTACTTATGGACTTGTCCAAAGCGTTTGATTGTATCCCACATGGTCTTTTAATATGTAAACTCAAAGCATATGGTGTTAGTGATGAGGCTTGTAAGTTTTTAGGTTCATACTTATCAGACAGGCTCCAGAGAGTTAAAATTGAAGATAAACGTAGCTCTTGGGAGCCCCTAAAAAAGGGAATTCCTCAAGGTTCTTGTCTTGGACCTCTACTTTTTAACATATTTATAAATGATCTTTTATGTTTATTGAAAAATGTGATTTAAGTAACTATGCAGATGACAACACACTTGATGTTTTTAAGAAAACCATTGAACTTGTCATATCTGCCCTACAGCTTGATGCAGAAAATGCCATAAAGTGGTTCAATGACAATTTCATGGAAGTGAATCCCACTAAGTTCCAGGCAATGCTTCTTAAAAGTCCATATTGTACCACACAATTACCTACTCATATATCCATTGGTAATGATACCATTGATATTAAATCTTCTGTGGATTTACTGGGAATCACAATAGATGACAAATTGAAGTTTGATAAACAAGTATCAAAGATATGTGTTAGGGCTGCAAGACAGCTTAATGTATTGTACAGATTCAAGGAAATATTTAATGGTGATGACAGAAAGATTATTTATAATACTTTTATCTTGTCAACTTTTAATTATTGTCCAGTTGCATGGCATTTTTGTGGTTCTGTTCAAATGCGCAGAATGGAAAAAATCCAGGAGCGTGCTTTAAGATTTTTATATGATGATAAAAATAGTGATTATAATTTATTGTTAGAAAGATCAGGTTACGAAACGTTGCACTTAAGAAGGTTGAAAGTTATGATAACTGAAGTTTTTAAGACACTAAATGATCTGAATCCATCTTTCATGAAATGTTTGTTTAAACCGGTAGAATCAAAATACGATTTCAGAGATGACCACAAATTAGAAATGAAACCCTTTAAGAAAATGACTTATGGGAGAAGTACATTCTCATATTATGGTGCACATTTATGGAATATGCTTCCTAATGAATACAAAAACTGTACAAAATTAAAGGATTTTAAAGAACTGCTGTCTACCTGGGATGGCCCAAGTTGCAGCTGTAACCTATGTCAATTCATATTGTAATATTGTGCTTATCCATTCATTGTATATATCTCATTTTTTGTTTGTAAATACTATTTGTTATATCAATAATCAATAATTAGCTTTTAGCTAGTGTTTTTATGTAAATGATTGATTCAAAATAAAACTTTATCTTATCTTATCTTATATCTTATCTTATCCTACTCATATAATTTACCTCGCATTCTAATGCCACAGGATATGTTCTAGACATGTCTAGCAAGTATGTCTAACCCTCCATTAGTTAATCCATGATTGCAAAGACAGCGCCAAATCCCCTGGAATGTGTTATATTAGCTTTTTTCCATTTGCCATGGGAAAAGGGCCATATCTCCTACTCATATAATTTACCTCGCATTCTAATGCCACAGGATATGTTCTAGACATGTCTAGCAAGTATGTCTAACCCTCCATTAGTTAATCCATGATTGCGAAGACAGCGCCAAATCCCCCGGAATGTGTTATATTAGCTTTTTTCCATTTGCCATGGGAAAAGGGCCATATCTCCTACTCATATAATTTACCTCGCATTCTAATGCCACAGGATATGTTTTAGACATGTCTAGCAAGTATGTCTAACCCTCCATTAGTTAATCCATGATTGCGAAGACAGTGCCAAATCCCCCAGAATGTGTTATATTAGCTTTTTTCCATTTGCCATGGGAAAAGGGCCATATCTCCTATTCATATAATTTACCTCGCATTCTAATGCCACAGGATATGTTCTAGACATGTCTAGCAAGTATGTCTAACCCTCCATTAGTTAATCCATGATTGCGAAGACAGTGCCAAATCCCCCAGAATGTCTTATATTAGCTTTTTTCCATTTGCCATGGAAAAGGGCCATATCTCCTACTCATATAATTTACCTCGCATTCTAATGCCACAGGATATGTTCTAGACATGTCTAGCAAGTATGTCTAACCCTCCATTAGTTAATCCATGATTGCGAAGACAGCGCCAAATCCCCCGGAATGTGTTATATTAGCTTTTTTCCATTTGCCATGGGAAAAGGGCCATATCTCCTACTCATATAATTTACCTCGCATTCTAGTGCAACAGGATATGTTCTAGACATGTCTAGCAAGTATGTCTAACCCTCCACTAGTTAATCCATGATTGCGAAGACAGTGCCAAATCCCCCGGAATGTCTTATATTAGCTTTTTTCCATTTGCCATGGGAAAAGGGCCATATCTCCTACTCATATAATTTACCTCGCATTCTAATGCCACAGGATATGTTCTAGACATGTCTAGCAAGTATGTCTAACCCTCCATTAGTTAAAACATGATTGCGAAGACAGCGCCAAATCCCCCAAAATGTGACATATTAGCTTTTTTCCATTTGCCATGGGAAAAGGGCCATATCTCCTACTCATATAATATACCTCGCATTCTAATGCCACAGGATATGTTCTGGACATGTCTAGCAAGTATGTCTAACCCTCCATTAGTTAATCCATGATTGCGACAGACAGCGCCAATTCTCTCGGAATGTGTTATATTAGCTTTTTTCAATTTTGCCATGGGTAAAGGGCCATATCTCCTACTCATATAATTTACCTCGCATTCTAATGCCACAGGATATGTTCTAGACATGTCTAGCAAGTATGTCTAACCCTCCATTAGTTAATCCATGATTGCGAAGACAGCGCCAAATCCCCCGGAATGTGTCATATTAGCTTATTCCATTTGCCATGGGAAAAGGGCCATATCTCCTACTCATATAATTTACCTCGCATTCTAGTGCCACAGGATATGTTCTAGACATGTCTAGCAAGTATGTCTAACCCTCCATTAGTTTATCCATGATTGCGAAGACAGTGCCAAATCCCCCGGAATGTGACATATTAGCTTTTTTCCATTTGCCATGGGAAAAGGGCCATATCTCCTACTGATATAATTTACCTCGCATTCTAATGCCACAGGATATGTTCTGGACATGTCTAGCAAGTATGTCTAACCCTCCATAAGTTAATCCCTGATTGCGACAGACAGCGCCAAATCTCCCGGAATGTGTTGAATTAGCTTTTTTCAATTTGCCAGGGGAAAAGGGCTATATCTCCTACTCATATAATTTACCTCGCATTCTAATGCCACAGGATATGTTCTAGACATGTCTAGCAAGTATGTCGAACCCTCCATTAGTTAATCCATGATTGCGAAGACAGCGCCAAATCCCCCGGAATGTGTCATATTAGCTTATTCCATTTGCCATGGGAAAAGGGCCATATTTCCTACTCATATAATTTACCTCGCATTCTTATGCCACAGGATATGTTCTAGACATGTCTACCAAGTATGTCTAACCCTCCATTAGTTAATCCATGATTGCGAAGACAGCGCCAAATCCCCCGGAATGTGTCATATTAGCTTATTCCATTTGCCATGGGAAAAGGGCCATATCTCCTACTCATATAATTTACCTCGCATTCTATGCCACAGGATATGTTCTAGACATGTCTAGCAAGTATGTCTAACCCTCCATTAGTTTATCCATGATTGCGAAGACAGTGCCAAATCCCCCGGAATGTGACATATTAGCTTTTTTCCATTTGCCATGGGAAAAGGGCCATATCTCCTACTCATATAATTTACCTCGCATTCTAATGCCACAGGATATGTTCTGGACATGTCTAGCAAGTATGTCTAACCCTCCATTAGTTAATCCATGATTGCGACAGACAGCGCCAAATCTCCCGGAATGTGTTGAATTAGCTTTTTTCAATTTGCCAGGGGAAAAGGGCTATATCTCCTACTCATATAATTTACCTCGCATTCTAATGCCACAGGATATGTTCTAGACATGTCTAGCAAGTATGTCGAACCCTCCATTAGTTAATCCATGATTGCGAAGACAGCGCCAAATCCCCCGCAATGTGTCATATTAGCTTATTCCATTTGCCATGGGAAAAGGGCCATATCTCCTACTCATATAATTTACCTCGCATTCTAATGCCACAGGATATGTTCTAGACATGACTAGCAAGTATGTCTAACCCTCCATTAGTTAATCCATGATTACGAAGACAGTGCCAAATCTCCCGGAATGTCTTATATTAGCTTTTTTCCATTTGCCATGGGAAAAGGGCCATATCTCCTACTCATATAATTTACCTCGCATTCTAATGCCACAGGATATGTTCTAGACATGTCTAGCAAGTATGTCTAACCCTCCATTAGTTTATCCATGATTGCGAAGACAGCGCCAAATCCCCCGGAATGTGTCATATTAGCTTATTCCATTTGCCATGAGAAAAGGGCCATATCTCCTACTCATATAATTTACCTCGCATTCTAATGCCACAGGATATGTTCTAGACATGTCTAGCAAGTATGTCTAACCCTCCATTAGTTAATCCATGATTGCAAAGACAGCGCCAAATCCCCTGGAATGTGTTATATTAGCTTTTTTCCATTTGCCATGGGAAAAGGGCCATATCTCCTACTCATATAATTTACCTCGCATTCTAATGCCACAAGATATGTTCTAGACATGTCTAGCAAGTATGTCTAACCCTCCATTAGTTAATCCATGATTGCAAAGACAGCGCCAAATCCCCCGGAATGTGTTATATTAGCTTTTTTCCATTTGCCATGGGAAAAGGGCCATATCTCCTACTCATATAATTTACCTCGCATTCTAATGCCACAGGATATGTTTTAGACATGTCTAGCAAGTATGTCTAACCCTCCATTAGTTAATCCATGATTGCGAAGACAGTGCCAAATCCCCCGGAATGTGTTATAATTAGCTTTTTTCCATTTGCCATGGGAAAAGGGCCATATCTCCTATTCATATAATTTACCTCGCATTCTAATGCCACAGGATATGTTCTAGACATGTCTAGCAAGTATGTCTAACCCTCCATTAGTTAATCCATGATTGCGAAGACAGTGCCAAATCCCCCAGAATGTCTTATATTAGCTTTTTTCCATTTGCCATGGAAAAGGGCCATATCTCCTACTCATATAATTTACCTCGCATTCTAACGCCACAGGATATGTTCTAGACATGTCTAGCAAGTATGTCTAACCCTCCATTAGTTAATCCATGATTGCGAAGACAGCGCCAAATCCCCCGGAATGTGTTATATTAGCTTTTTTCCATTTGCCATGGGAAAAGGGCCATATCTCCTACTCATATAATTTACCTCGCATTCTAACGCCACAGGATATGTTCTAGACATGTCTAGCAAGTATGTCTAACCCTCCATTAGTTAATCCATGATTGCGAAGACAGCGCCAAATCCCCCGGAATGTGTTATATTAGCTTTTTTCCATTTGCCATGGGAAAAGGGCCATATCTCCTACTCATATAATTTACCTCGCATTCTAATGCCACAGGATATGTTCTAAACATGTCTAGCAAGTATGTCTAACCCTCCATTAGTTAATCCATGATTGCGAAGACAGTGCCAAATCCCCCAGAATGTCTTATATTAGCTTTTTTCCATTTGCCATGGAAAAGGGCCATATCTCCTACTCATATAATTTACCTCGCATTCTAGTGCAACAGGATATGTTCTAGACATGTCTAGCAAGTATGTCTAACCCTCCATTAGTTAATCCATGATTGCGAAGACAGTGCCAAATCCCCGGGAATGTCTTATATTAGCTTTTTTCCATTTGCCATGGGAAAAGGGCCATATCTCCTACTCATATAATTTACCTCGCATTCTAATGCCACAGGATATGTTCTAGACATGTCTAGCAAGTATGTCTAACCCTCCATTAGTTAAAACATGATTGTGAAGACAGCGCCAAATCCCCCGGAATGTGACATATTAGCTTTTTTCCATTTGCCATGGGAAAAGGGCCATATCTCCTACTCATATAATTTACCTCGCATTCTAATGCCACAGGATATGTTCTGGACATGTCTAGCAAGTATGTCTAACCCTCCATTAGTTAATCCATGATTGCGACAGACAGCGCCAAATCTCCCGGAATGTGTTATATTAGCTTTTTTCAATTTTGCCATGGGAAAAGGGCCATATCTCCTACTCATATTATTTACCTCGCATTCTAATGCCACAGGATATGTTCTAGACATGTCTAGCAAGTATGTCTAACCCTCCATTAGTTAATCCATGATTGCGAAGACAGCGCCAAATCCCCCGGAATGTGTCATATTAGCTTATTCCATTTGCCATGGGAAAAGGGCCATATCTCCTACTCATATAATTTACCTCGCATTCTTATGCCACAGGATATGTTCTAGACATGTCTAGCAAGTATGTCTAACCCTCCATTAGTTTATCCATGATTGCGAAGACAGTGCGAAATCCCCCGGAATGTGACATATTAGCTTTTTTCCATTTGCCATGGGAAAAGGGCCATATCTCCTACTCATATAATTTACCTCGCATTCTAATGCCACAGGATATGTTCTGGACATGTCTATCAAGTATGTCTAACCCTCCATTAGTTAATCCATGATTGCGACAGACAGCGCCAAATCTCCCGGAATGTGTTGAATTAGCTTTTTTCAATTTGCCAGGGGAAAAGGGCTATATCTCCTACTCATATAATTTACCTCGCATTCTAATGCCACAGGATATGTTCTGGACATGTCTAGCAAGTATGTCTAACCCTCCATTAGTTAATCCATGATTGCGACAGACAGCGCCAAATCTCCCGGAATGTGTTGAATTAGCTTTTTTCAATTTGCCAGGGGAAAAGGGCTATATCTCCTACTCATATAATTTACCTCGCATTCTAATGCCACAGGATATGTTCTAGACATGTCTAGCAAGTATGTCTAACCCTCCATTAGTTTATCCATGATTGCGAAGACAGTGCGAAATCCCCCGGAATGTGACATATTAGCTTTTTTCCATTTGCCATGGGAAAAGGGCCATATCTCCTACTCATATAATTTACCTCGCATTCTAATGCCACAGGATATGTTCTAAACATGTCTAGCAAGTATGTCTAACCCTCCATTAGTTAATCCATGATTGCGAAGACAGCGCCAAATCCCCCGGAATGTGTTATATTAGCTTTTTTCCATTTGCCATGGGAAAAGGGCCATATCTCCTACTCATATAATTTACCTCGCATTCTAGTGCAACAGGATATGTTCTAGACATGTCTAGCAAGTATGTCTAACCCTCCATTAGTTAATCCATGATTGCGAAGACAGTGCCAAATCCCCGGGAATGTCTTATATTAGCTTTTTTCCATTTGCCATGGGAAAAGGGCCATATCTCCTACTCATATAATTTACCTCGCATTCTAATGCCACAGGATATGTTCTAGACATGTCTAGCAAGTATGTCTAACCCTCCATTAGTTAAAACATGATTGTGAAGACAGCGCCAAATCCCCCGGAATGTGACATATTAGCTTTTTTCCATTTGCCATGGGAAAAGGGCCATATCTCCTACTCATATAATTTACCTCGCATTCTAATGCCACAGGATATGTTCTGGACATGTCTAGCAAGTATGTCTAACCCTCCATTAGTTAATCCATGATTGCGACAGACAGCGCCAAATCTCCCGGAATGTGTTATATTAGCTTTTTTCAATTTTGCCATGGGAAAAGGGCCATATCTCCTACTCATATTATTTACCTCGCATTCTAATGCCACAGGATATGTTCTAGACATGTCTAGCAAGTATGTCTAACCCTCCATTAGTTAATCCATGATTGTGAAGACAGCGCCAAATCCCCCGGAATGTGTCATATTAGCTTATTCCATTTGCCATGGGAAAAGGGCCATATCTCCTACTCATATAATTTACCTCGCATTCTTATGCCACAGGATATGTTCTAGACATGTCTAGCAAGTATGTCTAACCCTCCATTAGTTTATCCATGATTGCGAAGACAGTGCGAAATCCCCCGGAATGTGACATATTAGCTTTTTTCCATTTGCCATGGGAAAAGGGCCATATCTCCTACTCATATAATTTACCTCGCATTCTAATGCCACAGGATATGTTCTGGACATGTCTATCAAGTATGTCTAACCCTCCATTAGTTAATCCATGATTGCGACAGACAGCGCCAAATCTCCCGGAATGTGTTGAATTAGCTTTTTTCAATTTGCCAGGGGAAAAGGGCTATATCTCCTACTCATATAATTTACCTCGCATTCTAATGCCACAGGATATGTTCTAGACATGTCTAGCAAGTATGTCGAACCCTCCATTAGTTAATCCATGATTGCGAAGACAGCGCCAAAACCCCTGGAGTGTGTCATATTAGCTTATTCCATTTGCCATGGGAAAAGGGCCATATCTCCTACTCATATAATTTACCTCGCATTCTTATGCCACAGGATATGTTCTAGACATGTCTAGCAAGTATGTCTAACCCTCCATTAGTTAATCCATGATTGCGAAGACAGCGCCAAATCCCCCGGAATGTGTCATATTAGCTTATTCCATTTGCCATGGGAAAAGGGCCATATCTCCTACTCATATAATTTACCTCGCATTCTAATGCCACAGGATATGTTCTAGACATGTCTAGCAAGTATGTCTAACCCTCCATTAGTTAATCCATGATTGCGAAGACAGTGCCAAATCCCCCAGAATGTCTTATATTAGCTTTTTTCCATTTG
Source organism: Amphiduros pacificus (assembly GCA_949316495.1). Taxonomy (NCBI): domain Eukaryota; kingdom Metazoa; phylum Annelida; class Polychaeta; order Phyllodocida; family Hesionidae; genus Amphiduros; species Amphiduros pacificus. Next base: position 22,423,297 of record OX439006.1, read on the forward strand.
CCATGGGAAAAGGGCCATATCTCCTACTCATATAATTTACCTCGCATTCTAATGCCACAGGATATGTTTTAGACATGTCTAGCAAGTATGTCTAACCCTCCATTAGTTAATCCATGATTGCGAAGACAGTGCCAAATCCCCCGGAATGTGTTATATTAGCTTTTTTCCATTTGCCATGGGAAAAGGGCCATATCTCCTATTCATATAATTTACCTCGCATTCTAATGCCACAGGATATGTTCTAGACATGTCTAGCAAGTATGTCTAACCCTCCATTAGTTAATCCATGATTGCGAAGACAGTGCCAAATCCCCCAGAATGTCTTATATTAGCTTTTTTCCATTTGCCATGGAAAAGGGCCATATCTCCTACTCATATAATTTACCTCGCATTCTAACGCCACAGGATATGTTCTAGACATGTCTAGCAAGTATGTCTAACCCTCCATTAGTTAATCCATGATTGCGAAGACAGTGCCAAATCCCCGGGAATGTCTTATATTAGCTTTTTTCCATTTGCCATGGGAAAAGGGCCATATCTCCTACTCATATAATTTACCTCGCATTCTAATGCCACAGGATATGTTCTAGACATGTCTAGCAAGTATGTCTAACCCTCCATTAGTTAAAACATGATTGTGAAGACAGCGCCAAATCCCCCGGAATGTGACATATTAGCTTTTTTCAATTTGCCAGGGGAAAAGGGCCATATCTCCTACTCATATAATTTACCTCGCATTCTAATGCCACAGGATATGTTCTGGACATGTCTAGCAAGTATGTCTAACCCTCCATTAGTTAATCCATGATTGCGACAGACAGCGCCAAATCTCCCGGAATGTGTTATATTAGCTTTTTTCAATTTTGCCATGGGAAAAGGGCCATATCTCCTACTCATATTATTTACCTCGCATTCTAATGCCACAGGATATGTTCTAGACATGTCTAGCAAGTATGTCTAACCCTCCATTAGTTAATCCATGATTGCGAAGACAGCGCCAAATCCCCCGGAATGTGTCATATTAGCTTATTCCATTTGCCATGGGAAAAGGGCCATATCTCCTACTCATATAATTTACCTCGCATTCTTATGCCACAGGATATGTTCTAGACATGTCTAGCAAGTATGTCTAACCCTCCATTAGTTTATCCATGATTGCGAAGACAGTGCCAAATCCCCCGGAATGTGACATATTAGCTTTTTTCCATTTGCCATGGGAAAAGGGCCATATCTCCTACTCATATAATTTACCTCGCATTCTAATGCCACAGGATATGTTCTGGACATGTCTAGCAAGTATGTCTAACCCTCCATTAGTTAATCCATGATTGCGACAGACAGCACCAAATCTCCCGGAATGTGTTGAATTAGCTTTTTTCAATTTGCCAGGGGAAAAGGGCTATATCTCCTACTCATATAATTTACCTCGCATTCTAATGCCACAGGATATGTTCTAGACATGTCTAGCAAGTATGTCGAACCCTCCATTAGTTAATCCATGATTGCGAAGACAGCGCCAAAACCCCTGGAGTGTGTCATATTAGCTTATTCCATTTGCCATGGGAAAAGGGCCATATCTCCTACTCATATAATTTACCTCGCATTCTTATGCCACAAGATATGTTCTAGACATGTCTAGCAAGTATAACTAACCCTCCATTAGTTAATCCATGATTGCGAAGACAGCGCCAAATCCCCCGGAATGTGTCATATTAGCTTATTCCATTTGCCATGGGAAAAGGGCCATATCTCCTACTCATATAATTTACCTCGCATTCTAATGCCACAGGATATGTTCTAGACATGTCTAGCAAGTATGTCTAACCCTCCATTAGTTTATCCATGATTGCGAAGACAGTGCCAAATCCCCCGGAATGTGACATATTAGCTTTTTTCCATTTGCCATGGGAAAAGGGCCATATCTCCTACTCATATAATTTACCTCGCATTCTAATGCCACAGGATATGTTCTGGACATGTCTAGCAAGTATGTCTAACCCTCCATTAGTTAATCCATGATTGCGACAGACAGCGCCAAATCTCCCGGAATGTGTTGAATTAGCTTTTTTCAATTTGCCAGGGGAAAAGGGCTATATCTCCTACTCATATAATTTACCTCGCATTCTAATGCCACAGGATATGTTCTAGACATGTCTAGCAAGTATGTCGAACCCTCCATTAGTTAATCCATGATTGCGAAGACAGCGCCAAATCCCCCGCAATGTGTCATATTAGCTTATTCCATTTGCCATGGGAAAAGGGCCATATCTCCTACTGATATAATTTACCTCGCATTCTAATGCCACAGGATATGTTCTAGACATGTCTAGCAAGTATGTCTAACCCTCCATTAGTTTATCCATGATTGCGAAGACAGCGCCAAATCCCCCGGAATGTGTCATATTAGCTTATTCCATTTGCCATGGGAAAAGGGCCATATCTCCTCCTCATATAATTTACCTCGCATTCTAATACCATAGGATTTGTTCTAGACAAGTCTAGCAAGTATGTCTAACCCTCCATTAGTTAATCCATGATTGCGAAGACAGTGCCAAATCCCCCGGAATGTGTTATATTAGCTTTTTTCTATTTGCCATGGGAAAAGGGCCATATCTCCTACTCATATAATTTACCTCGCATTCTAATGCCACAGGATATGTTCTAGACATGTCTAGCTAGTATGTCTAACCCTCCATTAGTTAATCCATGATTGCGAAGACAGCGCCAAATCTCCCGGAATGTGTTATATTAACTTTTTTCAATATTCCAGGGGAAAAGGGCCATATCTCCTACTCATATAATTTACCTCGCATTCTAATGCCACAGGATATGTTCTGGACATGTCTAGCAAGTATGTCTAACCCTCCATTAGTTAATCCATGATTGCGAAGACAGTGCCAAATCCCCCGGAATGTGTTATATTAGTTTTTTTCCATTTGCCATGGGAAAAGGGCCATATCTCCTACTCATATAATTTACCTCGCATTTTAATGCCACAGGATATGTTCTAGACATGTCTAGCAAGTATGTCTAACCCTCCATTAGTTAATCCATGATTGCGAAGACAGCGCCAAATCCCCCGGAATGTGTTATATTAGCTTTTTTCCATTTGCCATGGGAAAAGGGCCATATCTCCTCCTCATATAATTTACCTCGCATTCTAATGCCACAGGGTATGTTCTAGACATGTCTAGCAAAAATGTCTAACCCTCCATTAGTTTATCCATGATTGCGAAGACAGCGCCAAATCCCCCGGAATGTGTCATATTAGCTTATTCCATTTGCCATGGGAAAAGGGCCATATCTCCTACTCATATAATTTACCTCGCATTCTAATGCCACAGTATATGTTCTAGACATGTCTAGCAAGTATGTCTAACCCTCCATTAGTTTATCCATGATTGTAAAGACAGTGCCAAATCCCCCGGAATGTGACATATTAGCTTTTTTCCATTTGCCATGGGAAAAGGGCCATATCTCCTACTCATATAATTTACCTCGCATTCTAATGCCACAGGATATGTTCTAGACATGTCTAGCAAGTATGTCTAATCCTCCATTAGTTAATCCATGATTGCGAAGACAGCGCCAAATCCCCCGGAATGTGTCATATTAGCTTATTCCATTTGCCATGGGAAAAGGACCATATCTCCTACTCATATAATTTACCTGGCATTCTAATGCCACAGGATATGTTCTAGACATGTCTAGCAAGTATGTCTAACCCTCCATTAGTTTATCCATGATTGCGAAGACAGTGCCAAATCCCCCGGAATGTGACATATTAGCTTTTTTCCATTTGCCATGGGAAAAGGGCCATATCTCCTACTCATATAATTTACCTCGCATTCTAGTGCCACAGGATATGTTCTAGACATGTCTAGCAAATATGTCTAACCCTCCATTAGTTAATCCATGATTGCAAAGACAGCCCCAAATCCCCCGGAATGTGTCACATTAGCTTATTCCATTTGCCATGGGAAAAGGGCCATATCTCCTACTCATATAATTTACCTCGCATTCTAATGCCACAGGATATGTTCTAGACATGTCTAGCAAGTATGTGTAACCCTCCATTAGTTAATCCATGATTGCGAAGATAGCGCCAAATCCCCCGGAATGTGTTATATTAGCTTTTTTCCATTTGCCATGGGAAAAGGGCCATATCTCCTACTCATATAATTTACCTCGCATTCTAATGCCACAGGGTATGTTCTAGACATGTCTAGCAAATATGTCTAACCCTCCATTAGTTTATCCATGATTGCGAAGACAGCGCCAAATCCCCCGGAATGTGTCATATTAGCTTATTCCATTTGCCATGGGAAAAGGGCCATATCTCCTACTCATATAATTTACCTCGCATTCTAATGCCACAGGATATGTTCTAGACATGTCTAGCAAGTATGTCTAACCCTCCATTAGTTAATCCATGATTGTAAAGACAGTGCCAAATCCCCCGGAATGTGACATATTAGCTTTTTTCCATTTGCCATGGGAAAAGGGCCATATGTCCTACTCATATAATTTACCTCGCATTCTAATGCCACAGGATATGTTCTAGACATGTCTAGCAAGTATGTCTAATCCTCCATTAGTTAATCCATGATTGCGAAGACAGTGCCGAATCCACCGGAATGTGTTATATTAGCTTTTTTCCATTTGCCATGGGAAAAGGGCCATATCTCCTACTCATATAATTTACCTCGCATTCTAATGCCACAGGATATGTTCTAGGCATGTCTAGCAAGTATGTCTAACCCTCCATTAGTTTATCCATGATTGCGAAGACAGTGCCAAATCCCCCTGAATGTGACATATTAGCTTTTTTCCATTTGCCATGGGAAAAGGGCCATATCTCCTACTCATATAATTTACCTCGCATTCTAATGCCACAGGATATGTTCTAGACATGTCTAGCAAGTATGTCTAACCCACCATTAGTTAATCCATGATTGCGACAGACAGCGCCAAATCCCCCGGAATGTGTCATATTAGCTTATTCCATTTGCCATGGGAAAAGGGCCATATCTCCTACTCATATAATTTACCTCGCATTCTAATGCCACAGTATATGTTCTAGACATGTCTAGCAAGTATGTCTAACCCTCCATTAGTTTATCCATGATTGTAAAGACAGTGCCAAATCCCCCGGAATGTGACATATTAGCTTTTTTCCATTTGCCATGGGAAAAGGGCCATATCTCCTACTCATATAATTTACCTCGCATTCTAATGCCACAGGATATGTTCTAGACATGTCTAGCAAGTATGTCTAATCCTCCATTAGTTAATCCATGATTGCGAAGACAGTGCCGAATCCACCGGAATGTGTTATATTAGCTTTTTTCCATTTGCCATGGGAAAAGAGCTATATCTCCTACTCATATAATTTACCTCGCATTCTAATGCCACAGGATATGTTCTAGGCATGTCTAGCAAGTATGTTTAACCCTCCATTAGTTTATCCATGATTGCGAAGACAGCGCCAAATCCCCCGGAATGTGTCATATTAGCTTATTCCATTTGCCATGGGAAAAGGACCATATCTCCTACTCATATAATTTACCTCGCATTCTAGTGCCACAGGATATGTTCTAGACATGTCTAGCAAGTATGTCTAACCCTCCATTAGTTTATCCATGATTGCGAAGACAGTGCCAAATCCCCCGGAATGTGACATATTAGCTTTTTTCCATTTGCCATGGGAAAAGGGCCATATCTCCTACTCATATAATTTACCTCGCATTCTAGTGCCACAGGATATGTTCTAGACATGTCTAGCAAATATGTCTAACCCTCCATTAGTTAATCCATGATTGCAAAGACAGCCCCAAATCCCCCGGAATGTGTCACATTAGCTTATTCCATTTGCCATGGGAAAAGGGCCATATCTCCTACTCATATAAATTACCTCGCATTCTAATGCCACAGGATATGTTCTAGACATGTCTAGCAAGTATGTCTAACCCTCCATTAGTTAATCCATGATTGCGAAGACAGCGCCAAATCCCCCGGAATGTGACATATTAGCTTATTCCATTTGCCATGGGAAAAGGGCCATATCTCCTACTCATATAATTTACCTCGCATTCTAATGCCACAGGATATGTTCTGGACATGTCTAGCAAGTATGTCTAACCCTCCATTAGTTAATCCATGATTGCGACAGACAGCGCCAAATCTCCCAGAATGTGTTGAATTAGCTTTTTTCAATTTGCCAGGGGAAAAGGGCTATATCTCCTACTCATATAATTTACCTCGCATTCTAATGCCACAGGATATGTTCTAGACATGTCTAGCAAGTATGTCGAACCCTCCATTAGTTAATCCATGATTGCGAAGACAGCGCCAAATCCCCCGCAATGTGTCATATTAGCTTATTCCATTTGCCATGGGAAAAGGGCCATATCTCCTACTCATATAATTTACCTCGCATTCTAATGCCACAGGATATGTTCTAGACATGACTAGCAAGTATGTCTAACCCTCCATTAGTTAATCCATGATTGCGAAGACAGTGCCAAATCTCCCGGAATGTCTTATATTAGCTTTTTTCCATTTGCCATGGGAAAAGGGCCATATCTCCTACTGATATAATTTACCTCGCATTCTAATGCCACAGGATATGTTCTAGACATGTCTAGCAAGTATGTCTAACCCTCCATTAGTTTATCCATGATTGCGAAGACAGCGCCAAATCCCCCGGAATGTGTCATATTAGCTTATTCCATTTGCCATGAGAAAAGGGCCATATCTCCTACTCATATAATTTACCTCGCATTCTAATGCCACAAGATATGTTCTAGACATGTCTAGCAAGTATGTCTAACCCTCCATTAGTTAATCCATGATTGCGAAGACAGCGCCAAATCCCCCGGAATGTGTTATATTAGCTTTTTTCCATTTGCCATGGGAAAAGGGCCATATCTCCTACTCATATAATTTACCTCGCATTCTAATGCCACAGGATATGTTTTAGACATGTCTAGCAAGTATGTCTAACCCTCCATTAGTTAATCCATGATTGCGAAGACAGTGCCAAATCCCCCGGAATGTGTTATATTAGCTTTTTTCCATTTGCCATGGGAAAAGGGCCATATCTCCTATTCATATAATTTACCTCGCATTCTAATGCCACAGGATATGTTCTAGACATGTCTAGCAAGTATGTCTAACCCTCCATTAGTTAATCCATGATTGCGAAGACAGTGCCAAATCCCCCAGAATGTCTTATATTAGCTTTTTTCCATTTGCCATGGAAAAGGGCCATATCTCCTACTCATATAATTTACCTCGCATTCTAACGCCACAGGATATGTTCTAGACATGTCTAGCAAGTATGTCTAACCCTCCATTAGTTAATCCATGATTGCGAAGACAGCGCCAAATCCCCCGGAATGTGTTATATTAGCTTTTTTCCATTTGCCATGGGAAAAGGGCCATATCTCCTACTCATATAATTTACCTCGCATTCTAATGCCACAGGATATGTTCTAAACATGTCTAGCAAGTATGTCTAACCCTCCATTAGTTAATCCATGATTGCGAAGACAGCGCCAAATCCTCCGGAATGTGTTATATTAGCTTTTTTCCATTTGCCATGGGAAAAGGGCCATATCTCCTACTCATATAATTTACCTCGCATTCTAGTGCAACAGGATATGTTCTAGACATGTCTAGCAAGTATGTCTAACCCTCCATTAGTTAATCCATGATTGCGAAGACAGTGCCAAATCCCCGGGAATGTGTTATATTAGCTTTTTTCCATTTGCCATGGGAAAAGGGCCATATCTCCTACTCATATAATTTACCTCGCATTCTAATGCCACAGGATATGTTCTAGACATGTCTAGCAAGTATGTCTAACCCTCCATTAGTTAAAACATGATTGTGAAGACAGCGCCAAATCCCCCGGAATGTGACATATTAGCTTTTTTCCATTTGCCATGGGAAAAGGGCCATATCTCCTACTCATATAATTTACCTCGCATTCTAATGCCACAGGATATGTTCTAGACATGTCTAGCAAGTATGTCTAACCCTCCATTAGTTAATCCATGATTGTAAAGACAGTGCCAAATCCCCCGGAATGTGACATATTAGCTTTTTTCCATTTGCCATGGGAAAAGGGCCATATGTCCTACTCATATAATTTACCTCGCATTCTAATGCCACAGGATATGTTCTAGACATGTCTAGCAAGTATGTCTAATCCTCCATTAGTTAATCCATGATTGCGAAGACAGTGCCGAATCCACCGGAATGTGTTATATTAGCTTTTTTCCATTTGCCATGGGAAAAGGGCCATATCTCCTACTCATATAATTTACCTCGCATTCTAATGCCACAGGATATGTTCTAGGCATGTCTAGCAAGTATGTCTAACCCTCCATTAATTTATCCATGATTGCGAAGACAGTGCCAAATCCCCCTGAATGTGACATATTAGCTTTTTTCCATTTGCCATGGGAAAAGGGCCATATCTCCTACTCATATAATTTACCTCGCATTCTAATGCCACAGGATATGTTCTAGACATGTCTAGCAAGTATGTCTAACCCACCATTAGTTAATCCATGATTGCGACAGACAGCGCCAAATCCCCCGGAATGTGTCATATTAGCTTATTCCATTTGCCATGGGAAAAGGGCCATATCTCCTACTCATATAATTTACCTCGCATTCTAATGCCACAGTATATGTTCTAGACATGTCTAGCAAGTATGTCTAACCCTCCATTAGTTTATCCATGATTGTAAAGACAGTGCCAAATCCCCCGGAATGTGACATATTAGCTTTTTTCCATTTGCCATGGGAAAAGGGCCATATCTCCTACTCATATAATTTACCTCGCATTCTAATGCCACAGGATATGTTCTAGACATGTCTAGCAAGTATGTCTAATCCTCCATTAGTTAATCCATGATTGCGAAGACAGTGCCGAATCCACCGGAATGTGTTATATTAGCTTTTTTCCATTTGCCATGGGAAAAGAGCTATATCTCCTACTCATATAATTTACCTCGCATTCTAATGCCACAGGATATGTTCTAGGCATGTCTAGCAAGTATGTTTAACCCTCCATTAGTTTATCCATGATTGCGAAGACAGCGCCAAATCCCCCGGAATGTGTCATATTAGCTTATTCCATTTGCCATGGGAAAAGGACCATATCTCCTACTCATATAATTTACCTCGCATTCTAGTGCCACAGGATATGTTCTAGACATGTCTAGCAAGTATGTCTAACCCTCCATTAGTTTATCCATGATTGCGAAGACAGTGCCAAATCCCCCGGAATGTGACATATTAGCTTTTTTCCATTTGCCATGGGAAAAGGGCCATATCTCCTACTCATATAATTTACCTCGCATTCTAGTGCCACAGGATATGTTCTAGACATGTCTAGCAAATATGTCTAACCCTCCATTAGTTAATCCATGATTGCAAAGACAGCCCCAAATCCCCCGGAATGTGTCACATTAGCTTATTCCATTTGCCATGGGAAAAGGGCCATATCTCCTACTCATATAAATTACCTCGCATTCTAATGCCACAGGATATGTTCTAGACATGTCTAGCAAGTATGTCTAACCCTCCATTAGTTAATCCATGATTGCGAAGACAGCGCCAAATCCCCCGGAATGTGACATATTAGCTTATTCCATTTGCCATGGGAAAAGGGCCATATCTCCTACTCATATAATTTACCTCGCATTCTAATGCCACAGGATATGTTCTAGACATGACTAGCAAGTATGTCTAACCCTCCATTAGTTAATCCATGATTGCGAAGACAGTGCCAAATCTCCCGGAATGTCTTATATTAGCTTTTTTCCATTTGCCATGGGAAAAGGGCCATATCTCCTACTGATATAATTTACCTCGCATTCTAATGCCACAGGATATGTTCTAGACATGTCTAGCAAGTATGTCTAACCCTCCATTAGTTTATCCATGATTGCGAAGACAGCGCCAAATCCCCCGGAATGTGTCATATTAGCTTATTCCATTTGCCATGAGAAAAGGGCCATATCTCCTACTCATATAATTTACCTCGCATTCTAATGCCACAGGATATGTTCTAGACATGTCTAGCAAGTATGTCTAACCCTCCATTAGTTAATCCATGATTGCAAAGACAGCGCCAAATCCCCTGGAATGTGTTATATTAGCTTTTTTCCATTTGCCATGGGAAAAGGGCCATATCTCCTACTCATATAATTTACCTCGCATTCTAATGCCACAAGATATGTTCTAGACATGTCTAGCAAGTATGTCTAACCCTCCATTAGTTAATCCATGATTGCGAAGACAGCGCCAAATCCCCCGGAATGTGTTATATTAGCTTTTTTCCATTTGCCATGGGAAAAGGGCCATATCTCCTACTCATATAATTTACCTCGCATTCTAATGCCACAGGATATGTTTTAGACATGTCTAGCAAGTATGTCTAACCCTCCATTAGTTAATCCATGATTGCGAAGACAGTGCCAAATCCCCCGGAATGTGTTATATTAGCTTTTTTCCATTTGCCATGGGAAAAGGGCCATATCTCCTATTCATATAATTTACCTCGCATTCTAATGCCACAGGATATGTTTTAGACATGTCTAGCAAGTATGTCTAACCCTCCATTAGTTAATCCATGATTGCGAAGACAGTGCCAAATCCCCCAGAATGTCTTATATTAGCTTTTTTCCATTTGCCATGGAAAAGGGCCATATCTCCTACTCATATAATTTACCTCGCATTCTAACGCCACAGGATATGTTCTAGACATGTCTAGCAAGTATGTCTAACCCTCCATTAGTTAATCCATGATTGCGAAGACAGCGCCAAATCCCCCGGAATGTGTTATATTAGCTTTTTTCCATTTGCCATGGGAAAAGGGCCATATCTCCTACTCATATAATTTACCTCGCATTCTAATGCCACAGGATATGTTCTAAACATGTCTAGCAAGTATGTCTAACCCTCCATTAGTTAATCCATGATTGCGAAGACAGCGCCAAATCCCCCGGAATGTGTTATATTAGCTTTTTTCCATTTGCCATGGGAAAAGGGCCATATCTCCTACTCATATAATTTACCTCGCATTCTAGTGCAACAGGATATGTTCTAGACATGTCTAGCAAGTATGTCTAACCCTCCATTAGTTAATCCATGATTGCGAAGACAGTGCCAAATCCCCGGGAATGTCTTATATTAGCTTTTTTCCATTTGCCATGGGAAAAGGGCCATATCTCCTACTCATATAATTTACCTCGCATTCTAATGCCACAGGATATGTTCTAGACATGTCTAGCAAGTATGTCTAACCCTCCATTAGTTAAAACATGATTGTGAAGACAGCGCCAAATCCCCCGGAATGTGACATATTAGCTTTTTTCCATTTGCCATGGGAAAAGGGCCATATCTCCTACTCATATAATTTACCTCGCATTCTAATGCCACAGGATATGTTCTGGACATGTCTAGCAAGTATGTCTAACCCTCCATTAGTTAATCCATGATTGCGACAGACAGCGCCAAATCTCCCGGAATGTGTTATATTAGCTTTTTTCAATTTTGCCATGGGAAAAGGGCCATATCTCCTACTCATATTATTTACCTCGCATTCTAATGCCACAGGATATGTTCTAGACATGTCTAGCAAGTATGTCTAACCCTCCATTAGTTAATCCATGATTGCGAAGACAGCGCCAAATCCCCCGGAATGTGTCATATTAGCTTATTCCATTTGCCATGGGAAAAGGGCCATATCTCCTACTCATATAATTTACCTCGCATTCTTATGCCACAGGATATGTTCTAGACATGTCTAGCAAGTATGTCTAACCCTCCATTAGTTTATCCATGATTGCGAAGACAGTGCCAAATCCCCCGGAATGTGACATATTAGCTTTTTTCCATTTGCCATGGGAAAAGGGCCATATCTCCTACTCATATAATTTACCTCGCATTCTAATGCCACAGGATATGTTCTGGACATGTCTATCAAGTATGTCTAACCCTCCATTAGTTAATCCATGATTGCGACAGACAGCGCCAAATCTCCCGGAATGTGTTGAATTAGCTTTTTTCAATTTGCCAGGGGAAAAGGGCTATATCTCCTACTCATATAATTTACCTCGCATTCTAATGCCACAGGATATGTTCTAGACATGTCTAGCAAGTATGTCGAACCCTCCATTAGTTAATCCATGATTGCGAAGACAGCGCCAAAACCCCTGGAGTGTGTCATATTAGCTTATTCCATTTGCCATGGGAAAAGGGCCATATCTCCTACTCATATAATTTACCTCGCATTCTTATGCCACAGGATATGTTCTAGACATGTCTAGCAAGTATGTCTAACCCTCCATTAGTTAATCCATGATTGCGAAGACAGCGCCAAATCCCCCGGAATGTGTTATATTAGCTTTTTTCCATTTGCCATGGGAAAAGGGCCATATCTCCTACTCATATAATTTACCTCGCATTCTAATGCCACAGGATATGTTTTAGACATGTCTAGCAAGTATGTCTAACCCTCCATTAGTTAATCCATGATTGCGAAGACAGTGCCAAATCCCCCGGAATGTGTTATATTAGCTTTTTTCCATTTGCCATGGGAAAAGGGCCATATCTCCTATTCATATAATTTACCTCGCATTCTAATGCCACAGGATATGTTTTAGACATGTCTAGCAAGTATGTCTAACCCTCCATTAGTTAATCCATGATTGCGAAGACAGCGCCAAATCCCCCGGAATGTGTTATATTAGCTTTTTTCCATTTGCCATGGGAAAAGGGCCATATCTCCTACTCATATAATTTACCTCGCATTCTAATGCCACAGGATATGTTCTAAACATGTCTAGCAAGTATGTCTAACCCTCCATTAGTTAATCCATGATTGCGAAGACAGCGCCAAATCCCCCGGAATGTGTTATATTAGCTTTTTTCCATTTGCCATGGGAAAAGGGCCATATCTCCTACTCATATAATTTACCTCGCATTCTAGTGCAACAGGATATGTTCTAGACATGTCTAGCAAGTATGTCTAACCCTCCATTAGTTAATCCATGATTGCGAAGACAGTGCCAAATCCCCGGGAATGTCTTATATTAGCTTTTTTCCATTTGCCATGGGAAAAGGGCCATATCTCCTACTCATATAATTTACCTCGCATTCTAATGCCACAGGATATGTTCTAGACATGTCTAGCAAGTATGTCTAACCCTCCATTAGTTAAAACATGATTGTGAAGACAGCGCCAAATCCCCCGGAATGTGACATATTAGCTTTTTTCCATTTGCCATGGGAAAAGGGCCATATCTCCTACTCATATAATTTACCTCGCATTCTAATGCCACAGGATATGTTCTGGACATGTCTAGCAAGTATGTCTAACCCTCCATTATTTAATCCATGATTGCGACAGACAGCGCCAAATCTCCCGGAATGTGTTATATTAGCTTTTTTCAATTTTGCCATGGGAAAAGGGCCATATCTCCTACTCATATTATTTACCTCGCATTCTAATGCCACAGGATATGTTCTAGACATGTCTAGCAAGTATGTCTAACCCTCCATTAGTTAATCCATGATTGCGAAGACAGCGCCAAATCCCCCGGAATGTGTCATATTAGCTTATTCCATTTGCCATGGGAAAAGGGCCATATCTCCTACTCATATAATTTACCTCGCATTCTTATGCCACAGGATATGTTCTAGACATGTCTAGCAAGTATGTCTAACCCTCCATTAGTTTATCGATGATTGCGAAGACAGTGCCAAATCCCCCGGAATGTGACATATTAGCTTTTTTCCATTTGCCATGGGAAAAGGGCCATATCTCCTACTCATATAATTTACCTCGCATTCTAATGCCACAGGATATGTTCTGGACATGTCTATCAAGTATGTCTAACCCTCCATTAGTTAATCCATGATTGCGACAGACAGCGCCAAATCTCCCGGAATGTGTTGAATTAGCTTTTTTCAATTTGCCAGGGGAAAAGGGCTATATCTCCTACTCATATAATTTACCTCGCATTCTAATGCCACAGGATATGTTCTAGACATGTCTAGCAAGTATGTCGAACCCTCCATTAGTTAATCCATGATTGCGAAGACAGCGCCAAAACCCCATGAGTGTGTCATATTAGCTTATTCCATTTGCCATGGGAAAAGGGCCATATCTCCTACTCATATAATTTACCTCGCATTCTTATGCCACAGGATATGTTCTAGACATGTCTAGCAAGTATGTCTAACCCTCCATTAGTTAATCCATGATTGCGAAGACAGCGCCAAATCCCCCGGAATGTGTTATATTAGCTTTTTTCCATTTGCCATGGGAAAAGGGCCATATCTCCTACTCATATAATTTACCTCGCATTCTAATGCCACAGGATATGTTTTAGACATGTCTAGCAAGTATGTCTAACCCTCCATTAGTTAATCCATGATTGCGAAGACAGTGCCAAATCCCCCGGAATGTGTTATATTAGCTTTTTTCCATTTGCCATGGGAAAAGGGCCATATCTCCTATTCATATAATTTACCTCGCATTCTAATGCCACAGGATATGTTCTAGACATGTCTAGCAAGTATGTCTAACCCTCCATTAGTTAATCCATGATTGCGAAGACAGTGCCAAATCCCCCAGAATGTCTTATATTAGCTTTTTTCCATTTGCCATGGAAAAGGGCCATATCTCCTACTCATATAATTTACCTCGCATTCTAACGCCACAGGATATGTTCTAGACATGTCTAGCAAGTATGTCTAACCCTCCATTAGTTAATCCATGATTGCGAAGACAGCGCCAAATCCCCCGGAATGTGTTATATTAGCTTTTTTCCATTTGCCATGGGAAAAGGGCCATATCTCCTACTCATATAATTTACCTCGCATTCTAATGCCACAGGATATGTTCTAAACATGTCTAGCAAGTATGTCTAACCCTCCATTAGTTAATCCATGATTGCGAAGACAGCGCCAAATCCCCCGGAATGTGTTATATTAGCTTTTTTCCATTTGCCATGGGAAAAGGGCCATATCTCCTACTCATATAATTTACCTCGCATTCTAGTGCAACAGGATATGTTCTAGACATGTCTAGCAAGTATGTCTAACCCTCCATTAGTTAATCCATGATTGCGAAGACAGTGCCAAATCCCCGGGAATGTCTTATATTAGCTTTTTTCCATTTGCCATGGGAAAAGGGCCATATCTCCTACTCATATAATTTACCTCGCATTCTAATGCCACAGGATATGTTCTACACATGTCTAGCAAGTATGTCTAACCCTCCATTAGTTAAAACATGATTGTGAAGACAGCGCCAAATCCCCCGGAATGTGACATATTAGCTTTTTTCCATTTGCCATGGGAAAAGGGCCATATCTCCTACTCATATAATTTACCTCGCATTCTAATGCCACAGGATATGTTCTGGACATGTCTTGCAAGTATGTCTAACCCTCCATTAGTTAATCCATGATTGCGACAGACAGCGCCAAACTCCCGGAATGTGTTATATTAGCTTTTTTCAATTTTGCCATGGGAAAAGGGCCATATCTCCTACTCATATTATTTACCTCGCATTCTAATGCCACAGGATATGTTCTAGACATGTCTAGCAAGTATGTCTAACCCTCCATTAGTTAATCCATGATTGCGAAGACAGCGCCAAATCCCCCGGAATGTGTCATATTAGCTTATTCCATTTGCCATGGGAAAAGGGCCATATCTCCTACTCATATAATTTACCTCGCATTCTTATGCCACAGGATATGTTCTAGACATGTCTAGCAAGTATGTCTAACCCTCCATTAGTTTATCCATGATTGCGAAGACAGTGCCAAATCCCCCGGAATGTGACATATTAGCTTTTTTCCATTTGCCATGGGAAAAGGGCCATATCTCCTACTCATATAATTTACCTCGCATTCTAATGCCACAGGATATGTTCTGGACATGTCTAGCAAGTATGTCTAACCCTCCATTAGTTAATCCATGATTGCGACAGACAGCGCCAAATCTCCCGGAATGTGTTGAATTAGCTTTTTTCAATTTGCCAGGGGAAAAGGGCTATATCTCCTACTCATATAATTTACCTCGCATTCTAATGCCACAGGATATGTTCTAGACATGTCTAGCAAGTATGTCGAACCCTCCATTAGTTAATCCATGATTGCGAAGACAGCGCCAAAACCCCTGGAGTGTGTCATATTAGCTTATTCCATTTGCCATGGGAAAAGGGCCATATCTCCTACTCATATAATTTACCTCGCATTCTTATGCCACAGGATATGTTCTAGACATGTCTAGCAAGTATGTCTAACCCTCCATTAGTTAATCCATGATTGCGAAGACAGTGCCAAATCCCCCGGAATGTGTCATATTAGCTTATTCCATTTGCCATGGGAAAAGGGCCATATCTCCTACTCATATAATTTACCTCGCATTCTAATGCCACAGGATATGTTCTAGACATGTCTAGCAAGTATGTCTAACCCTCCATTAGTTAATCCATGATTGCGAAGACAGTGCCAAATCCCCCAGAATGTCTTATATTAGCTTTTTTCCATTTGCCATGGGAAAAGGGCCATATCTCCTACTCATATAATTTACCTCGCATTCTAATGCCACAGGATATGTTTTAGACATGTCTAGCAAGTATGTCTAACCCTCCATTAGTTAATCCATGATTGCGAAGACAGTGCCAAATCCCCCGGAATGTGTTATATTAGCTTTTTTCCATTTGCCATGGGAAAAGGGCCATATCTCCTATTCATATAATTTACCTCGCATTCTAATGCCACAGGATATGTTCTAGACATGTCTAGCAAGTATGTCTAACCCTCCATTAGTTAATCCATGATTGCGAAGACAGTGCCAAATCCCCCAGAATGTCTTATATTAGCTTTTTTCCATTTGCCATGGAAAAGGGCCATATCTCCTACTCATATAATTTACCTCGCATTCTAACGCCACAGGATATGTTCTAGACATGTCTAGCAAGTATGTCTAACCCTCCATTAGTTAATCCATGATTGCGAAGACAGTGCCAAATCCCCCGGAATGTCTTATATTAGCTTTTTTCCATTTGCCATGGGAAAAGGGCCATATCTCCTACTCATATAATTTACCTCGCATTCTAATGCCACAGGATATGTTCTAGACATGTCTAGCAAGTATGTCTAACCCTCCATTAGTTAAAACATGATTGTGAAGACAGCGCCAAATCCCCCGGAATGTGACATATTAGCTTTTTTCCATTTGCCATGGGAAAAGGGCCATATCTCCTACTCATATAATTTACCTCGCATTCTAATGCCACAGGATATGTTCTGGACATGTCTAGCAAGTATGTCTAACCCTCCATTAGTTAATCCATGATTGCGACAGACAGCGCCAAATCTCCCGGAATGTGTTATATTAGCTTTTTTCAATTTTGCCATGGGAAAAGGGCCATATCTCCTACTCATATTATTTACCTCGCATTCTAATGCCACAGGATATGTTCTAGACATGTCTAGCAAGTATGTCTAACCCTCCATTAGTTAATCCATGATTGCGAAGACAGCGCCAAATCCCCCGGAATGTGTCATATTAGCTTATTCCATTTGCCATGGGAAAAGGGCCATATCTCCTACTCATATAATTTACCTCGCATTCTTATGCCACAGGATATGTTCTAGACATGTCTAGCAAGTATGTCTAACCCTCCATTAGTTTATCCATGATTGCGAAGACAGTGCCAAATCCCCCGGAATGTGACATATTAGCTTTTTTCCATTTGCCATGGGAAAAGGGCCATATCTCCTACTCATATAATTTACCTCGCATTCTAATGCCACAGGATATGTTCTGGACATGTCTATCAAGTATGTCTAACCCTCCATTAGTTAATCCATGATTGCGACAGACAGCGCCAAATCTCCCGGAATGTGTTGAATTAGCTTTTTTCAATTTGCCAGGGGAAAAGGGCTATATCTCCTACTCATATAATTTACCTCGCATTCTAATGCCACAGGATATGTTCTAGACATGTCTAGCAAGTATGTCGAACCCTCCATTAGTTAATCCATGATTGCGAAGACAGCGCCAAAACCCCTGGAGTGTGTCATATTAGCTTATTCCATTTGCCATGGGAAAAGGGCCATATCTCCTACTCATATAATTTACCTCGCATTCTTATGCCACAAGATATGTTCTAGACATGTCTAGCAAGTATGTCTAACCCTCCATTAGTTAATCCATGATTGCGAAGACAGCGCCAAATCCCCCGGAATGTGTCATATTAGCTTATTCCATTTGCCATGGGAAAAGGGCCATATCTCCTACTCATATAATTTACCTCGCATTCTAATGCCACAGGATATGTTCTAGACATGTCTAGCAAGTATGTCTAACCCTCCATTAGTTTATCCATGATTGCGAAGACAGTGCCAAATCCCCCGGAATGTGACATATTAGCTTTTTTCCATTTGCCATTGGAAAAGGGCCATATCTCCTACTCATATAATTTACCTCGCATTCTAATGCCACAGGATATGTTCTGGACATGTCTAGCAAGTATGTCTAACCCTCCATTAGTTATTCCATGATTGCGACAGACAGCGCCAAATCTCCCGGAATGTGTTGAATTAGCTTTTTTCAATTTGCCAGGGGAAAAGGGCCATATCTCCTACTCATATAATTTACCTCGCATTCTTATGCCACAGGATATGTTCTAGACATGTCTAGCAAGTATGTCTGACCCTCCATTAGTTAATCCATGATTGCAAAGACAGCGCCAAATCCCCCGGAATGTGTTATATTAGCTTTTTTCCATTTGCCATGGGAAAAGGGCCATATCTCCTACTCATATAATTTACCTCGCATTCTAATGCCACAGGATATGTTCTAGACATGTCTAGCAAGTATGTCTGACCCTCCATTAGTTAATCCATGATTGCAAAGACAGCGCCAAATCCCCCGGAATGTGTTATATTAGCTTTTTTCCATTTGCCATGGGAAAAGGGCCATATCTCCTACTCATATAATTTACCTCGCATTCTAGTGCAACAGGATATGTTCTAGACATGTCTAGCAAGTATGTCTAACCCTCCATTAGTTAATCCATGATTGCGAAGACAGTGCCAAATCCCCCGGAATGTGTTATATTAGCTTTTTTCCATTTGCCATGGGAAAAGGGCCATATATCCTACTCATATAATTTACCTCGCATTCTAATGCCACAGGATATGTTCTAGACATGTCTAGCAAGTATGTCTAACCCTCCATTAGTTTATCCATGATTGCGAAGACAGCGCCAAATCCCCCGGAATGTGTTATATTAGCTTTTTTCCATTTGCCATGGGAAAAGGGCCATATCTCCTACTCATATAATTTACCTCGTATTCTAGTGCCACAGGATATGTTCTAGACATGTCTAGCAAGTATGTCTAACCCTCCATTAGTTAATCCATGATTGCGACAGACAGCGCCAAATCCCCCGGAATGTGTTATATTAGCTTTTTTCCATTTGCCATGGGAAAAGGGCCATATCTCCTACTCATATAATTTACCTCGCATTCTAATGCCACAGGATATGTTCTAGACATGTCTAGCAAATATGTCTAACCCTCCATTAGTTTATCCATGATTGCGAAGACAGCGCCAAATCCCCCGGAATGTGTCATATTAGCTTATTCCATTTGCCATGGGAAAAGGGCCATATCTCCTACTCATATAATTTACCTCGCATTCTAATGCCACAGGATATGTTCTAGACATGTCTAGCAAGTATGTCTAACCCTCCATTAGTTTATCCATGATTGCGAAGACAGTGCCAAATCCCCCGGAATGTGACATATTAGCTTTTTTCCATTTGCCATGGGAAAAGGGCCATATCTCCTACTCATATAATTTACCTCGCATTCTAATGCCACAGGATATGTTCTGGACATGTCTAGCAAGTATGTCTAACCCTCCATTAGTTATTCCATGATTGCGACAGACAGCGCCAAATCTCCCGGAATGTGTTGAATTAGCTTTTTTCAATTTGCCAGGGGAAAAGGGCCATATCTCCTACTCATATAATTTACCTCGCATTCTTATGCCACAGGATATGTTCTAGACATGTCTAGCAAGTATGTCTGACCCTCCATTAGTTAATCCATGATTGCAAAGACAGCGCCAAATCCCCCGGAATGTGTTATATTAGCTTTTTTCCATTTGCCATGGGAAAAGGGCCATATCTCCTACTCATATAATTTACCTCGCATTCTAATGCCACAGGATATGTTCTAGACATGTCTAGCAAGTATGTCTGACCCTCCATTAGTTAATCCATGATTGCAAAGACAGCGCCACATCCCCCGGAATGTGTTATATTAGCTTTTTTCCATTTGCCATGGGAAAAGGGCCATATCTCCTACTCATATAATTTACCTCGCATTCTAGTGCAACAGGATATGTTCTAGACATGTCTAGCAAGTATGTCTAACCCTCCATTAGTTAATCCATGATTGCGAAGACAGTGCCAAATCCCCCGGAATGTGTTATATTAGCTTTTTTCCATTTGCCATGGGAAAAGGGCCATATATCCTACTCATATAATTTACCTCGCATTCTAATGCCACAGGATATGTTCTAGACATGTCTAGCAAGTATGTCTAACCCTCCATTAGTTTATCCATGATTGCGAAGACAGCGCCAAATCCCCCGGAATGTGTTATATTAGCTTTTTTCCATTTGCCATGGGAAAAGGGCCATATCTCCTACTCATATAATTTACCTCGCATTCTAGTGCCACAGGATATGTTCTAGACATGTCTAGCAAGTATGTCTAACCCTCCATTAGTTAATCCATGATTGCGACAGACAGCGCCAAATCCCCCGGAATGTGTTATATTAGCTTTTTTCCATTTGCCATGGGAAAAGGGCCATATCTCCTACTCATATAATTTACCTCGCATTCTAATGCCACAGGATATGTTCTAGACATGTCTAGCAAATATGTCTAACCCTCCATTAGTTTATCCATGATTGCGAAGACAGCGCCAAATCCCCCGGAATGTGTCATATTAGCTTATTCCATTTGCCATGGGAAAAGGGCCATATCTCCTACTCATATAATTTACCTCGCATTCTAATGCCACAGGATATGTTCTAGACATGTCTAGCAAGTATGTCTAACCCTCCATTAGTTAATCCATGATTGCGAAGACAGTGCCAAATCTCCCTGAATGTCTTATATTAGCTTTTTTCCATTTGCCATGGGAAAAGGGCCATATCTCCTACTGATATAATTTACCTCGCATTCTAATGCCACAGGATATGTTCTAGACATGTCTAGCAAGTATGTCTAACCCTCCATTAGTTTATCCATGATTGCGAAGACAGCGCCAAATCCCCCGGAATGTGTCATATTAGCTTATTCCATTTGCCATGGGAAAAGGGCCATATCTCCTACTCATATAATTTACCTCGCATTCTAATGCCACAGGATATGTTCTAGACATGTCTAGCAAGTATGTCTAACCCTCCATTAGGTAATCCATGATTGCGAAGACAGTGCCAAATCCCCCGGAATGTGTTATATTAGCTTTTTTCCATTTGCCATGGGAAAAGGGCCATATCTCCTATTCATATAATTTACCTCGCATTCTAATGCCACAGGATATGTTCTAGACATGTCTAGCAAGTATGTCTAACCCTCCCTTAGTTAATCCATGATTGCGAAGACAGTGCCAAATCCCCCGGAATGTCTTATATTAGCTTTTTTCCATTTGCCATGGAAAAGGGCCATATCTCCTACTCATATAATTTACCTCGCATTCTAATGCCACAGGATATGTTCTAGACATGTCTAGCAAGTATGTCTAACCCTCCATTAGTTTATCCATGATTGCGAAGACAGCGCCAAATCCCCCGGAATGTGTCATATTAGCTTATTCCATTTGCCATGAGAAAAGGGCCATATCTCCTACTCATATAATTTACCTCGCATTCTAATGCCACAGGATATGTTCTAGACATGTCTAGCAAGTATGTCTAACCCTCCATTAGTTAATCCATGATTGCGAAGACAGTGCCAAATCTCCCGGAATGTCTTATATTAGCTTTTTTCCATTTGCCATGGGAAAAGGGCCATATCTCCTACTGATATAATTTACCTCGCATTCTAATGCCACAGGATATGTTCTAGACATGTCTAGCAAGTATGTCTAACCCTCCATTAGTTTATCCATGATTGCGAAGACAGCGCCAAATCCCCCGGAATGTGTCATATTAGCTTATTCCATTTGCCATGAGAAAAGGGCCATATCTCCTAGGGTGCTACAAAAACCCTGCAGTATCTAACAATATTTTTATGCCACTCTTAACAGGTTTCTATGACAATGCCATTACTAGTGCAAAGGAGATAATATTGTTAGGTGATATGAATATCGATATGTTAGAGAATGGGAATGTTTTGCATACAGATCTATGTGAAGTGTATGATGTGACTAACTTTATAAAGACACCAACTTGTTTCAAAAGTAAAGCAGGAACACTGATTGATCCTATTATTGTGAGGAATAAATACAGGTTTCAGTCACCAATTAATGTTACTTTTGGATACAGTGACTGGCACAATATGGTTGGTTGTGTGACAAAACTTAAGGTTCCACCACAAAAACCACGTCCTGTAATTTATAGATCTTACAAGAATTTTAATGATGATGATTTTAAAAGAGATGTTGGTTATATTCCTTTCCATGTTAGTGAAATTTTTGACGACGTGAGTGATAGATACTGGTGCATGTCTTTACATAGATGCTTTTATCTTTGGCGCAGTCATATAAATTTTGAAAATTATAGAGTACAGCGAAATCTCACAACACAACTGCGAAGAGAAGCCATCAGGAATTACTTTTTAATTAAATGTAAGCATGCTAAGTGCCCAAAAGATTTCTGGGACATCATAAAACCCTTCCTGTCCAAGAACTGTGTTTATCATGCAAATATCATATTAAATGAAGATGGTATTATAATAAGTGATAAAGAAGAAATCTGCTTTATTTTTAATCTTTTCTTTTGTACAGTGGCTGACACAATAGGTGTTTATGATGCCATAGATATACATGAACCTGACTACCTATTAGATGTGCTATCAAGACATAGTAGTCACCCAAGTGTCACAGCAATCAGGCAGATGATGGCCACATGTAACCCTGAAGATGTTTTCAGCTTTTCCAAGGTAAATAGTGACACAGTATTAAAACACCTACAAAGTATCAATGTTAAGAAGGCAACTGGTCATGACAACTTGCCTGGAAGACTGATAAAATTATGTTCCGAAGAATTTTGTCCTGTTTTAACTGATCTTTTTAATGTTTGTTTAGATGAGTGTTGTTTTCCCAGCGATATGAAAAAAGCTGAGATTGCACCAATTTTTAAGAAAGCCAATGATATGTTGAAGAATAACTATAGACCTGTAAGCATTCTGATAGTATTAGACAAAATATTTGAGAACATAATTGCTGATCAGCTTTCAGGCTACTTTGAACATATTTTTAATGATTTGCTATGTGCATATAGAAAGCAGTATGGCTGCAATCATATTTTAATCTCCCTAATAGACAAATGGAAGTGGGCCATTGACAACAATGAGTTTGTTGGCACATTACTTATGGACTTGTCCAAAGCGTTTGATTGTATCCCACATGGTCTTTTAATATGTAAACTCAAAGCATATGGTGTTAGTGATGAGGCTTGTAAGTTTTTAGGTTCATACTTATCAGACAGGCTCCAGAGAGTTAAAATTGAAGATAAACGTAGCTCTTGGGAGCCCCTAAAAAAGGGAATTCCTCAAGGTTCTTGTCTTGGACCTCTACTTTTTAACATATTTATAAATGATCTTTTATGTTTATTGAAAAATGTGATTTAAGTAACTATGCAGATGACAACACACTTGATGTTTTTAAGAAAACCATTGAACTTGTCATATCTGCCCTACAGCTTGATGCAGAAAATGCCATAAAGTGGTTCAATGACAATTTCATGGAAGTGAATCCCACTAAGTTCCAGGCAATGCTTCTTAAAAGTCCATATTGTACCACACAATTACCTACTCATATATCCATTGGTAATGATACCATTGATATTAAATCTTCTGTGGATTTACTGGGAATCACAATAGATGACAAATTGAAGTTTGATAAACAAGTATCAAAGATATGTGTTAGGGCTGCAAGACAGCTTAATGTATTGTACAGATTCAAGAAAATATTTAATGGTGATGACAGAAAGATTATTTATAATACTTTTATCTTGTCAACTTTTAATTATTGTCCAGTTGCATGGCATTTTTGTGGTTCTGTTCAAATGCGCAGAATGGAAAAAATCCAGGAGCGTGCTTTAAGATTTTTATATGATGATAAAAATAGTGATTATAATTTATTGTTAGAAAGATCAGGTTACGAAACGTTGCACTTAAGAAGGTTGAAAGTTATGATAACTGAAGTTTTTAAGACACTAAATGATCTGAATCCATCTTTCATGAAATGTTTGTTTAAACCGGTAGAATCAAAATACGATTTCAGAGATGACCACAAATTAGAAATGAAACCCTTTAAGAAAATGACTTATGGGAGAAGTACATTCTCATATTATGGTGCACATTTATGGAATATGCTTCCTAATGAATACAAAAACTGTACAAAATTAAAGGATTTTAAAGAACTGCTGTCTACCTGGGATGGCCCAAGTTGCAGCTGTAACCTATGTCAATTCATATTGTAATATTGTGCTTATCCATTCATTGTATATATCTCATTTTTTGTTTGTAAATACTATTTGTTATATCAATAATCAATAATTAGCTTTTAGCTAGTGTTTTTATGTAAATGATTGATTCAAAATAAAACTTTATCTTATCTTATCTTATATCTTATCTTATCCTACTCATATAATTTACCTCGCATTCTAATGCCACAGGATATGTTCTAGACATGTCTAGCAAGTATGTCTAACCCTCCATTAGTTAATCCATGATTGCAAAGACAGCGCCAAATCCCCTGGAATGTGTTATATTAGCTTTTTTCCATTTGCCATGGGAAAAGGGCCATATCTCCTACTCATATAATTTACCTCGCATTCTAATGCCACAGGATATGTTCTAGACATGTCTAGCAAGTATGTCTAACCCTCCATTAGTTAATCCATGATTGCGAAGACAGCGCCAAATCCCCCGGAATGTGTTATATTAGCTTTTTTCCATTTGCCATGGGAAAAGGGCCATATCTCCTACTCATATAATTTACCTCGCATTCTAATGCCACAGGATATGTTTTAGACATGTCTAGCAAGTATGTCTAACCCTCCATTAGTTAATCCATGATTGCGAAGACAGTGCCAAATCCCCCGGAATGTGTTATATTAGCTTTTTTCCATTTGCCATGGGAAAAGGGCCATATCTCCTACTCATATAATTTACCTCGCATTCTAATGCCACAGGATATGTTCTAGACATGTCTAGCAAGTATGTCTAACCCTCCATTAGTTAAAACATGATTGCGAAGACAGCGCCAAATCCCCCGGAATGTGTCATATTAGCTTATTCCATTTGCCATGGGAAAAGGGCCATATTTCCTACTCATATAATTTACCTCGCATTCTTATGCCACAGGATATGTTCTAGACATGTCTACCAAGTATGTCTAACCCTCCATTAGTTAATCCATGATTGCGAAGACAGCGCCAAATCCCCCGGAATGTGTCATATTAGCTTATTCCATTTGCCATGGGAAAAGGGCCATATCTCCTACTCATATAATTTACCTCGCATTCTATGCCACAGGATATGTTCTAGACATGTCTAGCAAGTATGTCTAACCCTCCATTAGTTAATCCATGATTGCGAAGACAGCGCCAAATCCCCCGGAATGTGTTATATTAGCTTTTTTCCATTTGCCATGGGAAAAGGGCCATATCTCCTACTCATATAATTTACCTCGCATTCTAGTGCAACAGGATATGTTCTAGACATGTCTAGCAAGTATGTCTAACCCTCCATTAGTTAATCCATGATTGCGAAGACAGTGCCAAATCCCCGGGAATGTCTTATATTAGCTTTTTTCCATTTGCCATGGGAAAAGGGCCATATCTCCTCTTCATATAATTTACCTCGCATTCTAATGCCACAGAATATGTTCTAGACATGTCTAGCAAGTATGTCTAACCCTCCATTAGTTAAAACATGATTGTGAAGACAGCGCCAAATCCCCCGGAATGTGACATATTAGCTTTTTTCCATTTGCCATGGGAAAAGGGCCATATCTCCTACTCATATAATTTACCTCGCATTCTAATGCCACAGGATATGTTCTGGACATGTCTAGCAAGTATGTCTAACCCTCCATTAGTTAATCCATGATTGCGACAGACAGCGCCAAATCTCCCGGAATGTGTTATATTAGCTTTTTTCAATTTTGCCATGGGAAAAGGGCCATATCTCCTACTCATATAATTTACCTCGCATTCTAGTGCAACAGGATATGTTCTAGACATGTCTAGCAAGTATGTCTAACCCTCCATTAGTTAATCCATGATTGCGAAGACAGTGCCAAATCCCCGGGAATGTCTTATATTAGCTTTTTTCCATTTGCCATGGGAAAAGGGCCATATCTCCTACTCATATAATTTACCTCGCATTCTAATGCCACAGAATATGTTCTAGACATGTCTAGCAAGTATGTCTAACCCTCCATTAGTTAAAACATGATTGTGAAGACAGCGCCAAATCCCCCGGAATGTGACATATTAGCTTTTTTCCATTTGCCATGGGAAAAGGGCCATATCTCCTACTCATATAATTTACCTCGCATTCTAATGCCACAGGATATGTTCTGGACATGTCTAGCAAGTATGTCTAACCCTCCATTAGTTAATCCATGATTGCGACAGACAGCGCCAAATCTCCCGGAATGTGTTATATTAGCTTTTTTCAATTTTGCCATGGGAAAAGGGCCATATCTCCTACTCATATTATTTACCTCGCATTCTAATGCCACAGGATATGTTCTAGACATGTCTAGCAAGTATGTCTAACCCTCCATTAGTTAATCCATGATTGCGAAGACAGCGCCAAATCCCCCGGAATGTGTCATATTAGCTTATTCCATTTGCCATGGGAAAAGGGCCATATCTCCTACTCATATAATTTACCTCGCATTCTTATGCCACAGGATATGTTCTAGACATGTCTAGCAAGTATGTCTAACCCTCCATTAGTTTATCCATGATTGCGAAGACAGTGCCAAATCCCCCGGAATGTGACATATTAGCTTTTTTCCATTTGCCATGGGAAAAGGGCCATATCTCCTACTCATATAATTTACCTCGCATTCTAATGCCACAGGATATGTTCTGGACATGTCTATCAAGTATGTCTAACCCTCCATTAGTTAATCCATGATTGCGACAGACAGCGCCAAATCTCCCGGAATGTGTTGAATTAGCTTTTTTCAATTTGCCAGGGGAAAAGGGCTATATCTCCTACTCATATAATTTACCTCGCATTCTAATGCCACAGGATATGTTCTAGACATGTCTAGCAAGTATGTCTAACCCTCCATTAGTTAATCCATGATTGCGAAGACAGCGCCAAAACCCCTGGAGTGTGTCATATTAGCTTATTCCATTTGCCATGGGAAAAGGGCCATATCTCCTACTCATATAATTTACCTCGCATTCTTATGCCACAGGATATGTTCTAGACATGTCTAGCAAGTATGTCTAACCCTCCATTAGTTAATCCATGATTGCGAAGACAGCGCCAAATCCCCCGGAATGTGTCATATTAGCTTATTCCATTTGCCATGGGAAAAGGGCCATATCTCCTACTCATATAATTTACCTCGCATTCTAATGCCACAGGATATGTTCTAGACATGTCTAGCAAGTATGTCTAACCCTCCATTAGTTAATCCATGATTGCGAAGACAGTGCCAAATCCCCCAGAATGTCTTATATTAGCTTTTTTCCATTTGCCATGGGAAAAGGGCCATATCTCCTACTCATATAATTTACCTCGCATTCTAATGCCACAGGATATGTTTTAGACATGTCTAGCAAGTATGTCTAACCCTCCATTAGTTAATCCATGATTGCGAAGACAGTGCCAAATCCCCCGGAATGTGTTATATTAGCTTTTTTCCATTTGCCATGGGAAAAGGGCCATATCTCCTATTCATATAATTTACCTCGCATTCTAATGCCACAGGATATGTTCTAGACATGTCTAGCAAGTATGTCTAACCCTCCATTAGTTAATCCATGATTGCGAAGACAGTGCCAAATCCCCCAGAATGTCTTATATTAGCTTTTTTCCATTTGCCATGGAAAAGGGCCATATCTCCTACTCATATAATTTACCTCGCATTCTAACGCCACAGGATATGTTCTAGACATGTCTAGCAAGTATGTCTAACCCTCCATTAGTTAATCCATGATTGCGAAGACAGTGCCAAATCCCCGGGAATGTCTTATATTAGCTTTTTTCCATTTGCCATGGGAAAAGGGCCATATCTCCTACTCATATAATTTACCTCGCATTCTAATGCCACAGGATATGTTCTAGACATGTCTAGCAAGTATGTCTAACCCTCCATTAGTTAATCCATGATTGCGAAGACAGCGCCAAAACCCCTGGAGTGTGTCATATTAGCTTATTCCATTTGCCATGGGAAAAGGGCCATATCTCCTACTCATATAATTTACCTCGCATTCTTAAGCCACAAGATATGTTCTAGACATGTCTAGCAAGTATGTCTAACCCTCCATTAGTTAATCCATGATTGCAAAGACAGCGCCAAATCCCCCGGAATGTGTCATATTAGCTTATTCCATTTGCCATGGGAAAAGGGCCATATCTCCTACTCATATAATTTACCTCGCATTCTAATGCCACAGGATATGTTCTAGACATGTCTAGCAAGTATGTCTAACCCTCCATTAGTTTATCCATGATTGTGAAGACAGTGCCAAATCCCCCGGAATGTGACATATTAGCTTTTTTCCATTTGCCATGGGAAAAGGGCCATATCTCCTACTCATATAATTTACCTCGCATTCTAATGCCACAGGATATGTTCTGGACATGTCTAGCAAGTATGTCTAACCCTCCATTAGTTAATCCATGATTGCGACAGACAGCGCCAAATCTCCCGGAATGTGTTGAATTAGCTTTTTTCAATTTGCCAGGGGAAAAGGGCTATATCTCCTACTCATATAATTTACCTCGCATTCTAATGCCACAGGATATGTTCTAGACATGTCTAGCAAGTATGTCGAACCCTCCATTAGTTAATCCATGATTGCGAAGACAGCGCCAAATCCCCCGCAATGTGTCATATTAGCTTATTCCATTTGCCATGGGAAAAGGGCCATATCTCCTACTCATATAATTTAACTCGCATTCTAATGCCACAGGATATGTTCTAGACATGTCTAGCAAGTATGTCTAACCCTCCATTAGTTTATCCATGATTGCGAAGACAGCGCCAAATCCCCCGGAATGTGTCATATTAGCTTATTCCATTTGCCATGGGAAAAGGGCCATATCTCCTACTCATATAATTTACCTCGCATTCTAATACCATAGGATATGTTCTAGACAAGTCTAGCAAGTATGTCTAACCCTCCATTAGTTAATCCATGATTGCGAAGACAGTGCCAAATCCCCCGGAATGTGTTATATTAGCTTTTTTCTATTTGCCATGGGAAAAGGGCCATATCTCCTACTCATATAATTTACCTCGCATTCTAATGCCACAGGATATGTTCTAGACATGTCTAGCTAGTATGTCTAACCCTCCATTAGTTAATCCATGATTGCGAAGACAGCGCCAAATCTCCCGGAATGTGTTATATTAACTTTTTTCAATATTCCAGGGAAAAAGGGCCATATCTCCTACTCATATAATTTATCTCGCATTCTAATGCCACAGGATATGTTCTGGACATGTCTAGCAAGTATGTCTAACCCTCCATTAGTTAATCCATGATTGCGAAGACAGTGCCAAATCCCCCGGAATGTGTTATATTAGTTTTTTTCCATTTGCCATGGGAAAAGGGCCATATCTCCTACTCATATAATTTACCTCGCATTTTAATGCCACAGGATATGTTCTAGACATGTCTAGCAAGTATGTCTAACCCTCCATTAGTTAATCCATGATTGCGAAGACAGCGCCAAATCCCCCGGAATGTGTTATATTAGCTTTTTTCCATTTGCCATGGGAAAAGGGCCATATCTCCTCCTCATATAATTTACCTCGCATTCTAATGCCACAGGGTATGTTCTAGACATGTCTAGCAAAAATGTCTAACCCTCCATTAGTTTATCCATGATTGCGAAGACAGCGCCAAATCCCCCGGAATGTGTCATATTAGCTTATTCCATTTGCCATGGGAAAAGGGCCATATCTCCTACTCATATAATTTACCTCGCATTCTAATGCCACAGTATATGTTCTAGACATGTCTAGCAAGTATGTCTAACCCTCCATTAGTTTATCCATGATTGTAAAGACAGTGCCAAATCCCCCGGAATGTGACATATTAGCTTTTTTCCATTTGCCATGGGAAAAGGGCCATATCTCCTACTCATATAATTTACCTCGCATTCTAATGCCACAGGATATGTTCTAGACATGTCTAGCAAGTATGTCTAATCCTCCATTAGTTAATCCATGATTGCGAAGACAGCGCCAAATCCCCCGGAATGTGTCATATTAGCTTATTCCATTTGCCATGGGAAAAGGACCATATCTCCTACTCATATAATTTACCTGGCATTCTAATGCCACAGGATATGTTCTAGACATGTCTAGCAAGTATGTCTAACCCTCCATTAGTTTATCCATGATTGCGAAGACAGTGCCAAATCCCCCGGAATGTGACATATTAGCTTTTTTCCATTTGCCATGGGAAAAGGGCCATATCTCCTACTCATATAATTTACCTCGCATTCTAGTGCCACAGGATATGTTCTAGACATGTCTAGCAAATATGTCTAACCCTCCATTAGTTAATCCATGATTGCAAAGACAGCCCCAAATCCCCCGGAATGTGTCACATTAGCTTATTCCATTTGCCATGGGAAAAGGGCCATATCTCCTACTCATATAATTTACCTCGCATTCTAATGCCACAGGATATGTTCTAGACATGTCTAGCAAGTATGTCTAACCCTCCATTAGTTAATCCATGATT
Organism: Amphiduros pacificus; assembly: GCA_949316495.1. Classification (NCBI taxonomy): domain Eukaryota; kingdom Metazoa; phylum Annelida; class Polychaeta; order Phyllodocida; family Hesionidae; genus Amphiduros; species Amphiduros pacificus. Next base: position 22,454,548 of record OX439006.1, read on the forward strand.
GCGAAGATAGCGCCAAATCCCCCGGAATGTGTTATATTAGCTTTTTTCCATTTGCCATGGGAAAAGGGCCATATCTCCTACTCATATAATTTACCTCGCATTCTAATACCATAGGATATGTTCTAGACAAGTCTAGCAAGTATGTCTAACCCTCCATTAGTTAATCCATGATTGCGAAGACAGTGCCAAATCCCCCGGAATGTGTTATATTAGCTTTTTTCTATTTGCCATGGGAAAAGGGCCATATCTCCTACTCATATAATTTACCTCGCATTCTAATGCCACAGGATATGTTCTAGACATGTCTAGCTAGTATGTCTAACCCTCCATTAGTTAATCCATGATTGCGAAGACAGCGCCAAATCTCCCGGAATGTGTTATATTAACTTTTTTCAATATTCCAGGGAAAAAGGGCCATATCTCCTACTCATATAATTTATCTCGCATTCTAATGCCACAGGATATGTTCTGGACATGTCTAGCAAGTATGTCTAACCCTCCATTAGTTAATCCATGATTGCGAAGACAGTGCCAAATCCCCCGGAATGTGTTATATTAGTTTTTTTCCATTTGCCATGGGAAAAGGGCCATATCTCCTACTCATATAATTTACCTCGCATTTTAATGCCACAGGATATGTTCTAGACATGTCTAGCAAGTATGTCTAACCCTCCATTAGTTAATCCATGATTGCGAAGACAGCGCCAAATCCCCCGGAATGTGTTATATTAGCTTTTTTCCATTTGCCATGGGAAAAGGGCCATATCTCCTCCTCATATAATTTACCTCGCATTCTAATGCCACAGGGTATGTTCTAGACATGTCTAGCAAAAATGTCTAACCCTCCATTAGTTTATCCATGATTGCGAAGACAGCGCCAAATCCCCCGGAATGTGTCATATTAGCTTATTCCATTTGCCATGGGAAAAGGGCCATATCTCCTACTCATATAATTTACCTCGCATTCTAATGCCACAGTATATGTTCTAGACATGTCTAGCAAGTATGTCTAACCCTCCATTAGTTTATCCATGATTGTAAAGACAGTGCCAAATCCCCCGGAATGTGACATATTAGCTTTTTTCCATTTGCCATGGGAAAAGGGCCATATCTCCTACTCATATAATTTACCTCGCATTCTAATGCCACAGGATATGTTCTAGACATGTCTAGCAAGTATGTCTAATCCTCCATTAGTTAATCCATGATTGCGAAGACAGCGCCAAATCCCCCGGAATGTGTCATATTAGCTTATTCCATTTGCCATGGGAAAAGGACCATATCTCCTACTCATATAATTTACCTGGCATTCTAATGCCACAGGATATGTTCTAGACATGTCTAGCAAGTATGTCTAACCCTCCATTAGTTTATCCATGATTGCGAAGACAGTGCCAAATCCCCCGGAATGTGACATATTAGCTTTTTTCCATTTGCCATGGGAAAAGGGCCATATCTCCTACTCATATAATTTACCTCGCATTCTAGTGCCACAGGATATGTTCTAGACATGTCTAGCAAATATGTCTAACCCTCCATTAGTTAATCCATGATTGCAAAGACAGCCCCAAATCCCCCGGAATGTGTCACATTAGCTTATTCCATTTGCCATGGGAAAAGGGCCATATCTCCTACTCATATAATTTACCTCGCATTCTAATGCCACAGGATATGTTCTAGACATGTCTAGCAAGTATGTCTAACCCTCCATTAGTTAATCCATGATTGCGAAGATAGCGCCAAATCCCCCGGAATGTGTTATATTAGCTTTTTTCCATTTGCCATGGGAAAAGGGCCATATCTCCTACTCATATAATTTACCTCGCATTCTAATGCCACAGGGTATGTTCTAGACATGTCTAGCAAATATGTCTAACCCTCCATTAGTTTATCCATGATTGCGAAGACAGCGCCAAATCCCCCGGAATGTGTCATATTAGCTTATTCCATTTGCCATGGGAAAAGGGCCATATCTCCTACTCATATAATTTACCTCGCATTCTAATGCCACAGGATATGTTCTAGACATTTTTAGCAAGTATGTCTAACCCTCCATTAGTTAATCCATGATTGTAAAGACAGTGCCAAATCCCCCGGAATGTGACATATTAGCTTTTTTCCATTTGCCATGGGAAAAGGGCCATATGTCCTACTCATATAATTTACCTCGCATTCTAATGCCACAGGATATGTTCTAGACATGTCTAGCAAGTATGTCTAATCCTCCATTAGTTAATCCATGATTGCGAAGACAGTGCCGAATCCACCGGAATGTGTTATATTAGCTTTTTTCCATTTGCCATGGGAAAAGGGCCATATCTCCTACTCATATAATTTACCTCGCATTCTAATGCCACAGGATATGTTCTAGGCATGTCTAGCAAGTATGTCTAACCCTCCATTAGTTTATCCATGATTGCGAAGACAGTGCCAAATCCCCCTGAATGTGACATATTAGCTTTTTTCCATTTGCCATGGGAAAAGGGCCATATCTCCTACTCATATAATTTACCTCGCATTCTAATGCCACAGGATATGTTCTAGACATGTCTAGCAAGTATGTCTAACCCTCCATTAGTTAATCCATGATTGCGACAGACAGCGCCAAATCCCCCGGAATGTTTCATATTAGCTTATTCCATTTGCCATGGGAAAAGGGCCATATCTCCTACTCATATAATTTACCTCGCATTCTAATGCCACAGTATATGTTCTAGACATGTCTAGCAAGTATGTCTAACCCTCCATTAGTTTATCCATGATTGTAAAGACAGTGCCAAATCCCCCGGAATGTGACATATTAGCTTTTTTCCATTTGCCATGGGAAAAGGGCCATATCTCCTACTCATATAATTTACCTCGCATTCTAATGCCACAGGATATGTTCTAGACATGTCTAGCAAGTATGTCTAATCCTCCATTAGTTAATCCATGATTGCGAAGACAGTGCCGAATCCACCGGAATGTGTTATATTAGCTTTTTTCCATTTGCCATGGGAAAAGAGCTATATCTCCTACTCATATAATTTACCTCGCATTCTAATGCCACAGGATATGTTCTAGACATGTCTAGCAAGTATGTCTAATCCTCCATTAGTTAATCCATGATTGCGAAGACAGCGCCAAATCCCCCGGAATGTGTCATATTAGCTTATTCCATTTGCCATGGGAAAAGGACCATATCTCCTACTCATATAATTTACCTGGCATTCTAATGCCACAGGATATGTTCTAGACATGTCTAGCAAGTATGTCTAACCCTCCATTAGTTTATCCATGATTGCGAAGACAGTGCCAAATCCCCCGGAATGTGACATATTAGCTTTTTTCCATTTGCCATGGGAAAAGGGCCATATCTCCTACTCATATAATTTACCTCGCATTCTAGTGCCACAGGATATGTTCTAGACATGTCTAGCAAATATGTCTAACCCTCCATTAGTTAATCCATGATTGCAAAGACAGCCCCAAATCCCCCGGAATGTGTCACATTAGCTTATTCCATTTGCCATGGGAAAAGGCCCATATCTCCTACTCATATAATTTACCTCGCATTCTAATGCCACAGGATATGTTCTAGACATGTCTAGCAAGTATGTCTAACCCTCCATTAGTTAATCCATGATTGCGAAGATAGCGCCAAATCCCCCGGAATGTGTTATATTAGCTTTTTTCCATTTGCCATGGGAAAAGGGCCATATCTCCTACTCATATAATTTACCTCGCATTCTAATGCCACAGGGTATGTTCTAGACATGTCTAGCAAATATGTCTAACCCTCCATTAGTTTATCCATGATTGCGAAGACAGCGCCAAATCCCCCGGAATGTGTCATATTAGCTTATTCCATTTGCCATGGGAAAAGGGCCATATCTCCTACTCATATAATTTACCTCGCATTCTAATGCCACAGGATATGTTCTAGACATGTCTAGCAAGTATGTCTAACCCTCCATTAGTTAATCCATGATTGTAAAGACAGTGCCAAATCCCCCGGAATGTGACATATTAGCTTTTTTCCATTTGCCATGGGAAAAGGGCCATATGTCCTACTCATATAATTTACCTCGCATTCTAATGCCACAGGATATGTTCTAGACATGTCTAGCAAGTATGTCTAATCCTCCATTAGTTAATCCATGATTGCGAAGACAGTGCCGAATCCACCGGAATGTGTTATATTAGCTTTTTTCCATTTGCCATGGGAAAAGGGCCATATCTCCTACTCATATAATTTACCTCGCATTCTAATGCCACAGGATATGTTCTAGGCATGTCTAGCAAGTATGTCTAACCCTCCATTAGTTTATCCATGATTGCGAAGACAGTGCCAAATCCCCCTGAATGTGACATATTAGCTTTTTTCCATTTGCCATGGGAAAAGGGCCATATCTCCTACTCATATAATTTACCTCGCATTCTAATGCCACAGGATATGTTCTAGACATGTCTAGCAAGTATGTCTAACCCTCCATTAGTTAATCCATGATTGCGACAGACAGCGCCAAATCCCCCGGAATGTTTCATATTAGCTTATTCCATTTGCCATGGGAAAAGGGCCATATCTCCTACTCATATAATTTACCTCGCATTCTAATGCCACAGTATTTGTTCTAGACATGTCTAGCAAGTATGTCTAACCCTCCATTAGTTTATCCATGATTGTAAAGACAGTGCCAAATCCCCCGGAATGTGACATATTAGCTTTTTTCCATTTGCCATGGGAAAAGGGCCATATCTCCTACTCATATAATTTACCTCGCATTCTAATGCCACAGGATATGTTCTAGACATGTCTAGCAAGTATGTCTAATCCTCCATTAGTTAATCCATGATTGCGAAGACAGTGCCGAATCCACCGGAATGTGTTATATTAGCTTTTTTCCATTTGCCATGGGAAAAGAGCTATATCTCCTACTCATATAATTTACCTCGCATTCTAATGCCACAGGATATGTTCTAGGCATGTCTAGCAAGTATGTCTAACCCTCCATTAGTTTATCCATGATTGCGAAGACAGCGCCAAATCCCCCGGAATGTGTCATATTAGCTTATTCCATTTGCCATGGGAAAAGGACCATATCTCCTACTCATATAATTTACCTCGCATTCTAGTGCCACAGGATATGTTCTAGACATGTCTAGCAAGTATGTCTAACCCTCCATTAGTTTATCCATGATTGCGAAGACAGTGCCAAATCCCCCGGAATGTGACATATTAGCTTTTTTCCATTTGCCATGGGAAAAGGGCCATATCTCCTACTCATATAATTTACCTCGCATTCTAGTGCCACAGGATATGTTCTAGACATGTCTAGCAAATATGTCTAACCCTCCATTAGTTAATCCATGATTGCAAAGACAGCCCCAAATCCCCCGGAATGTGTCACATTAGCTTATTCCATTTGCCATGGGAAAAGGGCCATATCTCCTACTCATATAAATTACCTCGCATTCTAATGCCACAGGATATGTTCTAGACATGTCTAGCAAGTATGTCTAACCCTCCATTAGTTAATCCATGATTGCGAAGACAGCGCCAAATCCCCCGGAATGTGACATATTAGCTTATTCCATTTGCCATGGGAAAAGGGCCATATCTCCTACTCATATAATTTACCTCGCATTCTAATGCCACAGGATATGTTCTGGACATGTCTAGCAAGTATGTCTAACCCTCCATTAGTTAATCCATGATTGCGACAGACAGCGCCAAATCTCCCGGAATGTGTTGAATTAGCTTTTTTCAATTTGCCAGGGGAAAAGGGCTATATCTCCTACTCATATAATTTACCTCGCATTCTAATGCCACAGGATATGTTCTAGACATGTCTAGCAAGTATGTCGAACCCTCCATTAGTTAATCCATGATTGCGAAGACAGCGCCAAATCCCCCGCAATGTGTCATATTAGCTTATTCCATTTGCCATGGGAAAAGGGCCATATCTCCTACTCATATAATTTACCTCGCATTCTAATGCCACAGGATATGTTCTAGACATGACTAGCAAGTATGTCTAACCCTCCATTAGTTAATCCATGATTGCGAAGACAGTGCCAAATCTCCCGGAATGTCTTATATTAGCTTTTTTCCATTTGCCATGGGAAAAGGGCCATATCTCCTACTCATATAATTTACCTCGCATTCTAATGCCACAGGATATGTTCTAGACATGTCTAGCAAGTATGTCTAACCCTCCATTAGTTTATCCATGATTGCGAAGACAGCGCCAAATCCCCCGGAATGTGTCATATTAGCTTATTCCATTTGCCATGAGAAAAGGGCCATATCTCCTACTCATATAATTTACCTCGCATTCTAATGCCACAGGATATGTTCTAGACATGTCTAGCAAGTATGTCTAACCCTCCATTAGTTAATCCATGATTGCAAAGACAGCGCCAAATCCCCTGGAATGTGTTATATTAGCTTTTTTCCATTTGCCATGGGAAAAGGGCCATATCTCCTACTCATATAATTTACCTCGCATTCTAATGCCACAAGATATGTTCTAGACATGTCTAGCAAGTATGTCTAACCCTCCATTAGTTAATCCATGATTGCGAAGACAGCGCCAAATCCCCCGGAATGTGTTATATTAGCTTTTTTCCATTTGCCATGGGAAAAGGGCCATATCTCCTACTCATATAATTTACCTCGCATTCTAATGCCACAGGATATGTTTTAGACATGTCTAGCAAGTATGTCTAACCCTCCATTAGTTAATCCATGATTGCGAAGACAGTGCCAAATCCCCCGGAATGTGTTATATTAGCTTTTTTCCATTTGCCATGGGAAAAGGGCCATATCTCCTATTCATATAATTTACCTCGCATTCTAATGCCACAGGATATGTTCTAGACATGTCTAGCAAGTATGTCTAACCCTCCATTAGTTAATCCATGATTGCGAAGACAGTGCCAAATCCCCCAGAATGTCTTATATTAGCTTTTTTCCATTTGCCATGGAAAAGGGCCATATCTCCTACTCATATAATTTACCTCGCATTCTAACGCCACAGGATATGTTCTAGACATGTCTAGCAAGTATGTCGAACCCTCCATTAGTTAATCCATGATTGCGAAGACAGCGCCAAATCCCCCGGAATGTGTTATAATAGCTTTTTTCCATTTGCCATGGGAAAAGGGCCATATCTCCTACTCATATAATTTACCTCGCATTCTAATGCCACAGGATATGTTCTAAACATATCTAGCAAGTATGTCAAACCCTCCATTAGTTAATCCATGATTGCGAAGACAGCGCCAAATCCCCCGGAATGTGTTATATTAGCTTTTTTCCATTTGCCATGGGAAAAGGGCCATATCTCCTACTCATATAATTTACCTCGCATTCTAGTGCAACAGGATATGTTCTAGACATGTCTAGCAAGTATGTCTAACCCTCCATTAGTTAATCCATGATTGCGAAGACAGTGCCAAATCCCCGGGAATGTCTTATATTAGCTTTTTTCCATTTGCCATGGGAAAAGGGCCATATCTCCTACTCATATAATTTACCTCGCATTCTAATGCCACAGGATATGTTCTAGACATGTCTAGCAAGTATGTCTAACCCTCCATTAGTTAAAACATGATTGTGAAGACAGCGCCAAATCCCCCGGAATGTGACATATTAGCTTTTTTCCATTTGCCATGGGAAAAGGGCCATATCTCCTACTCATATAATTTACCTCGCATTCTAATGCCACAGGATATGTTCTGGACATGTCTAGCAAGTATGTCTAACCCTCCATTAGTTAATCCATGATTGCGACAGACAGCGCCAAATCTCCCGGAATGTGTTATATTAGCTTTTTTCAATTTTGCCATGGAAAAGGGCCATATCTCCTACTCATATTATTTACCTCGCATTCTAATGCCACAGGATATGTTCTAGACATGTCTAGCAAGTATGTCTAACCCTCCATTAGTTAATCCATGATTGCGAAGACAGCGCCAAATCCCCCGGAATGTGTCATATTAGCTTATTCCATTTGCCATGGGAAAAGGGCCATATCTCCTACTCATATAATTTACCTCGCATTCTTATGCCACAGGATATGTTCTAGACATGTCTAGCAAGTATGTCTAACCCTCCATTAGTTTATCCATGATTGCGAAGACAGTGCCAAATCCCCCGGAATGTGACATATTAGCTTTTTTCCATTTGCCATGGGAAAAGGGCCATATCTCCTACTGATATAATTTACCTCGCATTCTAATGCCACAGGATATGTTCTGGACATGTCTATCAAGTATGTCTAACCCTCCATTAGTTAATCCATGATTGCGACAGACAGCGCCAAATCTCCCGGAATGTGTTGAATTAGCTTTTTTCAATTTGCCAGGGGAAAAGGGCTATATCTCCTACTCATATAATTTACCTCGCATTCTAATGCCACAGGATATGTTCTAGACATGTCTAGCAAGTATGTCGAACCCTCCATTAGTTAATCCATGATTGCGAAGACAGCGCCAAAACCCCTGGAGTGTGTCATATTAGCTTATTCCATTTGCCATGGGAAAAGGGCCATATCTCCTACTCATATAATTTACCTCGCATTCTTATGCCACAGGATATGTTCTAGACATGTCTAGCAAGTATGTCTAACCCTCCATTAGTTAATCCATGATTGCGAAGACAGCGCCAAATCCCCCGGAATGTGTTATATTAGCTTTTTTCCATTTGCCATGGGAAAAGGGCCATATCTCCTACTCATATAATTTACCTCGCATTCTAATGCCACAGGATATGTTTTAGACATGTCTAGCAAGTATGTCTAACCCTCCATTAGTTAATCCATGATTGCGAAGACAGTGCCAAATCCCCCGGAATGTGTTATATTAGCTTTTTTCCATTTGCCATGGGAAAAGGGCCATATCTCCTATTCATATAATTTACCTCGCATTCTAATGCCACAGGATATGTTCTAGACATGTCTAGCAAGTATGTCTAACCCTCCATTAGTTAATCCATGTTTGCGAAGACAGCGCCAAATCCCCCGGAATGTGTTATATTAGCTTTTTTCCATTTGCCATGGGAAAAGGGCCATATCTCCTACTCATATAATTTACCTCGCATTCTAATGCCACAGGATATGTTCTAAACATGTCTAGCAAGTATGTCTAACCCTCCATTAGTTAATCCATGATTGCGAAGACAGCGCCAAATCCCCCGGAATGTGTTATATTAGCTTTTTTCCATTTGCCATGGGAAAAGGGCCATATCTCCTACTCATATAATTTACCTCGCATTCTAGTGCAAAAGGATATGTTCTAGACATGTCTGGCAAGTATGTCTAACTCTCCATTAGTTAATCCATGATTGCGAAGACAGTGCCAAATCCCCGGGAATGTCTCATATTAGCTTTTTTCCATTTGCCATGGGAAAAGGGCCATATCTCCTACTCATATAATTTATCTCGCATTCTAATGCCACAGGATATGTTCTGGACATGTCTAACAAGTATGTCTAACCCTCCATTAGTTAATCCATGATTGCGACAGACAGCGCCAAATCTCCCGGAATGTGTTATATTAGCTTTTTTCAATTTTGCCATGGGAAAAGAGCCATATCTCCTACTCATATTATTTACCTCGCATTCTAATGCCACAGGATATGTTCTAGACATGTCTAGCAAGTATGTCTAACCCTCCATTAGTTAATCCATGATTGCGAAGACAGCGCCAAATCCCCCGGAATGTGTCATATTAGCTTTTTCCATTTGCCATGGGAAAAGGGCCATATCTCCTACTCATATAATTTACCTCGCATTCTTATGCCACAGGATATGTTCTAGACATGTCTAGCAAGTATGTCTAACCCTCCATTAGTTTATCGATGATTGCGAAGACAGTGCCAAATCCCCCGGAATGTGACATATTAGCTTTTTTCCATTTGCCATGGGAAAAGGGCCATATCTCCTACTCATATAATTTACCTCGCATTCTAATGCCACAGGATATGTTCTGGACATGTCTATCAAGTATGTCTAACCCTCCATTAGTTAATCCATGATTGCGACAGACAGCGCCAAATCTCCCGGAATGTGTTGAATTAGCTTTTTTCAATTTGCCAGGGGAAAAGGGCTATATCTCCTACTCATATAATTTACCTCGCATTCTAATGCCACAGGATATGTTCTAGACATGTCTAGCAAGTATGTCGAACCCTCCATTAGTTAATCCATGATTGCGAAGACAGCGCCAAAACCCCTGGAGTGTGTCATATTAGCTTATTCCATTTGCCATGGGAAAAGGGCCATATCTCCTACTCATATAATTTACCTCGCATTCTTATGCCACAGGATATGTTCTAGACATGTCTAGCAAGTATGTCTAACCCTCCATTAGTTAATCCATGATTGCGAAGACAGCGCCAAATCCCCCGGAATGTGTTATATTAGCTTTTTTCCATTTGCCATGGGAAAAGGGCCATATCTCCTACTCATATAATTTACCTCGCATTCTAATGCCACAGGATATGTTCTAAACATGTCTAGCAAGTATGTCTAACCCTCCATTAGTTAATCCATGATTGCGAAGACAGTGCCAAATCCCCCGGAATGTGTTATATTAGCTTTTTTCCATTTGCCATGGGAAAAGGGCCATATCTCCTATTCATATAATTTACCTCGCATTCTAATGCCACAGGATATGTTCTAGACATGTCTAGCAAGTATGTCTAACCCTCCATTAGTTAATCCATGATTGCGAAGACAGTGCCAAATCCCCCAGAATGTCTTATATTAGCTTTTTTCCATTTGCCATGGAAAAGGGCCATATCTCCTACTCATATAATTTACCTCGCATTCTAACGCCACAGGATATGTTCTAGACATGTCTAGCAAGTATGTCTAACCCTCCATTAGTTAATCCATGATTGCGAAGACAGCGCCAAATCCCCCGGAATGTGTTATATTAGCTTTTTTCCATTTGCCATGGGAAAAGGGCCATATCTCCTACTCATATAATTTACCTCGCATTCTTATGCCACAGGATATGTTCTAAACATGTCTAGCAAGTATGTCTAACCCTCCATTAGTTAATCCATGATTGCGAAGACAGCGCCAAATCCCCCGGAATGTGTTATATTAGCTTTTTTCCATTTGCCATGGGAAAAGGGCCATATCTCCTACTCATATAATTTACCTCGCATTCTAGTGCAACAGGATATGTTCTAGACATGTCTAGCAAGTATGTCTAACCCTCCATTAGTTAATCCATGATTGCGAAGACAGTGCCAAATCCCCGGGAATGTCTTATATTAGCTTTTTTCCATTTGCCATGGGAAAAGGGCCATATCTCCTACTCATATAATTTACCTCGCATTCTAATGCCACAGGATATGTTCTAGACATGTCTAGCAAGTATGTCTAACCCTCCATTAGTTAAAACATGATTGTGAAGACCGCGCCAAATCCCCCGGAATGTGACATATTAGCTTTTTTCCATTTGCCATGGGAAAAGGGCCATATCTCCTACTCATATAATTTACCTCGCATTCTAATGCCACAGGATATGTTCTGGACATGTCTAGCAAGTATGTCTAACCCTCCATTAGTTAATCCATGATTGCGACAGACAGCGCCAAATCTCCCGGAATGTGTTATATTAGCTTTTTTCAATTTTGCCATGGGAAAAGGGCCATATCTCCTACTCATATTATTTACCTCGCATTCTAATGCCACAGGATATGTTCTAGACATGTCTAGCAAGTATGTCTAACCCTCCATTAGTTAATCCATGATTGCGAAGACAGCGCCAAATCCCCCGGAATGTGTCATATTAGCTTATTCCATTTGCCATGGGAAAAGGGCCATATCTCCTACTCATATAATTTACCTCGCATTCTTATGCCACAGGATATGTTCTAGACATGTCTAGCAAGTATGTCTAACCCTCCATTAGTTTATCCATGATTGCGAAGACAGTGCCAAATCCCCCGGAATGTGACATATTAGCTTTTTTCCATTTGCCATGGGAAAAGTGCCATATCTCCTACTCATATAATTTACCTCGCATTCTAATGCCACAGGATATGTTCTGGACATGTCTAGCAAGTATGTCTAACCCTCCATTAGTTAATCCATGATTGCGACAGACAGCGCCAAATCTCCCGGAATGTGTTGAATTAGCTTTTTTCAATTTGCCAGGGGAAAAGGGCTATATCTCCTACTCATATAATTTACCTCGCATTCTAATGCCACAGGATATGTTCTAGACATGTCTAGCAAGTATGTCGAACCCTCCATTAGTTAATCCATGATTGCGAAGACAGCGCCAAAACCCCTGGAGTGTGTCATATTAGCTTATTCCATTTGCCATGGGAAAAGGGCCATATCTCCTACTCATATAATTTACCTCGCATTCTTATGCCACAGGATATGTTCTAGACATGTCTAGCAAGTATGTCTAACCCTCCATTAGTTAATCCATGATTGCGAAGACAGCGCCAAATCCCCCGGAATGTGTCATATTAGCTTATTCCATTTGCCATGGGAAAAGGGCCATATCTCCTACTCATATAATTTACCTCGCATTCTAATGCCACAGGATATGTTCTAGACATGTCTAGCAAGTATGTCTAACCCTCCATTAGTTAATCCATGATTGCGAAGACAGTGCCAAATCCCCCAGAATGTCTTATATTAGCTTTTTTCCATTTGCCATGGGAAAAGGGCCATATCTCCTACTCATATAATTTACCTCGCATTCTAATGCCACAGGATATGTTTTAGACATGTCTAGCAAGTATGTCTAACCCTCCATTAGTTAATCCATGATTGCGAAGACAGTGCCAAATCCCCCAGAATGTCTTATATTAGCTTTTTTCCATTTGCCATGGAAAAGGGCCATATCTCCTACTCATATAATTTACCTCGCATTCTAACGCCACAGGATATGTTCTAGACATGTCTAGCAAGTATGTCTAACCCTCCATTAGTTAATCCATGATTGCGAAGACAGTGCCAAATCCCCGGGAATGTCTTATATTAGCTTTTTTCCATTTGCCATGGGAAAAGGGCCATATCTCCTACTCATATAATTTACCTCGCATTCTAATGCCACAGGATATGTTCTAGACATGTCTAGCAAGTATGTCTAACCCTCCATTAGTTAAAACATGATTGTGAAGACAGCGCCAAATCCCCCGGAATGTGACATATTAGCTTTTTTCCATTTGCCATGGGAAAAGGGCCATATCTCCTACTCATATAATTTACCTCGCATTCTAATGCCACAGGATATGTTCTGGACATGTCTATCAAGTATGTCTAACCCTCCATTAGTTAATCCATGATTGTGACAGACAGCGCCAAATCTCCCGGAATGTGTTATATTAGCTTTTTTCAATTTTGCCATGGGAAAAGGGCCATATCTCCTACTCATATTATTTACCTCGCATTCTAATGCCACAGGATATGTTCTAGACATGTCTAGCAAGTATGTCTAACCCTCCATTAGTTAATCCATGATTGCGAAGACAGCGCCAAATCCCCCGGAATGTGTCATATTAGCTTATTCCATTTGCCATGGGAAAAGGGCCATATCTCCTACTCATATAATTTACCTCGCATTCTTATGCCACAGGATATGTTCTAGACATGTCTAGCAAGTATGTCTAACCCTCCATTAGTTTATCCATGATTGCGAAGACAGTGCCAAATCCCCCGGAATGTGACATATTAGCTTTTTTCCATTTGCCATGGGAAAAGGGCCATATCTCCTACTCATATAATTTACCTCGCATTCTAATGCCACAGGATATGTTCTGGACATGTCTATCAAGTATGTCTAACCCTCCATTAGTTAATCCATGATTGCGACAGACAGCGCCAAATCTCCCGGAATGTGTTGAATTAGCTTTTTTCAATTTGCCAGGGGAAAAGGGCTATATCTCCTACTCATATAATTTACCTCGCATTCTAATGCCACAGGATATGTTCTAGACATGTCTAGCAAGTATGTCGAACCCTCCATTAGTTAATCCATGATTGCGAAGACAGCGCCAAAACCCCTGGAGTGTGTCATATTAGCTTATTCCATTTGCCATGGGAAAAGGGCCATATCTCCTACTCATATAATTTACCTCGCATTCTTATGCCACAAGATATGTTCTAGACATGTCTAGCAAGTATGTCTAACCCTCCATTAGTTAATCCATGATTGCGAAGACAGCGCCAAATCCCATGGAATGTGTCATATTAGCTTATTCCATTTGCCATGGGAAAAGGGCCATATCTCCTACTCATATAATTTACCTCGCATTCTAATGCCACAGGATATGTTCTAGACATGTCTAGCAAGTATGTCTAACCCTCCATTAGTTTATCCATGATTGCGAAGACAGTGCCAAATCCCCCGGAATGTGACATATTAGCTTTTTTCCATTTGCCATGGGAAAAGGGCCATATCTCCTACTCATATAATTTACCTCGCATTCTAATGCCACAGGATATGTTCTGGACATGTCTAGCAAGTATGTCTAACCCTCCATTAGTTATTCCATGATTGCGACAGACAGCGCCAAATCTCCCGGAATGTGTTGAATTAGCTTTTTTCAATTTGCCAGGGGAAAAGGGCTATATCTCCTACTCATATAATTTACCTCGCATTCTAATGCCACAGGATATGTTCTAGACATGTCTAGCAAGTATGTCGAACCCTCCATTAGTTAATCCATGATTGCGAAGACAGCGCCAAATCCCCCGCAATGTGTCATATTAGCTTATTCCATTTGCCATGGGAAAAGGGCCATATCTCCTACTCATATAATTTACCTCGCATTCTAATGCCACAGGATATGTTCTAGACATGTCTAGCAAGTATGTCTAACCCTCCATTAGTTTATCCATGATTGCGAAGACAGCGCCAAATCCCCCGGAATGTGTCATATTAGCTTATTCCATTTGCCATGGGAAAAGGGCCATATCTCCTACTCATATAATTTACCTCGCATTCTAATACCATAGGATATGTTCTAGACAAGTCTAGCAAGTATGTCTAACCCTCCATTAGTTAATCCATGATTGCGAAGACAGTGCCAAATCCCCCGGAATGTGTTATATTAGCTTTTTTCTATTTGCCATGGGAAAAGGGCCATATCTCCTACTCATATAATTTACCTCGCATTCTAATGCCACAGGATATGTTCTAGACATGTCTAGCTAGTATGTCTAACCCTCCATTAGTTAATCCATGATTGCGAAGACAGTGCCAAATCTCCCGGAATGTGTTATATTAACTTTTTTCAATATTCCAGGGGAAAAGGGCCATATCTCCTACTCATATAATTTACCTCGCATTCTAATGCCACAGGATATGTTCTGGACATGTCTAGCAAGTATGTCTAACCCTCCATTAGTTAATCCATGATTGCGAAGACAGTGCCAAATCCCCCGGAATGTGTTATATTAGTTTTTTTCCATTTGCCATGGGAAAAGGGCCACATCTCCTACTCATATAATTTACCTCGCATTTTAATGCCACAGGATATGTTCTAGACATGTCTAGCAAGTATGTCTAACCCTCCATTAGTTAATCCATGATTGCGAAGACAGCGCCAAATCTCCCGGAATGTGTTATATTAGCTTTTTTCCATTTGCCATGGGAAAAGGGCCATATCTCCTCCTCATATAATTTACCTCGCATTCTAATGCCACAGGGTATGTTCTAGACATGTCTAGCAAAAATGTCTAACCCTCCATTAGTTTATCCATGATCGCGAAGACAGCGCCAAATCCCCCGGAATGTGTCATATTAGCTTATTCCATTTGCCATGGGAAAAGGGCCATATCTCCTACTCATATAATTTACCTCGCATTCTAATGCCACAGTATATGTTCTAGACATGTCTAGCAAGTATGTCTAACCCTCCATTAGTTTATCCATGATTGTAAAGACAGTGCCAAATCCCCCGGAATGTGACATATTAGCTTTTTTCCATTTGCCATGGGAAAAGGGCCATATCTCCTACTCATATAATTTACCTCGCATTCTAATGCCACAGGATATGTTCTAGACATGTCTAGCAAGTATGTCTAATCCTCCATTAGTTAATCCATGATTGCGAAGACAGCGCCAAATCCCCCGGAATGTGTCATATTAGCTTATTCCATTTGCCATGGGAAAAGGACCATATCTCCTACTCATATAATTTACCTGGCATTCTAATGCCACAGGATATGTTCTAGACATGTCTAGCAAGTATGTCTAACCCTCCATTAGTTAATCCATGATTGCGAAGATAGCGCCAAATCCCCCGGAATGTGTTATATTAGCTTTTTTCCATTTGCCATGGGAAAAGGGCCATATCTCCTACTCATATAATTTACCTCGCATTCTAATGCCACAGGGTATGTTCTAGACATGTCTAGCAAATATGTCTAACCCTCCATTAGTTTATCCATGATTGCGAAGACAGCGCCAAATCCCCCGGAATGTGTCATATTAGCTTATTCCATTTGCCATGGGAAAAGGGCCATATCTCCTACTCATATAATTTACCTCGCATTCTAATGCCACAGGATATGTTCTAGACATGTCTAGCAAGTATGTCTAACCCTCCATTAGTTAATCCATGATTGTAAAGACAGTGCCAAATCCCCCGGAATGTGACATATTAGCTTTTTTCCATTTGCCATGGGAAAAGGGCCATATCTCCTACTCATATAATTTACCTCGCATTCTAATGCCACAGGATATGTTCTAGACATGTCTAGCAAGTATGTCTAACCCTCCATTAGTTTATCCATGATTGCGAAGACAGCGCCAAATCCCCCGGAATGTGACATATTAGTTTTTTTCCATTTGCCATGGGAAAAGGGCACTATCTCCTACTCATATAATTTACCTCGCATTCTAATGCCACAGGATATGTTCTAGACATGTCTAGCAAGTATGTCTAACCCTCCATTAGTTAATCCATGATTGCAAAGACAGCGCCAAATCCCCCGGAATGTGTTATATTAGCTTTTTTCCATTTTCCATGGGAAAAGGGCCATATCTCCTACTCATATAATTTACCTCGCATTCTAATGCCACAGGATATGTTCTAGACATGTCTAGCAAGTATGTCTAACCCTCCATTAGTTAATCCATGATTGCGAAGACAGCGCCAAATCCCCCGGAATGTGTCATATTAGCTTATTCCATTTGCCATGGGAAAAGGGCCATATCTCCTACTCATATAATTTACCTCGCATTCTAATGCCACAGGATATGTTCTAGACATGTCTAGCAAGTATGTCTAACCCTCCATTAGTTTATCCATGATTGCGAAGACAGTGCCAAATCCCCCTGAATGTGACATATTAGCTTTTTTCCATTTGCCATGGGAAAAGGGCCATATCTCCTACTCATATAATTTACCTCGCATTCTAATGCCACAGTATATGTTCTAGACATGTCTAGCAAGTATGTCTAACCCTCCATTAGTTTATCCATGATTGTAAAGACAGTGCCAAATCCCCCGGAATGTGACATATTAGCTTTTTTCCATTTGCCATGGGAAAAGGGCCATATCTCCTACTCATATAATTTACCTCGCATTCTAATGCCACAGGATATGTTCTAGACATGTCTAGCAAGTATGTCTAATCCTCCATTAGTTAATCCATGATTGCGAAGACAGTGCCGAATCCACCGGAATGTGTTATATTAGCTTTTTTCCATTTGCCATGGGAAAAGAGCTATATCTCCTACTCATATAATTTACCTCGCATTCTAATGCCACAGGATATGTTCTAGACATGTCTAGCAAGTATGTCTAACCCTCCATTAGTTAATCCATGATTGCGAAGACAGCGCCAAATCCCCCGGAATGTGTTATATTAGCTTTTTTCCATTTGCCATGGGAAAAGGGCCATATCTCCTACTCATATAATTTACCTCGCATTCTAATGCCACAGGGTATGTTCTAGACATGTCTAGCAAATACGTCTAACCCTCCATTAGTTTATCCATGATTGCGAAGACAGCGCCAAATCCCCCGGAATGTGTCATATTAGCTTATTCCATTTGCCATGGGAAAAGGGCCATATCTCCTACTCATATAATTTACCTCGCATTCTAATGCCACAGGATATGTTCTAGACATGTCTAGCAAGTATGTCTAATCCTCCATTAGTTTATCCATGATTGTAAAGACAGTGCCAAATCCCCCGGAATGTGACATATTAGCTTTTTTCCATTTGCCATGGGAAAAGGGCCATATCTCCTACTCATATAATTTACCTCGCATTCTAATGCCACAGGATATGTTCTAGACATGTCTAGCAAGTATGTCTAATCCTCCATTAGTTAATCCATGATTGCGAAGACAGTGCCGAATCCACCGGAATGTGTTATATTAGCTTTTTTCCATTTGCCATGGGAAAAGAGCTATATCTACTACTCATATAATTTACCTCGCATTCTAATGCCACAGGATATGTTCTAGGCATGTCTAGCAAGTATGTCTAACCCTCCATTAGTTTATCCATGATTGCGAAGACAGCGCCAAATCCCCCGGAATGTGTCATATTAGCTTATTCCATTTGCCATGGGAAAAGGGCCATATCTCCTACTCATATAATTTACCTCGCATTCTAATGCCACAGGATATGTTCTGGACATGTCTAGCAAGTATGTCTAACCCTCCATTAGTTAATCCATGATTGCGACAGACAGCGCCAAATCTCCCGGAATGTGTTGAATTAGCTTTTTTCAATTTGCCAGGGGAAAAGGGCTATATCTCCTACTCATATAATTTACCTCGCATTCTAATGCCACAGGATATGTTCTAGACATGTCTAGCAAATATGTCTAACCCTCCATTAGTTTATCCATGATTGGGAAGACAGCGCCAAATCCTCCGGAATGTGTTATATTAGCTTTTTTCCATTTGCCATGGGAAAAGGGCCATATCTCCTACTCATATAATTTACCTCGCATTCTAATACCATAGGATATGTTCTAGACAAGTCTATCAAGTATGTCTAACCCTCCATTAGTTAATCCATGATTGCGAAGACAGTGCCAAATCCCCCGGAATGTGTTATATTAGCTTTTTTCTATTTGCCATGGGAAAAGGGCCATATCTCCTACTCATATAATTTACCTCGCATTCTAATGCCACAGGGTATGTTCTAGACATGTCTAGCAAAAATGTCTAACCCTCCATTAGTTTATCCATGATTGCGAAGACAGCACCAAATCCCCCGGAATGTGTCATATTAGCTTATTCCATTTGCCATGGGAAAAGGGCCATATCTCCTACTCATATAATTTACCTCGCATTCTAATGCCACAGTATATGTTCTAGACATGTCTAGCAAGTATGTCTAACCCTCCATTAGTTAATCCATGATTGCGACAGACAGCGCCAAATCTCCCGGAATGTGTTGAATTAGCTTTTTTCAATTTGCCAGGGGAAAAGGGCTATATCTCCTACTCATATAATTTACCTCGCATTCTAATGCCACAGGATATGTTCTAGACATGTCTAGCAAGTATGTCTAACCCTCCATTAGTTAATCCATGATGGTGAAGACAGTGCCAAATCCCCCGGAATGTGTTATTTTAGCTTTTTTCCAATTGCCAGGGGAAAAGGGCTATATCTCCTACTTATATAATTTACCTCGCATTCTAATGCCACAGGATATGTTCTAGACATGTCTAGCAAGTATGTCTAACCCTCCATTAGTTAATCCACGATTGCGAAGACAGCGCCAAATCCCTCGGAATGTGTTATATTAGCTTTTTTCCATTTGCCATGGGAAAAGGGCCATATCTCCTACTCATATAATTTACCTCGCATTCTAATGCCACAGGATATGTTCTAGACATGTCTAGGAAGTATGTCTAACCCTCCATTAGTTAATCCATGATTGTGAAGACAGCGCCAAATCCCCAGGAATGTGTTTTATTAGCTTTTTTCCATTTGCCATGGGAAAAGGGCCATATCTCCTACTCATATAATTTACCTCGCATTTTAATGCCACAGGATATGTTCTAGACATGTCTAGCAAGTATGTCTAACCCTCCATTAGTTAATCCATGATTGCGAAGACAGCGCCAAATCCCCCGGAATGTGTCATATTAGCTTATTCCATTTGCCATGGGAAAAGGGCCATATCTCCTACTCATAAAATTTACCTCGCATTCTAATGCCACAGGATATGTTCTAGACATGTCTAGCAAGTATGTCTAACCCTCCATTAGTTAATCCATGATTGCGAAGACAGTGCCAAATCTCCCGGAATGTCTTATATTAGCTTTTTTCCATTTGCCATGGGAAAAGGGCCATATTTCCTACTCATATAATTTACCTCGCATTCTAGTGCCACAGGATATGTTCTAAACATGTCTAGCAAGTATGTCTAACCCTCCATTAGTTTATCCATGATTGCGAAGACAGCGCCAAATCTCCCGGAATGTGTTATATTAACTTTTTTCAATATCCCAGGGGAAAAGGGCCATATCTGACCAGCCTTCGTCCGTGACGACTGCAGCCGCTGTTGAGCCGGCTGCATCCGATCCATTGTTGCCGTACATGTTGGTGGTGCTCCCGAAGGATGGTTGCCAAGATGACATCTCCTCCGGGTTGGTTCGAGCTGACTGCCGCATGAAATCTTTGGCAGAAGGCCTTCATTTCCTGGCGCACCGCTCGGATCGCATCCCGGCAGCTGACCACGTCGTAATCCTGCCAGACACGTCCGAGCTGAGAGGCGGAGGGAATGGTGAAGATGCTTACAAACGTTTCATTCATCTCGTCGGCATCATTAGGTCGAAGGGGCCAACGGTTTCTGTGCTCTCCCCGCCGCCTCTCATTGATGCAACATGTAGACGAAACTGGATCGTTTTCTGCAGCCGGCTCCGTAATTTCTCCTTGAGTGGGTATAGCTACCACGCCATTTCTACCTTCGGTGGCGCCCTAAACGCTACCCTAGAAGCAGACGGCACACTCTTAGATGCGGCGATATCCACGATCACCACAAGCATCAACGACCTGACGATCCCAATGAAAGTTCCTGCAACTGACAAGCCATCTTCAGCAACGCTCCTGTCTGATGAAGATGGCGACAGTTCCTCGGCGACAGAGGAGAGGAGTAGGGCATCCACGTCCAGGTCGTCCTCTTCTCGCTCCTCTTCCTCTGCCGCCTCTTCTTCCTCCTCTTCTTCCTCTTCCTTGAAGAGAACGAGGGGGAATAAAGACAATAGGATTTTTATCTCCAAGGAGGCGGCTGGTGCTATCATTGGCAAAGGTGGCGCCACCGTCCGTCGTCTTAAGGCAACTACTGGGGCTTCCATTGGGATCGTCAAAGAACGAACTACAAAAGGAGAGACTTTAAATTTTGTGAACATTAGTGGTAGCAATGAAGCTACTCTAAAGGCACGTAAAGAAGTCTTTAAAATCATTAATTCGTGCAAATGAAGGTACTGGCCGGCATTGTGTCATGATGATAATGTTGATATAAATAAAGTGTTCTTCCATAATCATAACTTTGTTTGTATATGTTCATGTTATAAAACCATTGTTAAAAATGATAAGAATATTAAAGGACAACTTAGACTGCCCCCTATGGGTTTTTCCTCAAACTATCTTATCCTTTGCAATATGCATGAACACAGTCTCAAAACACGTGGGTCGTTAGCAAATATAAATTTCTATCTTATCGCCCCATCTCAAATAAAACTTCTCTGCAGTTCTCCCTTTAAGAACGCAGCTAAGGTAATTTTGAACAGAAATATTGAATTATTTCCATGCCAACATAAACTCACAATTGAGACCCAACAGTCTATCAGCTATGACACGTTGTTATCTGTACATGGTGCCGGCGAGCACCTCAAAAACACCATCAAAACAGCCAAAATTAGCATTCTGAAGATGGAAAATATCAATTTACAGGAACTACATCCTGCTACACACATTATTCCATCATTTTCTAATAGATACTCACGTATGTCATGTGGTGATCCTTCAAATTGTTCAAATTGGGGGATGCCGTCTGCTTCGAGCTGTGCATCCCTTCCTCGTGGTAGCGTACAACGTGGCGTTCTACGGAAATACCCGAACCACAGCTTCCGGAGCCACGAGAACACACGAACGACCACAAATCGCTACCAGTGTCTATCAGATCCGGAAACTCCCGAATCACATCGGCTCGGGGAAACACGTGGTCTAAACGTAAACATAAACAATGGCAATACACATCCGCCTTTTGTTTCGACCAATCACGTCTCAGGGCCGGCTTCAACTACACGTGCTCGCTCTGCTCCACGTGGTAGGCCTCGGAATGTAAACAAACAGCATTCTCGTATTAAAAATCCTAATAGAAACGTGAAGAAAACTTTAAATATTGGGTGTTGTAATGTACAGAGCATATCTAGCAAGATCCTGCCAGTAAAAGATTATTTTATTGAGCATGACCTTGATGCCCTGTTCATGACTGAGACTTGGATGCATGACTCAAATTCAGACAAAGTCAAAAGTGAACTTAAAGAAGGATCACTTGAATTTGAGTCCTTTCCTAGAATTGGTCGTACAGGGGGAGGATTAGGGATTTTATACAAATCTGAACTCCCCTTCATAACCAATAGGGCCAACCAACCAGTAGTCACCACCATGGAGCTCATGGAGTCATCCATCACATTGAAGGGAAAAAAGGTAACATTTGTGGTGATATACAGACCTGAACCATCTGATCGAAATAGATATACCTACTCTGAGTTCTATGATGAGTTCACCCAATTGGTTGCACATTATGGTTCGTTTAGTCATGAGGTCATCTTCCTTGGTGACTACAACTTCCATGTTAACCTGCCCTTAAAGCCGGATGTCATTAAATTTAATGACATCCTATCTACCTTTGATCTAACACAATGGGTTCAAGAACCAACCCATAGGTTGGGGAACACCCTTGACCTAATCATGACCTTTAGGGGAAATAAACTCATGAAGACTCACCTGGTAGATGAATACCTATCTGATCATAAAATGATTAAGATTTACCTTGATATTGTACCTCCTAAACCCCCTAAAAAATCTATCAAATTTAGGAATTTCAAGGCATTAGATCTTGAATCCCTAAGAAGTGACATTAAATCCCTAACTGACAGAGACTCAACTTGGGAACATTTATCACTGGAGGACATGGTAAATTATTATGATAGGGAACTCACATCACTCATGGACAAACATGCACCAATTAAGGTTGCCATGGTTACCCAACGCAAACCTGTACCTTGGATGAGTGACCAATTAAAGCTGGAAAGATCTCTCAAGAGGAGGCTTGAGAGAAAAATGAGCAAGACTGGCACTCAAATTGACAAGGAGCTGTATAACTCTCAAAGGAACAAATACAACTCAATGCTTAAATCTGCTCAATCATCATATTTTTCCAACCTAGTTGAGGAAAATAAACATGACCCCAAAAAGCTTTTTAGAGTCATTGACACAGTCATGCACAAGAACAAGGACACTCCTATGCCCCAATCTGACTGTGGAATTACTCAAGCTGAGAAGTTCAACACATTCTTTCTTGAAAAAATAGAGAGAATCCGCCTGGACATTGATAATGCTCCACCCGGTCAAATTCCGCCACCAGGTGACACTACAAACAATAGTACTACTTGTCTGGAGAGGTTCACACCCCTAACCATTGATGACGTATGGAAATTGGTCAAAAGGTCAGCAAAGAAGTCATGTGACCTGGATCCAATTCCAACCTGGCTCCTACTTGACCTCTTAGACGACCTCCTACCAATAATTACTTCCATCATAAATAAATCACTGATGGAATCAGCAGTATCGGAAAATATGAAAATAGCCGTCATAACACCCCTGCTGAAGAAACTAGGTCTGGAACTGGTTGAAAAAACTATAGGCCTGTTTCCAACCTAACATTTGTCTCCAAACTGACCGAGAGGGCAGTTGCAGACCAACTAGTCCCCCATCTTGTAAGGAATGGTCTTACTGACAAGTTTCAATCAGCCTACAAGGAATATCATAGCACTGAAACTGCTTTGCTAAAAGTGCAAAATGATATCTTGGGCTGCCTTGACAATAAAAAGGCAGTTATCTTGTTGTTGCTTGACCTTTCCGCTGCTTTTGACACTATTGACCATGAAATCCTTTTGGACAGGCTGAGGGATAGATGCAACGTCACAGGTCATGCACTCTCCTGGATTCGGTCATACCTAATGGACAGAAAGCAATGTGTGAAGGTGGGGATTCATAGATCCTGTCTCAAATCCCTAAAATATGGGGTACCCCAGGGCTCAGTCCTGGGTCCTATACTGTTCACCATTTACATGACACCCCTATCTGATATACTTGCAAAATATGGTCTGAGCTATCATATTTATGCAGATGATACTCAGATCTACATCCCTATGGACCACGCCTCTCCCCATCATGTGGATATGAGCAGACACAAATTGGAGGAATGTGTCAGGGAAGTCAGAAATTTCGTCATATCAAACAAGATGAAGATAAATGATGGAAAGACAGAGATGCTCATATGTACTGACAGATACAGTACTACCACCCATAGCAATATCCCATCCACAATCAGAGTGGGTGACTCTGATATTGCTCCTAGTCAGTCAGTGGTTGACCTTGGTATCACATTTGACTCCAACATGGACATGAAGGCCCAGATCAGGAAAATGTGTCAGAAGGGCTATTATCACATCAGGAACCTGGCGGCCATCAGACATTGTCTAGACGAGAAGACCGCGGTAACACTTACCCATGCTTTTGTTACATCCACCCTTGACTATGGTAATGGTCTTCTGGCAGGTCTTCCTAAAACTGACATCAGGAAACTGCAATACCTCCAAAACTCTGCAGCACGGGTAGTTGGAAAAATCAGGAAATTTGATCACATTTCAGGAAAATTAAGGGAACTGCATTGGCTTCCCGTTCATGCGAGAATTGATTTTAAAATCCTCCTATTAACCTGGAAAGCCCTTAACGGTAAGGCTCCGCCTTACTTACGGGATCTACTCCTGATTAAAGAAGGTGAACGCTGTCTAAGATCCAATGATGGCACCCACCTACATGTACCTAAAACCAGGCTAAGGACAATTGGTGACAGGGCCTTCTCATCTGTAGGCCCACGACTATGGAATTCCTTGCCTACTGATATTAGGACAAGCACGTCAGTCTCCTCGTTTAAGAGTAGGCTGAAAACTCATCTCTTCAGGATGCATGTCCTGAACTCAGCGCTATGAACAGACTTGTCTGGTATCAGCGCTATACAAATTTTATTATTATTATTATTATTATTATCTCCTACTCATATAATTTACCTCGCATTCTAATGCCCACAGGATATGTTCTGGACATGTCTAGCAAGTATGTCTAACCCTCCATTAGTTTGTCCATGATTGCGAAGACAGCACCAAATCCCCCGGAATGTGTCATATTAGCTTATTCCATTTGCCATGGGAAAAGGGCCATATCTCCTACTCATATAATTTACCTCGCATTCTAATGCCACAGGATATGTTCTAGACATGTCTAGCAAGTATGTCTAACCCTCCATTAGTTTATCCATGATTGCGAAGACAGTGCCAAATCTCCCGGAATGTGTTGAATTAGCTTTTTTCAATTTGCCAGGGGAAAAGGGCTATATCTCCTACTCATATAATTTACCTCGCATTCTAATGCCACAGGATATGTTCTAGACATGTCTAGCAAGTATGTCTAACCCTCCATTAGTTAATCCATGATGGTGAAGACAGTGCCAAATCCCCCGGAATGTGTTATTTTAGCTTTTTTCCAATTGCCAGGGGAAAAGGGCTATATCTCCTACTTATATAATTTACCTCGCATTCTAATGCCACAGGATATGTTCTAGACATGTCTAGCAAGTATGTCTAACCCTCCATTAGTTAATCCACGATTGCGAAGACAGCGCCAAATCCCTCGGAATGTGTTATATTAGCTTTTTTCCATTTGCCATGGGAAAAGGGCCATATCTCCTACTCATATAATTTACCTCGCATTCTAATGCCACAGGATATGTTCTAGACATGTCTAGGAAGTATGTCTAACCCTCCATTAGTTAATCCATGATTGCGAAGACAGCGCCAAATCCCCCGGAATATGTTATATTAGCTTTTTTTCATTTGACATGGGAAAAGGGCCATATCTCCTACTCATATAATTTACCTCGCATTCTAGTGCAACAGGATATGTTCTAGACATGTCTAGCAAGTATGTCTAACCCTCCATTAGTTAATCCATGATTGCGAAGACAGTGCCAAATCCCCCGGAATGTCTTATATTAGCTTTTTTCCATTTGCAATGGGAAAAGGGCCATATCTCCTACTCATATAATTTACCTCGCATTCTAATGCCACAGGATATGTTCTAGAAATGTCTAGCAAGTATGTCTAACCCTCCATTAGTTAATCCATGATTGCGAAGACAGCGCCAAATCCCCCGGAATGTGTCATATTAGCTTATTCGATTTGCCATGGGAAAAGGGCCATATCTCCCACTCATATAATTTACCTCGCATTCTAGTGCCACAGGATATGTTCTAGACATGTCTAGCAAGTAAGTCTAACCCTCCATTAGTTAATCCATGATTGCAAAGACAGTGCCAAATCCCCCGGAATGTCTTATATTAGCTTTTTTCCATTTGCCAGGGGAAAAGGGCTATATCTCCTACTCATATAATTTACCTCGCATTCTAATGCCACAGGATATGTTCTAGACATGTCTAGCAAGTATGTCTAACCCTCCATTAGTTTATCCATGATTGCGAAGACAGCGCCAAATCTCCCGGAATGTGTTATATTAACTTTTTTCAATATCCCAGGGGAAAAGGGCCATATCTCCTACTCATATAATTTACCTCGCATTCTAATGCCCACAGGATATGTTCTGGACATGTCTAGCAAGTATGTCTAACCCTCCATTAGTTTATCCATGATTGCGAAGACAGCACCAAATCCCCCGGAATGTGTCATATTAGCTTATTCCATTTGCCTTGGGAAAAGGGCCATATCTCCTACTCATATAATTTACCTCGCATTCTAATGCCACAGGATATGTTCTAGACATGTCTAGCAAGTATGTCTAACCCTCCATTAGTTTATCCATGATTGCGAAGACAGTGCCAAATCTCGCGGAATGTGAAATATTAGCTGTTTTCCATTTGACATGGGAAAAGGGCCATATCTCCTACTCATATAATTTACCTCGCATTCTAATGCCACAGGATATGTTCTAGACATGTCTAGCAAGTATGTCTAACCCTCCATTAGTTAATCCATGATTGCGAAGACAGCGCCATATCCCCCTTAATGTGTTATATTAGCTTTTTTCCATTTGCCATGGGAAAAGGGCCATATCTCCTACTCATATAATTTACCTGGCATTCTAATGCCACAGGATATGTTCTATACATGTCTAGCAAGTATGTCTAACCCTCCATTAGTTAATCCATGATTGCGAAGACAGTGCCAAATCCCCCGGAATGTCTTATATTAGCTTTTTTCCATTTGCAATGGGAAAAGGGCCATATCTCCTACTCATATAATTTACCTCGCATTCTAATGCCACAGGATATGTTCTAGAAATGTCTAGCAAGTATGTCTAACCCTCCATTAGTTAATCCATGATTGCGAAGACAGTGCCAAATCTCCCGGAATGTCTTATATTAGCTTTTTTCCATTTGCCATGGGAAAAGGGCCATATCTCCTACTCATATAATTTACCTCGCATTCTAATGCCACAGGATATGTTCTAGACATGTCTAGCAAGTATGTCTAACCCTCCATTAGTTTATCCATGATTGCGAAGACAGCGCCAAATCTCCCGGAATGTGTTATATTAACTTTTTTCAATATCCCAGGGGAAAAGGGCCATATCTCCTACTCATATAATTTACCTCGCATTCTAATGCCACAGGATATGTTCTTGACATGTCTAGCAAGTATGTCTAACCCTCCATTAGTTTATCCATGATTGCGAAGACAGCGCCAAATCCCCCTTAATGTGTTATATTACCTTTTTTCCATTTGCCATGGGAAAAGGGCCATATCTCCTACTCATATAATTTACCTCGCATTCTAATGCCACAGGATATGTTCTAGACATGTCTAGGAAGTATGTCTAACCCTCCATTAGTTAATCCATGATTGCGAAGACAGCGCCAAATCCCCCGGAATATGTTATATTAGCTTTTTTTCATTTGCCATGGGAAAAGGGCCATATCTCCTACTCATATAATTTACCTCGCATTCTAGTGCAACAGGATATGTTCTAGACATGTCTAGCAAGTATGTCTAACCCTCCATTAGTTAATCCATGATTGCGAAGACAGTGCCAAATCCCCCGGAATGTCTTATATTAGCTTTTTTCCATTTGCCATGGGAAAAGGGCCATATCTCCTACTCATATAATTTACCTCGCATTCTAATGCCACAGGATATGTTCTAGACATGTCTAGCAAGTATGTCTAACCCTCCATTAGTTAATCCATGATTGCGAAGACAGTGCCAAATCCCCCGGAATGTGACATATTAGCTTTTTTCCATTTGCCATGGGAAAAGGGCCATATCTCCTACTCATATAATTTACCTCGCATTCTAATGCCACAGGATATGTTCTGGACATGTCTAGCAAGTATGTCTAACCCTCCATTAGTTTATCCATGATTGCGAAGACAGTGCCAAATCCCCCGGAATGTGACATATTAGCTTTTTTCCATTTGCCATGGGAAAAGGGCCATATCTCCTACTCATATAATTTACCTCGCATTCTAATGCCACAGGATATGTTCTAGACATGTCTAGGAAGTATGTCTAACCCTCCATTAGTTAATCCATGATTGCGAAGACAGCGCCAAATCCCCCGGAATATGTTATATTAGCTTTTTTTCATTTGCCATGGGAAAAGGGCCATATCTCCTACTCATATAATTTACCTCGCATTCTAGTGCAACAGGATATGTTCTAGACATGTCTAGCAAGTATGTCTAACCCTCCATTAGTTAATCCATGATTGCGAAGACAGTGCCAAATCCCCCGGAATGTCTTATATTAGCTTTTTTCCATTTGCCATGGGAAAAGGGCCATATCTCCTACTCATATAATTTACCTCGCATTCTAATGCCACAGGATATGTTCTAGACATGTCTAGCAAGTATGTCTAACCCTCCATTAGTTTATCCATGATTGCGAAGACAGTGCCAAATCCCCCGGAATGTGACATATTAGCTTTTTTCCATTTGCCATGGGAAAAGGGCCATATCTCCTACTCATATAATTTACCTCGCATTCTAATGCCACAGGATATGTTCTAGACATGTCTAGCAAGTATGTCTAACCCTCCATTAGTTTATCCATGATTGCGAAGACAGCACCAAATCCCCTGGAATGTGTCATATTAGCTTATTCGATTTGCCATGGGAAAAGGGCCATATCTCCTACTCATATAATTTACCTCGCATTCTAATGCCACAGGATATGTTTTGGACATGTCTAGCAAGTATGTCTAACCCTCCATTAGTTAATCCATGATTGCGAAGACAGTGCCAAATCTCCCGGAATGTCTTATATTAGCTTTTTTCCATTTGCCATGGGAAAAGGGCCATATCTCCTACTGATATAATTTACCTAGCATTCTAATGCCACAGGATATGTTCTAGACATGTCTAGCAAGTATGTCTAACCCTCCATTAGTTTATCCATGATTGCGAAGACAGCGCCAAATCTCCCGGAATGTGTTATATTAACTTTTTTCAATATCCCAGGGGAAAAGGGCCATATCTCCTACTCATATAATTTACCTCGCATTCTAATGCCACAGGATATGTTCTGGACATGTCTAGCAAGTATGTCTAACCCTCCATTAGTTAATCCATGATTGTGAAGACAGTGCCAAATCCCCCGGAATGTGTTATATTAGCTTTTTTCGAATTGCCAGGGGAAAAGGGCTATATCTCCTACTCATATAATTTACCTCGCATTCTAATGCCACAGGATATGTTCTAGACATGTCTAGCAAGTATGTCTAACCCTCCATTAGTTAATCCATGATTGCGAAGACAGCGCCAAATCCCCCGGAATGTGTTATATTAGCTTTTTTCCATTTGCCATGGGAAAAGGGCCATATCTCCTACTCATATAATTTACCTCGCATTCTAATGCCACAGGATATGTTCTAGACATGTCTAGCAAGTATGTCTAACCCTCCATTAGTTTATCCATGATTGCGAAGACAGTTCCAAATCTCCCGGAATGTGAAATATTAGCTTTTTTCCATTTGACATGGGAAAAGGGCCATATCTCCTACTCATATAATTTACCTCGCATTCTAATGCCACAGGATATGTTCTAGACATGTCTAGCAAGTATGTCTAACCCTCCATTAGTTAATCCATGATTGTGAAGACAGTGCCAAATCCCCCGGAATGTGTTATATTAGCTTTTTTCCAATTGCCAGGGGAAAAGGGCTATATCTCCTACTCATATAATTTACCTCGCATTCTAATGCCACAGGATATGTTCTAGACATGTCTAGCAAGTATGTCTAACCCTCCATTAGTTAATCCATGATTGCGAAGACAGCGCCAAATCCCCCGGAATGTGTTATATTAGCTTTTTTCCATTTGCCATGGGAAAAGGGCCATATCTCCTACTCATATAATTTACCTCGCATTCTAATGCCACAGGATATGTTCTAGACATGTCTAGCAAGTATGTCTAACCCTCCAGTAGTTAATCCATGATTGTGAAGACAGCGCCAAATCCCCCGGAATATGTTATATTAGCTTTTTTTCATTTGCCATGGGAAAAGGGCCATATCTCCTACTCATATAATTTACCTCGCATTCTAATGCAACAGGATATGTTCTAGACATGTCTAGCAAGTATGTCTAACCCTCCATTAGTTAATCCATGATTGCGAAGACAGCGCCAAATCCCCCGGAATGTGTCATATTAGCTTATTCCATTTGCCATGGGAAAAGGGCCATATCTCCTACTCATATAATTTACCTTGCATTCTAATGCCACAGGATATGTATAAGACATGTCTAGCAAGTATGTCTAACCCTCCATTAGTTTATCCATGATTGTGAAGACAGCGCCAAATCCCCCGGAATGTGACATATTAGCTTTTTTCCATTTGCCATGGGAAAAGGGCCATATCTCCTACTCATATAATTTACCTCGCATTCTAGTGCCACAGGATATGTTCTAGACTTGTCTAGCAAGTATGTCTAACCCTCCCTTAGTTAATCCATGATTGCAAAGACAGTGCCAAATCCCCCGGAATGTGTTGTATTAGTTTTTTTCCATTTGCCAGGGGAAAAGGGCTATATCTTCTACTCATATAATTTACCTCGCACTCTAATGCCACAGGATATGTTCTAGACATGTCTAGCAAGTATGTCTAACCCTCCATTAGTTTATCCATGATTGCGAAGACAGTGCCAAATCCCCCGGAATGTGACATATTAGCTTTTTTCCAATTGCCATGGGAAAAGGGCCATATCTCCTACTCATATAATTTACCTCGCATTCTAATGCCACAGGATATGTTCTAGACATGTCTAGGAAGTATGTCTAACCCTCCATTAGTTAATCCATGATTGTGAAGACAGTGCCAAATCCCCCGGAATGTCTTATATTAGCTTTTTTCCATTTGCCATGGGAAAAGGGCCATATCTCCTATTCATATAATTGACCTCACATTCTTATGCCACAGGATATGTTCTAGACATGTCTAGGAAGTATGTCTAACCCTCCATTAGTTTATCCATGATTGCGAAGACAGCGCCAAATCCCCCGGAATGTCTCATATTAGCTTATTCCATTTGCCATGGGAAAAGGGCCATATCTCCTACTCATATAATTTACCTCGCATTCTAATGCCACAGGATATGTTCTAGACATGTCTAGTAAGTATGTCTAACCCTCCATTAGTTAATCAATGATTGCGAAGACAGTGCCAAATCTCCCGGAATGTCTTATATTAGCTTTTTTCCATTTGCCATGGGAAAAGGGCCATATCTCCTACTGATATAATTTACCTCGCATTCTTATGCCACAGGATATGTTCTAGACATGTCTAGCAAGTATGTCTAACCCTCCATTAGTTTATCCATGATTGCGAAGACAGCGCCAAATCTCCCGGAATGTGTTATATTAACTTTTTTCAATATCCCAGGGGAAAAGGGCCATATCTCCTACTCATATAATTTACCTCGCATTCTAATGCCACAGGATATGTTCTAGACATGTCTAGCAAGTATGTCTAACCCTCCATTAGTTTATCCATGATTGCGAAGACAGCACCAAATCCCCCGGAATGTGTCATATTAGCTTATTCCATTTGCCATGGGAAAAGAGCCATATCTCCTACTCATATAATTTACCTCGCATTCTAATGCCACAGGATATGTTCTAGACATGTTTAGCAAGTATGTCTAACCCTCCATTAGTTTATCCATGATTGCGAAGACAGTGCCAAATCTCCCGGAATGTGAAATATTAGCTTTTTTCCATTTGCCATGGGAAAAGGGCCATATCTCCTACTCATATAATTAACCTCGCATTTTAATGCCACAGGATATGTTCTAGACATGTCTAGCAAGTATGTCTAACCCTCCATTAGTTAATCCATGATGGTGAAGACAGTGCCAAATCCCCCGGAATGTGTTATATTAGCTTTTTTCCAATTGCCAGGGGAAAAGGGCTATATCTCCTACTTATATAATTTACCTCGCATTCTAATGCCACAGGATATGTTCTAGACATGTCTAGCAAGTATGTCTAACCCTCCATTAGTTAATCCATGATTGCGAAGACAGTGCCAAATCTCCCGGAATGTCTTATATTAGCTTTTTTCCATTTGCCATGGGAAAAGGGCCATATCTCCTACTCATATAATTTACCTCGCATTCTAATGCCACAGGATATGTTCTAAATATGTCTAGCAAGTATGTCTAACCCTCCATTAGTTAATCCATGATTGCGAAGACAGCGCCAAATCCCCAGGAATGTGTTTTATTAGCTTTTTTCCATTTGCCATGGGAAAAGGGCCATATCTCCTACTCATATAATTTACCTCGCATTCTAATGCCACAGGATATGTTCTAGACATGTCTAGGAAGTATGTCTAATCCTCCATTAGTTAATCCATGATTGCAAAGACAGCGCCAAATCCCCCGGAATGTGTCATATTAGCTTATTCCATTTGCCATGGGAAAAGGGCCATATCTCCTACTCATAAAATTTACCTCGCATTCTAATGCCACAGGATATGTTCTAGACATGTCTAGCAAGTATGTCTAACCCTCCATTAGTTAATCCATGATTGCGAAGACAGTGCCAAATCTCCCGGAATGTCTTATATTAGCTTTTTTCCATATCTCCTACTCATATAATTTACCTCGCATTCTAATGCCACAGGATATGTTCTAAACATGTCTAGCAAGTATGTCTAACCCTCCATTAGTTTATCCATGATTGCGAAGACAGCGCCAAATCTCCCGGAATGTGTTATATTAACTTTTTTCAATATCCCAGGGGAAAAGGGCCATATCTCCTACTCATATAATTTACCTCGCATTCTAATGCCACAGGATATGTTCTGGACATGTCTAGCAAGTATGTCTAACCCTCCATTAGTTAATCCATGATTGCGAAGACAGCGCCAAATCCCCCGGAATGTGTTATATTAACTTTTTTCAATATCCCAGGGGAAAAGGGCCATATCTCCTACTCATATAATTTACCTCGCATTCTAATGCCACAGGATATGTTCTGGACATGTCTAGCAAGTATGTCTAACCCTCCATTAGTTTATCCATGATTGCGAAGACAGCACCAAATCCCCCGGAATGTGTCATATTAGCTTATTCCATTTGCCATGGGAAAAGGGCCATATCTCCTACTCATATAATTTACCTCGCATTCTAATGCCACAAGATATGTTCTAGACATGTCTAGCAAGTATGTCTAACCCTCCATTAGTTTATCCATGATTGCGAAGACAGTGCCAAATCTCCCGGAATGTGAAATATTAGCTGTTTTCCATTTGACATGGGAAAAGGGCCATATCTCCTACTCATATAATTTACCTCGCATTCTAATGCCACAGGATATGTTCTAGACATGTCTAGCAAGTATGTCTAACCCTCCATTAGTTAATCCATGATTGTGAAGACAGTGCCAAATCCCCCGGAATGTGTTATATTAGCTTTTTTCCAATTGCCAGGGGAAAAGGGCTATATCTCCTACTCATATAATTTACCTCGCATTCTAATGCCACAGGATATGTTCTAGACATGTCTAGCAAGTATGTCTAACCCTCCATTAGTTAATCCATGATTGCGAAGACAGCGCCATATCCCCCTTAATGTGTTATATTAGCTTTTTTCCATTTGCCATGGGAAAAGGGCCATATCTCCTAATCATATAATTTACCTCGCATTCTAATGCCACAGGATATGTTCTAGACATGTCTAGGAAGTATGTCTAACCCTCCATTAGTTTATCCATGATTGCGAAGACAGCGCCAAATCTCCCGGAATGTGTTATATTAACTTTTTTCAATATCCCAGGGGAAAAGGGCCATATCTCCTACTCATATAATTTACCTCGCATTCTAATGCCACAGGATATGTTCTGGACATGTCTAGCAAGTATGTCTAACCCTCCATTAGTTAATCCATGATTGCGAAGACAGCGCCAAATCCCCCGGAATGTGTTATATTAACTTTTTTCAATATCCCAGGGGAAAAGGGCCATATCTCCTACTCATATAATTTACCTCGCATTCTAATGCCACAGGATATGTTCTGGACATGTCTAGCAAGTATGTCTAACCCTCCATTAGTTTATCCATGATTGCGAAGACAGCACCAAATCCCCCGGAATGTGTCATATTAGCTTATTCCATTTGCCATGGGAAAAGGGCCATATCTCCTACTCATATAATTTACCTCGCATTCTAATGCCACAAGATATGTTCTAGACATGTCTAGCAAGTATGTCTAACCCTCCATTAGTTTATCCATGATTGCGAAGACAGTGCCAAATCTCCCGGAATGTGAAATATTAGCTGTTTTCCATTTGACATGGGAAAAGGGCCATATCTCCTACTCATATAATTTACCTCGCATTCTAATGCCACAGGATATGTTCTAGACATGTCTAGCAAGTATGTCTAACCCTCCATTAGTTAATCCATGATTGTGAAGACAGTGCCAAATCCCCCGGAATGTGTTATATTAGCTTTTTTCCAATTGCCAGGGGAAAAGGGCTATATCTCCTACTCATATAATTTACCTCGCATTCTAATGCCACAGGATATGTTCTAGACATGTCTAGCAAGTATGTCTAACCCTCCATTAGTTAATCCATGATTGCGAAGACAGCGCCATATCCCCCTTAATGTGTTATATTAGCTTTTTTCCATTTGCCATGGGAAAAGGGCCATATCTCCTAATCATATAATTTACCTCGCATTCTAATGCCACAGGATATGTTCTAGACATGTCTAGGAAGTATGTCTAACCCTCCATTAGTTAATCCATGATTGCGAAGACAGCACCAAATCCCCCGGAATATGTTATATTAGCTTTTTTTCATTTGACATGGGAAAAGGGCCATATCTCCTACTCATATAATTTACCTCGCATTCTAGTGCAACAGGATATGTTCTAGACATGTCTAGCAAGTATGTCTAACCCTCCATTAGTTAATCCATGATTGCGAAGACAGTGCCAAATCCCCCGGAATGTCTTATATTAGCTTTTTTCCATTTGCAATGGGAAAAGGGCCATATCTCCTACTCATATAATTTACCTCGCATTCTAATGCCACAGGATATGTTCTAGAAATGTCTAGCAAGTATGTCTAACCCTCCATTAGTTAATCCATGATTGCGAAGACAGTGCCAAATCTCCCGGAATGTCTTATATTAGCTTTTTTCCATTTGCCATGGGAAAAGGGCCATATCTCCTACTCATATAATTTACCTCGCATTCTAATGCCACAGGATATGTTCTAGACATGTCTAGCAAGTATGTCTAACCCTCCATTAGTTTATCCATGATTGCGAAGACAGCGCCAAATCTCCCGGAATGTGTTATATTAACTTTTTTCAATATCCCAGGGGAAAAGGGCCATATCTCCTACTCATATAATTTACCTCGCATTCTAATGCCACAGGATATGTTCTTGACATGTCTAGCAAGTATGTCTAACCCTCCATTAGTTTATCCATGATTGCGAAGACAGCGCCAAATCCCCCTTAATGTGTTATATTACCTTTTTTCCATTTGCCATGGGAAAAGGGCCATATCTCCTACTCATATAATTTACCTCGCATTCTAATGCCACAGGATATGTTCTAGACATGTCTAGGAAGTATGTCTAACCCTCCATTAGTTAATCCATGATTGCGAAGACAGCGCCAAATCCCCCGGAATATGTTATATTAGCTTTTTTTCATTTGCCATGGGAAAAGGGCCATATCTCCTACTCATATAATTTACCTCGCATTCTAGTGCAACAGGATATGTTCTAGACATGTCTAGCAAGTATGTCTAACCCTCCATTAGTTAATCCATGATTGCGAAGACAGTGCCAAATCCCCCGGAATGTCTTATATTAGCTTTTTTCCATTTGCCATGGGAAAAGGGCCATATCTCCTACTCATATAATTTACCTCGCATTCTAATGCCACAGGATATGTTCTAGACATGTCTAGCAAGTATGTCTAACCCTCCATTAGTTTATCCATGATTGCGAAGACAGTGCCAAATCCCCCGGAATGTGACATATTAGCTTTTTTCCATTTGCCATGGGAAAAGGGCCATATCTCCTACTCATATAATTTACCTCGCATTCTAATGCCACAGGATATGTTCTAGACATGTCTAGCAAGTATGTCTAACCCTCCATTAGTTTATCCATGATTGCGAAGACAGCGCCAAATCCCCCGGAATGTGTCATATTAGCTTATTCGATTTGCCATGGGAAAAGGGCCATATCTCCTACTCATATAATTTACCTCGCATTCTAATGCCACAGGATATGTTCTAGACATGTCTAGCAAGTATGTCTAACCCTCCATTAGTTTATCCATGATTGCGAAGACAGCGCCAAATCTCCCGGAATGTGTTATATTAACTTTTTTCAATATCCCAGGGGAAAAGGGCCATATCTCCTATTCATATAATTGACCTCGCATTCTTATGCCACAGGATATGTTCTAGACATGTCTAGGAAGTATGTCTAACCCTCCATTAGTTTATCCATGATTGCGAAGACAGCGCCAAATCCCCCGGAATGTCTCATATTAGCTTATTCCATTTGCCATGGGAAAAGGGCCATATCTCCTACTCATATAATTTACCTCGCATGCTAATGCCACAGGATATGTTCTAGACATGTCTAGTAAGTATGTCTAACCCTCCATTAGTTAATCAATGATTGCGAAGACAGTGCCAAATCTCCCGGAATGTCTTATATTAGCTTTTTTCCATTTGCCATGGGAAAAGGGCCATATCTCCTACTGATATAATTTACCTCGCATTCTTATGCCACAGGATATGTTCTAGACATGTCTAGCAAGTATGTCTAACCCTCCATTAGTTTATCCATGATTGCGAAGACAGCACCAAATCCCCCGGAATGTGTCATATTAGCTTATTCCATTTGCCATGGGAAAAGAGCCATATCTCCTACTCATATAATTTACCTCGCATTCTAATGCCACAGGATATGTTCTAGACATGTTTAGCAAGTATGTCTAACCCTCCATTAGTTTATCCATGATTGCGAAGACAGTGCCAAATCTCCCGGAATGTGAAATATTAGCTTTTTTCCATTTGCCATGGGAAAAGGGCCATATCTCCTACTCATATAATTAACCTCGCATTTTAATGCCACAGGATATGTTCTAGACATGTCTAGCAAGTATGTCTAACCCTCCATTAGTTAATCCATGATGGTGAAGACAGTGCCAAATCCCCCGGAATGTGTTATATTAGCTTTTTTCCAATTGCCAGGGGAAAAGGGCTATATCTCCTACTTATATAATTTACCTCGCATTCTAATGCCACAGGATATGTTCTAGACATGTCTAGCAAGTATGTCTAACCCTCCATTAGTTAATCCATGATTGCGAAGACAGTGCCAAATCTCCCGGAATGTCTTATATTAGCTTTTTTCCATTTGCCATGGGAAAAGGGCCATATCTCCTACTCATATAATTTACCTCGCATTCTAATGCCACAGGATATGTTCTAAATATGTCTAGCAAGTATGTCTAACCCTCCATTAGTTAATCCATGATTGCGAAGACAGCGCCAAATCCCCAGGAATGTGTTTTATTAGCTTTTTTCCATTTGCCATGGGAAAAGGGCCATATCTCCTACTCATATAATTTACCTCGCATTCTAATGCCACAGGATATGTTCTTGACATGTCTAGCAAGTATGTCTAACCCTCCATTAGTTAATCCATGATTGCAAAGACAGCGCCAAATCCCCCGGAATGTGTCATATTAGCTTATTCCATTTGCCATGGGAAAAGGGCCATATCTCCTACTCATAAAATTTACCTCGCATTCTAATGCCACAGGATATGTTCTAGACATGTCTAGCAAGTATGTCTAACCCTCCATTAGTTAATCCATGATTGCGAAGACAGTGCCAAATCTCCCGGAATGTCTTATATTAGCTTTTTTCCATATCTCCTACTCATATAATTTACCTCGCATTCTAATGCCACAGGATATGTTCTAAACATGTCTAGCAAGTATGTCTAACCCTCCATTAGTTTATCCATGATTGCGAAGACAGCGCCAAATCTCCCGGAATGTGTTATATTAACTTTTTTCAATATCCCAGTGGAAAAGGGCCATATCTCCTACTCATATAATTTACCTCGCATTCTAATGCCACAGGATATGTTCTGGACATGTCTAGCAAGTATGTCTAACCCTCCATTAGTTAATCCATGATTGCGAAGACAGCGCCAAATCCCCCGGAATGTGTTATATTAACTTTTTTCAATATCCCAGGGGAAAAGGGCCATATCTCCTACTCATATAATTTACCTCGCATTCTAATGCCACAGGATATGTTCTGGACATGTCTAGCAAGTATGTCTAACCCTCCATTAGTTTATCCATGATTGCGAAGACAGCACCAAATCCCCCGGAATGTGTCATATTAGCTTATTCCATTTGCCATGGGAAAAGGGCCATATCTCCTACTCATATAATTTACCTCGCATTCTAATGCCACAAGATATGTTCTAGACATGTCTAGCAAGTATGTCTAACCCTCCATTAGTTTATCCATGATTGCGAAGACAGTGCCAAATCTCCCGGAATGTGAAATATTAGCTGTTTTCCATTTGACATGGGAAAAGGGCCATATCTCCTACTCATATAATTTACCTCGCATTCTAATGCCACAGGATATGTTCTAGACATGTCTAGCAAGTATGTCTAACCCTCCATTAGTTAATCCATGATTGTGAAGACAGTGCCAAATCCCCCGGAATGTGTTATATTAGCTTTTTTCCAATTGCC
This sequence comes from Amphiduros pacificus, assembly GCA_949316495.1. Taxonomy (NCBI): domain Eukaryota; kingdom Metazoa; phylum Annelida; class Polychaeta; order Phyllodocida; family Hesionidae; genus Amphiduros; species Amphiduros pacificus. The sequence continues at coordinate 22,494,116 of OX439006.1, forward strand.
AGGGGAAAAGGGCTATATCTCCTACTCATATAATTTACCTCGCATTCTAATGCCACAGGATATGTTCTAGACATGTCTAGGAAGTATGTCTAACCCTCCATTAGTTAATCCATGATTGCGAAGACAGCGCCATATCCCCCTTAATGTGTTATATTAGCTTTTTTCCATTTGCCATGGGAAAAGGGCCATATCTCCTAATCATATAATTTACCTCGCATTCTAATGCCACAGGATATGTTCTAGACATGTCTAGGAAGTATGTCTAACCCTCCATTAGTTAATCCATGATTGCGAAGACAGCGCCAAATCCCCCGGAATATGTTATATTAGCTTTTTTTCATTTGACATGGGAAAAGGGCCATATCTCCTACTCATATAATTTACCTCGCATTCTAGTGCAACAGGATATGTTCTAGACATGTCTAGCAAGTATGTCTAACCCTCCATTAGTTAATCCATGATTGCGAAGACAGTGCCAAATCCCCCGGAATGTCTTATATTAGCTTTTTTCCATTTGCAATGGGAAAAGGGCCATATCTCCTACTCATATAATTTACCTCGCATTCTAATGCCACAGGATATGTTCTAGAAATGTCTAGCAAGTATGTCTAACCCTCCATTAGTTAATCCATGATTGCGAAGACAGTGCCAAATCTCCCGGAATGTCTTATATTAGCTTTTTTCCATTTGCCATGGGAAAAGGGCCATATCTCCTACTCATATAATTTACCTCGCATTCTAATGCCACAGGATATGTTCTAGACATGTCTAGCAAGTATGTCTAACCCTCCATTAGTTTATCCATGATTGTGAAGACAGCGCCAAATCTCCCGGAATGTGTTATATTAACTTTTTTCAATATCCCAGGGGAAAAGGGCCATATCTCCTACTCATATAATTTACCTCGCATTCTAATGCCACAGGATATGTTCTTGACATGTCTAGCAAGTATGTCTAACCCTCCATTAGTTTATCCATGATTGCGAAGACAGCGCCAAATCCCCCTTAATGTGTTATATTACCTTTTTTCCATTTGCCATGGGAAAAGGGCCATATCTCCTACTCATATAATTTACCTCGCATTCTAATGCCACAGGATATGTTCTAGACATGTCTAGGAAGTATGTCTAACCCTCCATTAGTTAATCCATGATTGCGAAGACAGCGCCAAATCCCCCGGAATATGTTATATTAGCTTTTTTTCATTTGCCATGGGAAAAGGGCCATATCTCCTACTCATATAATTTACCTCGCATTCTAGTGCAACAGGATATGTTCTAGACATGTCTAGCAAGTATGTCTAACCCTCCATTAGTTAATCCATGATTGCGAAGACAGTGCCAAATCCCCCGGAATGTCTTATATTAGCTTTTTTCCATTTGCCATGGGAAAAGGGCCATATCTCCTACTCATATAATTTACCTCGCATTCTAATGCCACAGGATATGTTCTAGACATGTCTAGCAAGTATGTCTAACCCTCCATTAGTTTATCCATGATTGCGAAGACAGTGCCAAATCCCCCGGAATGTGACATATTAGCTTTTTTCCATTTGCCATGGGAAAAGGGCCATATCTCCTACTCATATAATTTACCTCGCATTCTAATGCCACAGGATATGTTCTAGACATGTCTAGCAAGTATGTCTAACCCTCCATTAGTTTATCCATGATTGCGAAGACAGCGCCAAATCCCCCGGAATGTGTCATATTAGCTTATTCGATTTGCCATGGGAAAAGGGCCATATCTCCTACTCATATAATTTACCTCGCATTCTAATGCCACAGGATATGTTCTAGACATGTCTAGCAAGTATGTCTAACCCTCCATTAGTTTATCCATGATTGCGAAGACAGTGCCAAATCTCCCGGAATGTGTTATATTAGCTTTTTTCCATTTGCCATGGGAAAAGGGCCATATCTCCTACTGATATAATTTACCTAGCATTCTAATGCCACAGGATATGTTCTAGACATGTCTAGCAAGTATGTCTAACCCTCCATTAGTTTATCCATGATTGCGAAGACAGCGCCAAATCTCCCGGAATGTGTTATATTAACTTTTTTCAATATCCCAGGGGAAAAGGGCCATATCTCCTACTCATATAATTTACCTCGCATTCTAATGCCACAGGATATGTTCTGGACATGTCTAGCAAGTATGTCTAACCCTCCATTAGTTAATCCATGATTGTGAAGACAGTGCCAAATCCCCCGGAATGTGTTATATTAGCTTTTTTCCATTTGCCATGGGAAAAGGGCCATATCTCCTACTCATATAATTTACCTCGCATTCTAATGCCACAGGATATGTTCTGGACATGTCTAGCAAGTATGTCTAACCCTCCATTAGTTTATCCATGATTGTGAAGACAGTGCCAAATCCCCCGGAATGTGTTATATTAGCTTTTTTCCAATTGCCAGGGGAAAAGGGCTATATCTCCTACTCATATAATTTACCTCGCATTCTAATGCCACAGGATATGTTCTAGACATGTCTAGCAAGTATGTCTAACCCTCCATTAATTAATCCATGATTGCGAAGACAGTGCCAAATCCCCCGGAATGTCTTATATTAGCTTTTTTCCATTTGCAATGGGAAAAGGGCCATATCTCCTACTCATATAATTTACCTCGCATTCTAATGCCACAGGATATGTTCTAGAAATGTCTAGCAAGTATGTCTAACCCTCCATTAGTTAATCCATGATTGCGAAGACAGTGCCAAATCTCCCGGAATGTCTTATATTAGCTTTTTTCCATTTGCCATGGGAAAAGGGCCATATCTCCTACTCATATAATTTACCTCGCATTCTAATGCCACAGGATATGTTCTAGACATGTCTAGCAAGTATGTCTAACCCTCCATTAGTTTATCCATGATTGCGAAGACAGCGCCAAATCTCCCGGAATGTGTTATATTAACTTTTTTCAATATCCCAGGGGAAAAGGGCCATATCTCCTACTCATATAATTTACCTCGCATTCTAATGCCACAGGATATGTTCTTGACATGTCTAGCAAGTATGTCTAACCCTCCATTAGTTTATCCATGATTGCGAAGACAGCGCCAAATCCCCCTTAATGTGTTATATTACCTTTTTTCCATTTGCCATGGGAAAAGGGCCATATCTCCTACTCATATAATTTACCTCGCATTCTAATGCCACAGGATATGTTCTAGACATGTCTAGGAAGTATGTCTAACCCTCCATTAGTTAATCCATGATTGCGAAGACAGCGCCAAATCCCCCGGAATATGTTATATTAGCTTTTTTTCATTTGCCATGGGAAAAGGGCCATATCTCCTACTCATATAATTTACCTCGCATTCTAGTGCAACAGGATATGTTCTAGACATGTCTAGCAAGTATGTCTAACCCTCCATTAGTTAATCCATGATTGCGAAGACAGTGCCAAATCCCCCGGAATGTCTTATATTAGCTTTTTTCCATTTGCCATGGGAAAAGGGCCATATCTCCTACTCATATAATTTACCTCGCATTCTAATGCCACAGGATATGTTCTAGACATGTCTAGCAAGTATGTCTAACCCTCCATTAGTTTATCCATGATTGCGAAGACAGTGCCAAATCCCCCGGAATGTGACATATTAGCTTTTTTCCATTTGCCATGGGAAAAGGGCCATATCTCCTACTCATATAATTTACCTCGCATTCTAATGCCACAGGATATGTTCTAGACATGTCTAGCAAGTATGTCTAACCCTCCATTAGTTTATCCATGATTGCGAAGACAGCGCCAAATCCCCCGGAATGTGTCATATTAGCTTATTCGATTTGCCATGGGAAAAGGGCCATATCTCCTACTCATATAATTTACCTCGCATTCTAATGCCACAGGATATGTTCTAGACATGTCTAGCAAGTATGTCTAACCCTCCATTAGTTTATCCATGATTGCGAAGACAGTGCCAAATCTCCCGGAATGTGTTATATTAGCTTTTTTCCATTTGCCATGGGAAAAGGGCCATATCTCCTACTGATATAATTTACCTAGCATTCTAATGCCACAGGATATGTTCTAGACATGTCTAGCAAGTATGTCTAACCCTCCATTAGTTTATCCATGATTGCGAAGACAGCGCCAAATCTCCCGGAATGTGTTATATTAACTTTTTTCAATATCCCAGGGGAAAAGGGCCATATCTCCTACTCATATAATTTACCTCGCATTCTAATGCCACAGGATATGTTCTGGACATGTCTAGCAAGTATGTCTAACCCTCCATTAGTTAATCCATGATTGTGAAGACAGTGCCAAATCCCCCGGAATGTGTTATATTAGCTTTTTTCGAATTGCCAGGGGAAAAGGGCTATATCTCCTACTCATATAATTTACCTCGCATTCTAATGCCACAGGATATGTTCTAAACATGTCTAGCAAGTATGTCTAACCCTCCATTAGTTAATCCATGATTGCGAAGACAGCGCCAAATCCCCCGGAATGTGTTATATTAGCTTTTTTCCATTTGCCATGGGAAAAGGGCCATATCTCCTACTCATATAATTTACCTCGCATTCTAATGCCACAGGATATGTTCTGGACATGTCTAGCAAGTATGTCTAACCCTCCATTAGTTTATCCATGATTGTGAAGACAGTGCCAAATCCCCCGGAATGTGTTATATTAGCTTTTTTCCAATTGCCAGGGGAAAAGGGCTATATCTCCTACTCATATAATTTACCTCGCATTCTAATGCCACAGGATATGTTCTAGACATGTCTAGCAAGTATGTCTAACCCTCCATTAGTTAATCCATGATTGCGAAGACAGCGCCAAATCCCCCGGAATGTGTTATATTAGCTTTTTTCCATTTGACATGGGAAAAGGGCCATATCTCCTACTCATATAATTTACCTCGCATTCTAATGCCACAGGATATGTTCTAGACATGTCTAGCAAGTATGTCTAACCCTCCAGTAGTTAATCCATGATTGTGAAGACAGCGCCAAATCCCCCGGAATATGTTATATTAGCTTTTTTTTATTTGCCATGGGAAAAGGGCCATATCTCCTACTCATATAATTTACCTCGCATTCTAGTGCAACAGGATATGTTCTAGACATGTCTAGCAAGTATGTCTAACCCTCCATTAGTTAATCCATGATTGCGAAGACAGCGCCAAATCCCCCGGAATGTGACATATTAGCTTTTTTCCATTTGCCATGGGAAAAGGGCCATATCTCCTACTCATATAATTTACCTCGCATTCTAGTGCCACAGGATATGTTCTAGACATGTCTAGCAAGTATGTCTAACCCTCCCTTAGTTAATCCATGATTGCGAAGACAGTGCCAAATCCCCCGGAATGTGACATATTAGCTTTTTTCCATTTGCCATGGGAAAAGGGCCATATCTCCTACTCATATAATTTACCTCGCATTCTAATGCCACAGGATATGTTCTAGACATGTCTAGGAAGTATGTCTAACCCTCCATTAGTTAATCCATGATTGCGAAGACAGTACCAAATCTCCCGGAATGTCTTATATTAGCTTTTTTCCATATCTCCTACTCATATAATTTACCTCGCATTCTAATGCCACAGGATATGTTCTAAACATGTCTAGCAAGTATGTCTAACCCTCCATTAGTTTATCCATGATTGCGAAGACAGCGCCAAATCTCCCGGAATGTGTTATATTAACTTTTTTCAATATCCCAGTGGAAAAGGGCCATATCTCCTACTCATATAATTTACCTCGCATTCTAATGCCACAGGATATGTTCTGGACATGTCTAGCAAGTATGTCTAACCCTCCATTAGTTAATCCATGATTGCGAAGACAGCGCCAAATCCCCCGGAATGTGTTATATTAACTTTTTTCAATATCCCAGGGGAAAAGGGCCATATCTCCTACTCATATAATTTACCTCGCATTCTAATGCCACAGGATATGTTCTGGACATGTCTAGCAAGTATGTCTAACCCTCCATTAGTTTATCCATGATTGCGAAGACAGCGCCAAATCTCCCGGAATGTGTTATATTAACTTTTTTCAATATCCCAGGGGAAAAGGGCCATATCTCCTACTCATATAATTTACCTCGCATTCTAATGCCACAGGATATGTTCTTGACATGTCTAGCAAGTATGTCTAACCCTCCATTAGTTTATCCATGATTGCGAAGACAGCGCCAAATCCCCCTTAATGTGTTATATTACCTTTTTTCCATTTGCCATGGGAAAAGGGCCATATCTCCTACTCATATAATTTACCTCGCATTCTAATGCCACAGGATATGTTCTAGACATGTCTAGGAAGTATGTCTAACCCTCCATTAGTTAATCCATGATTGCGAAGACAGCGCCAAATCCCCCGGAATATGTTATATTAGCTTTTTTTCATTTGCCATGGGAAAAGGGCCATATCTCCTACTCATATAATTTACCTCGCATTCTAGTGCAACAGGATATGTTCTAGACATGTCTAGCAAGTATGTCTAACCCTCCATTAGTTAATCCATGATTGCGAAGACAGTGCCAAATCCCCCGGAATGTCTTATATTAGCTTTTTTCCATTTGCCATGGGAAAAGGGCCATATCTCCTACTCATATAATTTACCTCGCATTCTAATGCCACAGGATATGTTCTAGACATGTCTAGCAAGTATGTCTAACCCTCCATTAGTTTATCCATGATTGCGAAGACAGTGCCAAATCCCCCGGAATGTGACATATTAGCTTTTTTCCATTTGCCATGGGAAAAGGGCCATATCTCCTACTCATATAATTTACCTCGCATTCTAATGCCACAGGATATGTTCTAGACATGTCTAGCAAGTATGTCTAACCCTCCATTAGTTTATCCATGATTGCGAAGACAGCGCCAAATCCCCCGGAATGTGTCATATTAGCTTATTCGATTTGCCATGGGAAAAGGGCCATATCTCCTACTCATATAATTTACCTCGCATTCTAATGCCACAGGATATGTTCTAGACATGTCTAGCAAGTATGTCTAACCCTCCATTAGTTTATCCATGATTGCGAAGACAGTGCCAAATCTCCCGGAATGTGTTATATTAGCTTTTTTCCATTTGCCATGGGAAAAGGGCCATATCTCCTACTGATATAATTTACCTAGCATTCTAATGCCACAGGATATGTTCTAGACATGTCTAGCAAGTATGTCTAACCCTCCATTAGTTTATCCATGATTGCGAAGACAGCGCCAAATCTCCCGGAATGTGTTATATTAACTTTTTTCAATATCCCAGGGGAAAAGGGCCATATCTCCTACTCATATAATTTACCTCGCATTCTAATGCCACAGGATATGTTCTGGACATGTCTAGCAAGTATGTCTAACCCTCCATTAGTTAATCCATGATTGTGAAGACAGTGCCAAATCCCCCGGAATGTGTTATATTAGCTTTTTTCCATTTGCCATGGGAAAAGGGCCATATCTCCTACTCATATAATTTACCTCGCATTCTAATGCCACAGGATATGTTCTGGACATGTCTAGCAAGTATGTCTAACCCTCCATTAGTTTATCCATGATTGTGAAGATAGTGCCAAATCCCCCGGAATATGTGATATTAGCTTTTTTCCAATTGCCAGGGGAAAAGGGCTATATCTCCTACTCATATAATTTACCTCGCATTCTAATGCCACAGGATATGTTCTAGACATGTCTAGCAAGTATGTCTAACCCTCCATTAATTAATCCATGATTGCGAAGACAGTGCCAAATCCCCCGGAATGTCTTATATTAGCTTTTTTCCATTTGCAATGGGAAAAGGGCCATATCTCCTACTCATATAATTTACCTCGCATTCTAATGCCACAGGATATGTTCTAGAAATGTCTAGCAAGTATGTCTAACCCTCCATTAGTTAATCCATGATTGCGAAGACAGTGCCAAATCTCCCGGAATGTCTTATATTAGCTTTTTTCCATTTGCCATGGGAAAAGGGCCATATCTCCTACTCATATAATTTACCTCGCATTCTAATGCCACAGGATATGTTCTAGACATGTCTAGCAAGTATGTCTAACCCTCCATTAGTTTATCCATGATTGCGAAGACAGCGCCAAATCTCCCGGAATGTGTTATATTAACTTTTTTCAATATCCCAGGGGAAAAGGGCCATATCTCCTACTCATATAATTTACCTCGCATTCTAATGCCACAGGATATGTTCTTGACATGTCTAGCAAGTATGTCTAACCCTCCATTAGTTTATCCATGATTGCGAAGACAGCGCCAAATCCCCCTTAATGTGTTATATTACCTTTTTTCCATTTGCCATGGGAAAAGGGCCATATCTCCTACTCATATAATTTACCTCGCATTCTAATGCCACAGGATATGTTCTAGACATGTCTAGGAAGTATGTCTAACCCTCCATTAGTTAATCCATGATTGCGAAGACAGCGCCAAATCCCCCGGAATATGTTATATTAGCTTTTTTTCATTTGCCATGGGAAAAGGGCCATATCTCCTACTCATATAATTTACCTCGCATTCTAGTGCAACAGGATATGTTCTAGACATGTCTAGCAAGTATGTCTAACCCTCCATTAGTTAATCCATGATTGCGAAGACAGTGCCAAATCCCCCGGAATGTCTTATATTAGCTTTTTTCCATTTGCCATGGGAAAAGGGCCATATCTCCTACTCATATAATTTACCTCGCATTCTAATGCCACAGGATATGTTCTAGACATGTCTAGCAAGTATGTCTAACCCTCCATTAGTTTATCCATGATTGCGAAGACAGTGCCAAATCCCCCGGAATGTGACATATTAGCTTTTTTCCATTTGCCATGGGAAAAGGGCCATATCTCCTACTCATATAATTTACCTCGCATTCTAATGCCACAGGATATGTTCTAGACATGTCTAGCAAGTATGTCTAACCCTCCATTAGTTTATCCATGATTGCGAAGACAGCGCCAAATCCCCCGGAATGTGTCATATTAGCTTATTCGATTTGCCATGGGAAAAGGGCCATATCTCCTACTCATATAATTTACCTCGCATTCTAATGCCACAGGATATGTTCTAGACATGTCTAGCAAGTATGTCTAACCCTCCATTAGTTTATCCATGATTGCGAAGACAGTGCCAAATCTCCCGGAATGTGTTATATTAGCTTTTTTCCATTTGCCATGGGAAAAGGGCCATATCTCCTACTGATATAATTTACCTAGCATTCTAATGCCACAGGATATGTTCTAGACATGTCTAGCAAGTATGTCTAACCCTCCATTAGTTTATCCATGATTGCGAAGACAGCGCCAAATCTCCCGGAATGTGTTATATTAACTTTTTTCAATATCCCAGGGGAAAAGGGCCATATCTCCTACTCATATAATTTACCTCGCATTCTAATGCCACAGGATATGTTCTGGACATGTCTAGCAAGTATGTCTAACCCTCCATTAGTTAATCCATGATTGTGAAGACAGTGCCAAATCCCCCGGAATGTGTTATATTAGCTTTTTTCGAATTGCCAGGGGAAAAGGGCTATATCTCCTACTCATATAATTTACCTCGCATTCTAATGCCACAGGATATGTTCTAGACATGTCTAGCAAGTATGTCTAACCCTCCATTAGTTAATCCATGATTGCGAAGACAGCGCCAAATCCCCCGGAATGTGTTATATTAGCTTTTTTCCATTTGCCATGGGAAAAGGGCCATATCTCCTACTCATATAATTTACCTCGCATTCTAATGCCACAGGATATGTTCTGGACATGTCTAGCAAGTATGTCTAACCCTCCATTAGTTTATCCATGATTGTGAAGACAGTGCCAAATCCCCCGGAATGTGTTATATTAGCTTTTTTCCAATTGCCAGGGGAAAAGGGCTATATCTCCTACTCATATAATTTACCTCGCATTCTAATGCCACAGGATATGTTCTAGACATGTCTAGCAAGTATGTCTAACCCTCCATTAGTTAATCCATGATTGCGAAGACAGCGCCAAATCCCCCGGAATGTGTTATATTAGCTTTTTTCCATTTGACATGGGAAAAGGGCCATATCTCCTACTCATATAATTTACCTCGCATTCTAATGCCACAGGATATGTTCTAGACATGTCTAGCAAGTATGTCTAACCCTCCAGTAGTTAATCCATGATTGTGAAGACAGCGCCAAATCCCCCGGAATATGTTATATTAGCTTTTTTTCATTTGCCATGGGAAAAGGGCCATATCTCCTACTCATATAATTTACCTCGCATTCTAGTGCAACAGGATATGTTCTAGACATGTCTAGCAAGTATGTCTAACCCTCCATTAGTTAATCCATGATTGCGAAGACAGCGCCAAATCCCCCGGAATGTGACATATTAGCTTTTTTCCATTTGCCATGGGAAAAGGGCCATATCTCCTACTCATATAATTTACCTCGCATTCTAGTGCCACAGGATATGTTCTAGACATGTCTAGCAAGTATGTCTAACCCTCCCTTAGTTAATCCATGATTGCGAAGACAGTGCCAAATCCCCCGGAATGTGTTGTATTAGTTTTTTTCCATTTGCCAGGGGAAAAGGGCTATATCTTCTACTCATATAATTTACCTCGCATTCTAATGCCACAGGATATGTTCTAGACATGTCTAGCAAGTATGTCTAACCCTCCATTAGTTTATCCATGATTGCGAAGACAGTGCCAAATCCCCCGGAATGTGACATATTAGCTTTTTTCCATTTGCCATGGGAAAAGGGCCATATCTCCTACTCATATAATTTACCTCGCATTCTAATGCCACAGGATATGTTCTAGACATGTCTAGGAAGTATGTCTAACCCTCCATTAGTTAATCCATGATTGCGAAGACAGTGCCAAATCTCCCGGAATGTCTTATATTAGCTTTTTTCCATATCTCCTACTCATATAATTTACCTCGCATTCTAATGCCACAGGATATGTTCTAAACATGTCTAGCAAGTATGTCTAACCCTCCATTAGTTTATCCATGATTGCGAAGACAGCGCCAAATCTCCCGGAATGTGTTATATTAACTTTTTTCAATATCCCAGTGGAAAAGGGCCATATCTCCTACTCATATAATTTACCTCGCATTCTAATGCCACAGGATATGTTCTGGACATGTCTAGCAAGTATGTCTAACCCTCCATTAGTTAATCCATGATTGCGAAGACAGCGCCAAATCCCCCGGAATGTGTTATATTAACTTTTTTCAATATCCCAGGGGAAAAGGGCCATATCTCCTACTCATATAATTTACCTCGCATTCTAATGCCACAGGATATGTTCTGGACATGTCTAGCAAGTATGTCTAACCCTCCATTAGTTTATCCATGATTGCGAAGACAGCGCCAAATCTCCCGGAATGTGTTATATTAACTTTTTTCAATATCCCAGGGGAAAAGGGCCATATCTCCTACTCATATAATTTACCTCGCATTCTAATGCCACAGGATATGTTCTTGACATGTCTAGCAAGTATGTCTAACCCTCCATTAGTTTATCCATGATTGCGAAGACAGCGCCAAATCCCCCTTAATGTGTTATATTACCTTTTTTCCATTTGCCATGGGAAAAGGGCCATATCTCCTACTCATATAATTTACCTCGCATTCTAATGCCACAGGATATGTTCTAGACATGTCTAGGAAGTATGTCTAACCCTCCATTAGTTAATCCATGATTGCGAAGACAGCGCCAAATCCCCCGGAATATGTTATATTAGCTTTTTTTCATTTGCCATGGGAAAAGGGCCATATCTCCTACTCATATAATTTACCTCGCATTCTAGTGCAACAGGATATGTTCTAGACATGTCTAGCAAGTATGTCTAACCCTCCATTAGTTAATCCATGATTGCGAAGACAGTGCCAAATCCCCCGGAATGTCTTATATTAGCTTTTTTCCATTTGCCATGGGAAAAGGGCCATATCTCCTACTCATATAATTTACCTCGCATTCTAATGCCACAGGATATGTTCTAGACATGTCTAGCAAGTATGTCTAACCCTCCATTAGTTTATCCATGATTGCGAAGACAGTGCCAAATCCCCCGGAATGTGACATATTAGCTTTTTTCCATTTGCCATGGGAAAAGGGCCATATCTCCTACTCATATAATTTACCTCGCATTCTAATGCCACAGGATATGTTCTAGACATGTCTAGCAAGTATGTCTAACCCTCCATTAGTTTATCCATGATTGCGAAGACAGCGCCAAATCCCCCGGAATGTGTCATATTAGCTTATTCGATTTGCCATGGGAAAAGGGCCATATCTCCTACTCATATAATTTACCTCGCATTCTAATGCCACAGGATATGTTCTAGACATGTCTAGCAAGTATGTCTAACCCTCCATTAGTTTATCCATGATTGCGAAGACAGTGCCAAATCTCCCGGAATGTGTTATATTAGCTTTTTTCCATTTGCCATGGGAAAAGGGCCATATCTCCTACTGATATAATTTACCTAGCATTCTAATGCCACAGGATATGTTCTAGACATGTCTAGCAAGTATGTCTAACCCTCCATTAGTTTATCCATGATTGCGAAGACAGCGCCAAATCTCCCGGAATGTGTTATATTAACTTTTTTCAATATCCCAGGGGAAAAGGGCCATATCTCCTACTCATATAATTTACCTCGCATTCTAATGCCACAGGATATGTTCTGGACATGTCTAGCAAGTATGTCTAACCCTCCATTAGTTAATCCATGATTGTGAAGACAGTGCCAAATCCCCCGGAATGTGTTATATTAGCTTTTTTCCATTTGCCATGGGAAAAGGGCCATATCTCCTACTCATATAATTTACCTCGCATTCTAATGCCACAGGATATGTTCTGGACATGTCTAGCAAGTATGTCTAACCCTCCATTAGTTTATCCATGATTGTGAAGACAGTGCCAAATCCCCCGGAATGTGTTATATTAGCTTTTTTCCAATTGCCAGGGGAAAAGGGCTATATCTCCTACTCATATAATTTACCTCGCATTCTAATGCCACAGGATATGTTCTAGACATGTCTAGCAAGTATGTCTAACCCTCCATTAGTTAATCCATGATTGCGAAGACAGTGCCAAATCCCCCGGAATGTCTTATATTAGCTTTTTTTCATTTGCCATGGGAAAAGGGCCATATCTCCTACTCATATAATTTACCTCGCATTCTAGTGCAACAGGATATGTTCTAGACATGTCTAGCAAGTATGTCTAACCCTCCATTAGTTAATCCATGATTGCGAAGACAGTGCCAAATCCCCCGGAATGTCTTATATTAGCTTTTTTCCATTTGCCATGGGAAAAGGGCCATATCTCCTACTCATATAATTTACCTCGCATTCTAATGCCACAGGATATGTTCTAGACATGTCTAGCAAGTATGTCTAACCCTCCATTAGTTTATCCATGATTGCGAAGACAGTGCCAAATCCCCCGGAATGTGACATATTAGCTTTTTTCCATTTGCCATGGGAAAAGGGCCATATCTCCTACTCATATAATTTACCTCGCATTCTAATGCCACAGGATATGTTCTAGACATGTCTAGCAAGTATGTCTAACCCTCCATTAGTTTATCCATGATTGCGAAGACAGCGCCAAATCCCCCGGAATGTGTCATATTAGCTTATTCGATTTGCCATGGGAAAAGGGCCATATCTCCTACTCATATAATTTACCTCGCATTCTAATGCCACAGGATATGTTCTAGACATGTCTAGCAAGTATGTCTAACCCTCCATTAGTTTATCCATGATTGCGAAGACAGTGCCAAATCTCCCGGAATGTGTTATATTAGCTTTTTTCCATTTGCCATGGGAAAAGGGCCATATCTCCTACTGATATAATTTACCTAGCATTCTAATGCCACAGGATATGTTCTAGACATGTCTAGCAAGTATGTCTAACCCTCCATTAGTTTATCCATGATTGCGAAGACAGCGCCAAATCTCCCGGAATGTGTTATATTAACTTTTTTCAATATCCCAGGGGAAAAGGGCCATATCTCCTACTCATATAATTTACCTCGCATTCTAATGCCACAGGATATGTTCTGGACATGTCTAGCAAGTATGTCTAACCCTCCATTAGTTAATCCATGATTGTGAAGACAGTGCCAAATCCCCCGGAATGTGTTATATTAGCTTTTTTTGAATTGCCAGGGGAAAAGGGCTATATCTCCTACTCATATAATTTACCTCGCATTCTAATGCCACAGGATATGTTCTAGACATGTCTAGCAAGTATGTCTAACCCTCCATTAGTTAATCCATGATTGCGAAGACAGCGCCAAATCCCCCGGAATGTGTTATATTAGCTTTTTTCCATTTGCCATGGGAAAAGGGCCATATCTCCTACTCATATAATTTACCTCGCATTCTAATGCCACAGGATATGTTCTGGACATGTCTAGCAAGTATGTCTAACCCTCCATTAGTTTATCCATGATTGTGAAGACAGTGCCAAATCCCCCGGAATGTGTTATATTAGCTTTTTTCCAATTGCCAGGGGAAAAGGGCTATATCTCCTACTCATATAATTTACCTCGCATTCTAATGCCACAGGATATGTTCTAGACATGTCTAGCAAGTATGTCTAACCCTCCATTAGTTAATCCATGATTGCGAAGACAGCGCCAAATCCCCCGGAATGTGTTATATTAGCTTTTTTCCATTTGACATGGGAAAAGGGCCATATCTCCTACTCATATAATTTACCTCGCATTCTAATGCCACAGGATATGTTCTAGACATGTCTAGCAAGTATGTCTAACCCTCCAGTAGTTAATCCATGATTGTGAAGACAGCGCCAAATCCCCCGGAATATGTTATATTAGCTTTTTTTCATTTGCCATGGGAAAAGGGCCATATCTCCTACTCATATAATTTACCTCGCATTCTAGTGCAACAGGATATGTTCTAGACATGTCTAGCAAGTATGTCTAACCCTCCATTAGTTAATCCATGATTGCGAAGACAGCGCCAAATCCCCCGGAATGTGACATATTAGCTTTTTTCCATTTGCCATGGGAAAAGGGCCATATCTCCTACTCATATAATTTACCTCGCATTCTAGTGCCACAGGATATGTTCTAGACATGTCTAGCAAGTATGTCTAACCCTCCCTTAGTTAATCCATGATTGCGAAGACAGTGCCAAATCCCCCGGAATGTGTTGTATTAGTTTTTTTCCATTTGCCAGGGGAAAAGGGCTATATCTTCTACTCATATAATTTACCTCGCATTCTAATGCCACAGGATATGTTCTAGACATGTCTAGCAAGTATGTCTAACCCTCCATTAGTTTATCCATGATTGCGAAGACAGTGCCAAATCCCCCGGAATGTGACATATTAGCTTTTTTCCATTTGCCATGGGAAAAGGGCCATATCTCCTACTCATATAATTTACCTCGCATTCTAATGCCACAGGATATGTTCTAGACATGTCTAGGAAGTATGTCTAACCCTCCATTAGTTAATCCATGATTGCGAAGACAGTGCCAAATCTCCCGGAATGTCTTATATTAGCTTTTTTCCATATCTCCTACTCATATAATTTACCTCGCATTCTAATGCCACAGGATATGTTCTAAACATGTCTAGCAAGTATGTCTAACCCTCCATTAGTTTATCCATGATTGCGAAGACAGCGCCAAATCTCCCGGAATGTGTTATATTAACTTTTTTCAATATCCCAGTGGAAAAGGGCCATATCTCCTACTCATATAATTTACCTCGCATTCTAATGCCACAGGATATGTTCTGGACATGTCTAGCAAGTATGTCTAACCCTCCATTAGTTAATCCATGATTGCGAAGACAGCGCCAAATCCCCCGGAATGTGTTATATTAACTTTTTTCAATATCCCAGGGGAAAAGGGCCATATCTCCTACTCATATAATTTACCTCGCATTCTAATGCCACAGGATATGTTCTGGACATGTCTAGCAAGTATGTCTAACCCTCCATTAGTTTATCCATGATTGCGAAGACAGCGCCAAATCTCCCGGAATGTGTTATATTAACTTTTTTCAATATCCCAGGGGAAAAGGGCCATATCTCCTACTCATATAATTTACCTCGCATTCTAATGCCACAGGATATGTTCTAGACATGTCTAGCAAGTATGTCTAACCCTCCATTAGTTTATCCATGATTGCGAAGACAGCGCCAAATCCCCCTTAATGTGTTATATTACCTTTTTTCCATTTGCCATGGGAAAAGGGCCATATCTCCTACTCATATAATTTACCTCGCATTCTAATGCCACAGGATATGTTCTAGACATGTCTAGGAAGTATGTCTAACCCTCCATTAGTTAATCCATGATTGCGAAGACAGCGCCAAATCCCCCGGAATATGTTATATTAGCTTTTTTTCATTTGCCATGGGAAAAGGGCCATATCTCCTACTCATATAATTTACCTCGCATTCTAGTGCAACAGGATATGTTCTAGACATGTCTAGCAAGTATGTCTAACCCTCCATTAGTTAATCCATGATTGCGAAGACAGTGCCAAATCCCCCGGAATGTCTTATATTAGCTTTTTTCCATTTGCCATGGGAAAAGGGCCATATCTCCTACTCATATAATTTACCTCGCATTCTAATGCCACAGGATATGTTCTAGACATGTCTAGCAAGTATGTCTAACCCTCCATTAGTTTATCCATGATTGCGAAGACAGTGCCAAATCCCCCGGAATGTGACATATTAGCTTTTTTCCATTTGCCATGGGAAAAGGGCCATATCTCCTACTCATATAATTTACCTCGCATTCTAATGCCACAGGATATGTTCTAGACATGTCTAGCAAGTATGTCTAACCCTCCATTAGTTTATCCATGATTGCGAAGACAGCGCCAAATCCCCCGGAATGTGTCATATTAGCTTATTCGATTTGCCATGGGAAAAGGGCCATATCTCCTACTCATATAATTTACCTCGCATTCTAATGCCACAGGATATGTTCTAGACATGTCTAGCAAGTATGTCTAACCCTCCATTAGTTTATCCATGATTGCGAAGACAGTGCCAAATCTCCCGGAATGTGTTATATTAGCTTTTTTCCATTTGCCATGGGAAAAGGGCCATATCTCCTACTGATATAATTTACCTAGCATTCTAATGCCACAGGATATGTTCTAGACATGTCTAGCAAGTATGTCTAACCCTCCATTAGTTTATCCATGATTGCGAAGACAGCGCCAAATCTCCCGGAATGTGTTATATTAACTTTTTTCAATATCCCAGGGGAAAAGGGCCATATCTCCTACTCATATAATTTACCTCGCATTCTAATGCCACAGGATATGTTCTGGACATGTCTAGCAAGTATGTCTAACCCTCCATTAGTTAATCCATGATTGTGAAGACAGTGCCAAATCCCCCGGAATGTGTTATATTAGCTTTTTTCCATTTGCCATGGGAAAAGGGCCATATCTCCTACTCATATAATTTACCTCGCATTCTAATGCCACAGGATATGTTCTGGACATGTCTAGCAAGTATGTCTAACCCTCCATTAGTTTATCCATGATTGTGAAGACAGTGCCAAATCCCCCGGAATGTGTTATATTAGCTTTTTTCCAATTGCCAGGGGAAAAGGGCTATATCTCCTACTCATATAATTTACCTCGCATTCTAATGCCACAGGATATGTTCTAGACATGTCTAGCAAGTATGTCTAACCCTCCATTAGTTAATCCATGATTGCGAAGACAGTGCCAAATCCCCCGGAATGTCTTATATTAGCTTTTTTCCATTTGCAATGGGAAAAGGGCCATATCTCCTACTCATATAATTTACCTCGCATTCTAATGCCACAGGATATGTTCTAGACATGTCTAGCAAGTATGTCTAACCCTCCATTAGTTAATCCATGATTGCGAAGACAGTGCCAAATCTCCCGGAATGTCTTATATTAGCTTTTTTCCATTTGCCATGGGAAAAGGGCCATATCTCCTACTCATATAATTTACCTCGCATTCTAATGCCACAGGATATGTTCTAGACATGTCTAGCAAGTATGTCTAACCCTCCATTAGTTTATCCATGATTGCGAAGACAGCGCCAAATCTCCCGGAATGTGTTATATTAACTTTTTTCAATATCCCAGGGGAAAAGGGCCATATCTCCTACTCATATAATTTACCTCGCATTCTAATGCCACAGGATATGTTCTTGACATGTCTAGCAAGTATGTCTAACCCTCCATTAGTTTATCCATGATTGCGAAGACAGCGCCAAATCCCCCTTAATGTGTTATATTACCTTTTTTCCATTTGCCATGGGAAAAGGGCCATATCTCCTACTCATATAATTTACCTCGCATTCTAATGCCACAGGATATGTTCTAGACATGTCTAGGAAGTATGTCTAACCCTCCATTAGTTAATCCATGATTGCGAAGACAGCGCCAAATCCCCCGGAATATGTTATATTAGCTTTTTTTCATTTGCCATGGGAAAAGGGCCATATCTCCTACTCATATAATTTACCTCGCATTCTAGTGCAACAGGATATGTTCTAGACATGTCTAGCAAGTATGTCTAACCCTCCATTAGTTAATCCATGATTGCGAAGACAGTGCCAAATCCCCCGGAATGTCTTATATTAGCTTTTTTCCATTTGCCATGGGAAAAGGGCCATATCTCCTACTCATATAATTTACCTCGCATTCTAACGCCACAGGATATGTTCTAGACATGTCTAGCAAGTATGTCTAACCCTCCATTAGTTTATCCATGATTGCGAAGACAGTGCCAAATCCCCCGGAATGTGACATATTAGCTTTTTTCCATTTGCCATGGGAAAAGGGCCATATCTCCTACTCATATAATTTACCTCGCATTCTAATGCCACAGGATATGTTCTAGACATGTCTAGCAAGTATGTCTAACCCTCCATTAGTTTATCCATGATTGCGAAGACAGCGCCAAATCCCCCGGAATGTGTCATATTAGCTTATTCGATTTGCCATGGGAAAAGGGCCATATCTCCTACTCATATAATTTACCTCGCATTCTAATGCCACAGGATATGTTCTAGACATGTCTAGCAAGTATGTCTAACCCTCCATTAGTTTATCCATGATTGCGAAGACAGTGCCAAATCTCCCGGAATGTGTTATATTAGCTTTTTTCCATTTGCCATGGGAAAAGGGCCATATCTCCTACTGATATAATTTACCTAGCATTCTAATGCCACAGGATATGTTCTAGACATGTCTAGCAAGTATGTCTAACCCTCCATTAGTTTATCCATGATTGCGAAGACAGCGCCAAATCCCCCTTAATGTGTTATATTACCTTTTTTCCATTTGCCATGGGAAAAGGGCCATATCTCCTACTCATATAATTTACCTCGCATTCTAATGCCACAGGATATGTTCTAGACATGTCTAGGAAGTATGTCTAACCCTCCATTAGTTAATCCATGATTGCGAAGACAGCGCCAAATCCCCCGGAATATGTTATATTAGCTTTTTTTCATTTGCCATGGGAAAAGGGCCATATCTCCTACTCATATAATTTACCTCGCATTCTAGTGCAACAGGATATGTTCTAGACATGTCTAGCAAGTATGTCTAACCCTCCATTAGTTAATCCATGATTGCGAAGACAGTGCCAAATCCCCCGGAATGTCTTATATTAGCTTTTTTCCATTTGCCATGGGAAAAGGGCCATATCTCCTACTCATATAATTTACCTCGCATTCTAATGCCACAGGATATGTTCTAGACATGTCTAGCAAGTATGTCTAACCCTCCATTAGTTTATCCATGATTGCGAAGACAGTGCCAAATCCCCCGGAATGTGACATATTAGCTTTTTTCCATTTGCCATGGGAAAAGGGCCATATCTCCTACTCATATAATTTACCTCGCATTCTAATGCCACAGGATATGTTCTAGACATGTCTAGCAAGTATGTCTAACCCTCCATTAGTTTATCCATGATTGCGAAGACAGCGCCAAATCCCCCGGAATGTGTCATATTAGCTTATTCGATTTGCCATGGGAAAAGGGCCATATCTCCTACTCATATAATTTACCTCGCATTCTAATGCCACAGGATATGTTCTAGACATGTCTAGCAAGTATGTCTAACCCTCCATTAGTTTATCCATGATTGCGAAGACAGTGCCAAATCTCCCGGAATGTGTTATATTAGCTTTTTTCCATTTGCCATGGGAAAAGGGCCATATCTCCTACTGATATAATTTACCTAGCATTCTAATGCCACAGGATATGTTCTAGACATGTCTAGCAAGTATGTCTAACCCTCCATTAGTTTATCCATGATTGCGAAGACAGCGCCAAATCTCCCGGAATGTGTTATATTAACTTTTTTCAATATCCCAGGGGAAAAGGGCCATATCTCCTACTCATATAATTTACCTCGCATTCTAATGCCACAGGATATGTTCTGGACATGTCTAGCAAGTATGTCTAACCCTCCATTAGTTAATCCATGATTGTGAAGACAGTGCCAAATCCCCCGGAATGTGTTATATTAGCTTTTTTCGAATTGCCAGGGGAAAAGGGCTATATCTCCTACTCATATAATTTACCTCGCATTCTAATGCCACAGGATATGTTCTAGACATGTCTAGCAAGTATGTCTAACCCTCCATTAGTTAATCCATGATTGCGAAGACAGCGCCAAATCCCCCGGAATGTGTTATATTAGCTTTTTTCCATTTGCCATGGGAAAAGGGCCATATCTCCTACTCATATAATTTACCTCGCATTCTAATGCCACAGGATATGTTCTGGACATGTCTAGCAAGTATGTCTAACCCTCCATTAGTTTATCCATGATTGTGAAGACAGTGCCAAATCCCCCGGAATGTGTTATATTATCTTTTTTCCAATTGCCAGGGGAAAAGGGCTATATCTCCTACTCATATAATTTACGTTGCATTCTAATGCCACAGGATATGTTCTAGACATGTCTAGCAAGTATGTCTAACCCTCCATTAGTTAATCCATGATTGCGAAGACAGCGCCAAATCCCCCGGAATGTGTTATATTAGCTTTTTTCCATTTGACATGGGAAAAGGGCCATATCTCCTACTCATATAATTTACCTCGCATTCTAATGCCACAGGATATGTTCTAGACATGTCTAGCAAGTATGTCTAACCCTCCAGTAGTTAATCCATGATTGTGAAGACAGCGCCAAATCCCCCGGAATATGTTATATTAGCTTTTTTTCATTTGCCATGGGAAAAGGGCCATATCTCCTACTCATATAATTTACCTCGCATTCTAGTGCAACAGGATATGTTCTAGACATGTCTAGCAAGTATGTCTAACCCTCCATTAGTTAATCCATGATTGCGAAGACAGTGCCAAATCCCCCGGAATGTGTTGTATTAGTTTTTTTCCATTTGCCAGGGGAAAAGGGCTATATCTTCTACTCATATAATTTACCTCGCATTCTAATGCCACAGGATATGTTCTAGACATGTCTAGCAAGTATGTCTAACCCTCCATTAGTTTATCCATGATTGCGAAGACAGTGCCAAATCCCCCGGAATGTGACATATTAGCTTTTTTCCATTTGCCATGGGAAAAGGGCCATATCTCCTACTCATATAATTTACCTCGCATTCTAATGCCACAGGATATGTTCTAGACATGTCTAGGAAGTATGTCTAACCCTCCATTAGTTAATCCATGATTGCGAAGACAGTGCCAAATCTCCCGGAATGTCTTATATTAGCTTTTTTCCATATCTCCTACTCATATAATTTACCTCGCATTCTAATGCCACAGGATATGTTCTAAACATGTCTAGCAAGTATGTCTAACCCTCCATTAGTTTATCCATGATTGCGAAGACAGCGCCAAATCTCCCGGAATGTGTTATATTAACTTTTTTCAATATCCCAGTGGAAAAGGGCCATATCTCCTACTCATATAATTTACCTCGCATTCTAATGCCACAGGATATGTTCTGGACATGTCTAGCAAGTATGTCTAACCCTCCATTAGTTAATCCATGATTGCGAAGACAGCGCCAAATCCCCCGGAATGTGTTATATTAACTTTTTTCAATATCCCAGGGGAAAAGGGCCATATCTCCTACTCATATAATTTACCTCGCATTCTAATGCCACAGGATATGTTCTGGACATGTCTAGCAAGTATGTCTAACCCTCCATTAGTTTATCCATGATTGCGAAGACAGCACCAAATCCCCCGGAATGTGTCATATTAGCTTATTCCATTTGCCATGGGAAAAGGGCCATATCTCCTACTCATATAATTTACCTCGCATTCTAATGCCACAAGATATGTTCTAGACATGTCTAGCAAGTATGTCTAACCCTCCATTAGTTTATCCATGATTGCGAAGACAGTGCCAAATCTCCCGGAATGTGAAATATTAGCTGTTTTCCATTTGACATGGGAAAAGGGCCATATCTCCTACTCATATAATTTACCTCGCATTCTAATGCCACAGGATATGTTCTAGACATGTCTAGCAAGTATGTCTAACCCTCCATTAGTTAATCCATGATTGTGAAGACAGTGCCAAATCCCCCGGAATGTGTTATATTAGCTTTTTTCCAATTGCCAGGGGAAAAGGGCTATATCTCCTACTCATATAATTTACCTCGCATTCTAATGCCACAGGATATGTTCTAGACATGTCTAGGAAGTATGTCTAACCCTCCATTAGTTAATCCATGATTGCGAAGACAGCGCCATATCCCCCTTAATGTGTTATATTAGCTTTTTTCCATTTGCCATGGGAAAAGGGCCATATCTCCTAATCATATAATTTACCTCGCATTCTAATGCCACAGGATATGTTCTAGACATGTCTAGGAAGTATGTCTAACCCTCCATTAGTTAATCCATGATTGCGAAGACAGCGCCAAATCCCCCGGAATATGTTATATTAGCTTTTTTTCATTTGACATGGGAAAAGGGCCATATCTCCTACTCATATAATTTACCTCGCATTCTAGTGCAACAGGATATGTTCTAGACATGTCTAGCAAGTATGTCTAACCCTCCATTAGTTAATCCATGATTGGGAAGACAGTGCCAAATCCCCCGGAATGTCTTATATTAGCTTTTTTCCATTTGCAATGGGAAAAGGGCCATATCTCCTACTCATATAATTTACCTCGCATTCTAATGCCACAGGATATGTTCTAGAAATGTCTAGCAAGTATGTCTAACCCTCCATTAGTTAATCCATGATTGCGAAGACAGTGCCAAATCTCCCGGAATGTCTTATATTAGCTTTTTTCCATTTGCCATGGGAAAAGGGCCATATCTCCTACTCATATAATTTACCTCGCATTCTAATGCCACAGGATATGTTCTAGACATGTCTAGCAAGTATGTCTAACCCTCCATTAGTTTATCCATGATTGCGAAGACAGCGCCAAATCTCCCGGAATGTGTTATATTAACTTTTTTCAATATCCCAGGGGAAAAGGGCCATATCTCCTACTCATATAATTTACCTCGCATTCTAATGCCACAGGATATGTTCTTGACATGTCTAGCAAGTATGTCTAACCCTCCATTAGTTTATCCATGATTGCGAAGACAGCGCCAAATCCCCCTTAATGTGTTATATTACCTTTTTTCCATTTGCCATGGGAAAAGGGCCATATCTCCTACTCATATAATTTACCTCGCATTCTAATGCCACAGGATATGTTCTAGACATGTCTAGGAAGTATGTCTAACCCTCCATTAGTTAATCCATGATTGCGAAGACAGCGACAAATCCCCCGGAATATGTTATATTAGCTTTTTTTCATTTGCCATGGGAAAAGGGCCATATCTCCTACTCATATAATTTACCTCGCATTCTAGTGCAACAGGATATGTTCTAGACATGTCTAGCAAGTATGTCTAACCCTCCATTAGTTAATCCATGATTGCGAAGACAGTGCCAAATCTCCCGGAATGTCTTATATTAGCTTTTTTCCATTTGCCATGGGAAAAGGGCCATATCTCCTACTCATATAATTTACCTCGCATTCTAATGCCACAGGATATGTTCTAGACATGTCTAGCAAGTATGTCTAACCCTCCATTAGTTTATCCATGATTGCGAAGACAGTGCCAAATCCCCCGGAATGTGACATATTAGCTTTTTTCCATTTGCCATGGGAAAAGGGCCATATCTCCTACTCATATAATTTACCTCGCATTCTAATGCCACAGGATATGTTCTAGACATGTCTAGCAAGTATGTCTAACCCTCCATTAGTTTATCCATGATTGCGAAGACAGCGCCAAATCCCCCGGAATGTGTCATATTAGCTTATTCGATTTGCCATGGGAAAAGGGCCATATCTCCTACTCATATAATTTACCTCGCATTCTAATGCCACAGGATATGTTCTAGACATGTCTAGCAAGTATGTCTAACCCTCCATTAGTTTATCCATGATTGCGAAGACAGTGCCAAATCTCCCGGAATGTGTTATATTAGCTTTTTTCCATTTGCCATGGGAAAAGGGCCATATCTCCTACTGATATAATTTACCTAGCATTCTAATGCCACAGGATATGTTCTAGACATGTCTAGCAAGTATGTCTAACCCTCCATTAGTTTATCCATGATTGCGAAGACAGCGCCAAATCTCCCGGAATGTGTTATATTAACTTTTTTCAATATCCCAGGGGAAAAGGGCCATATCTCCTACTCATATAATTTACCTCGCATTCTAATGCCACAGGATATGTTCTGGACATGTCTAGCAAGTATGTCTAACCCTCCATTAGTTAATCCATGATTGTGAAGACAGTGCCAAATCCCCCGGAATGTGTTATATTAGCTTTTTTCGAATTGCCAGGGGAAAAGGGCTATATCTCCTACTCATATAATTTACCTCGCATTCTAATGCCACAGGATATGTTCTAGACATGTCTAGCAAGTATGTCTAACCCTCCATTAGTTAATCCATGATTGCGAAGACAGCGCCAAATCCCCCGGAATGTGTTATATTAGCTTTTTTCCATTTGCCATGGGAAAAGGGCCATATCTCCTACTCATATAATTTACCTCGCATTCTAATGCCACAGGATATGTTCTGGACATGTCTAGCAAGTATGTCTAACCCTCCATTAGTTTATCCATGATTGTGAAGACAGTGCCAAATCCCCCGGAATGTGTTATATTAGCTTTTTTCCAATTGCCAGGGGAAAAGGGCTATATCTCCTACTCATATAATTTACCTCGCATTCTAATGCCACAGGATATGTTCTTGACATGTCTAGCAAGTATGTCTAACCCTCCATTAGTTAATCCATGATTGCGAAGACAGTGCCAAATCCCCCGGAATGTCTTATATTAGCTTTTTTCCATTTGCAATGGGAAAAGGGCCATATCTCCTACTCATATAATTTACCTCGCATTCTAATGCCACAGGATATGTTCTAGAAATGTCTAGCAAGTATGTCTAACCCTCCATTAGTTAATCCATGATTGCGAAGACAGTGCCAAATCTCCCGGAATGTCTTATATTAGCTTTTTTCCATTTGCCATGGGAAAAGGGCCATATCTCCTACTCATATAATTTACCTCGCATTCTAATGCCACAGGATATGTTCTAGACATGTCTAGCAAGTATGTCTAACCCTCCATTAGTTTATCCATGATTGCGAAGACAGCGCCAAATCTCCCGGAATGTGTTATATTAACTTTTTTCAATATCTCAGGGGAAAAGGGCCATATCTCCTACTCATATAATTTACCTCGCATTCTAATGCCACAGGATATGTTCTTGACATGTCTAGCAAGTATGTCTAACCCTCCATTAGTTTATCCATGATTGCGAAGACAGCGCCAAATCTCCCGGAATGTGTTATATTAACTTTTTTCAATATCCCAGGGGAAAAGGGCCATATCTCCTACTCATATAATTTACCTCGCATTCTAATGCCACAGGATATGTTCTTGACATGTCTAGCAAGTATGTCTAACCCTCCATTAGTTTATCCATGATTGCGAAGACAGCGCCAAATCCCCCTTAATGTGTTATATTACCTTTTTTCCATTTGCCATGGGAAAAGGGCCATATCTCCTACTCATATAATTTACCTCGCATTCTAATGCCACAGGATATGTTCTAGACATGTCTAGGAAGTATGTCTAACCCTCCATTAGTTAATCCATGATTGCGAAGACAGCGCCAAATCCCCCGGAATATGTTATATTAGCTTTTTTTCATTTGCCATGGGAAAAGGGCCATATCTCCTACTCATATAATTTACCTCGCATTCTAGTGCAACAGGATATGTTCTAGACATGTCTAGCAAGTATGTCTAACCCTCCATTAGTTAATCCATGATTGCGAAGACAGTGCCAAATCCCCCGGAATGTCTTATATTAGCTTTTTTCCATTTGCCATGGGAAAAGGGCCATATCTCCTACTCATATAATTTACCTCGCATTCTAATGCCACAGGATATGTTCTAGACATGTCTAGCAAGTATGTCTAACCCTCCATTAGTTTATCCATGATTGCGAAGACAGTGCCAAATCCCCCGGAATGTGACATATTAGCTTTTTTCCATTTGCCATGGGAAAAGGGCCATATCTCCTACTCATATAATTTACCTCGCATTCTAATGCCACAGGATATGTTCTAGACATGTCTAGCAAGTATGTCTAACCCTCCATTAGTTTATCCATGATTGCGAAGACAGCGCCAAATCCCCCGGAATGTGTCATATTAGCTTATTCGATTTGCCATGGGAAAAGGGCCATATCTCCTACTCATATAATTTACCTCGCATTCTAATGCCACAGGATATGTTCTAGACATGTCTAGCAAGTATGTCTAACCCTCCATTAGTTTATCCATGATTGCGAAGACAGTGCCAAATCTCCCGGAATGTGTTATATTAGCTTTTTTCCATTTGCCATGGGAAAAGGGCCATATCTCCTACTGATATAATTTACCTAGCATTCTAATGCCACAGGATATGTTCTAGACATGTCTAGCAAGTATGTCTAACCCTCCATTAGTTTATCCATGATTGCGAAGACAGCGCCAAATCCCCCTTAATGTGTTATATTACCTTTTTTCCATTTGCCATGGGAAAAGGGCCATATCTCCTACTCATATAATTTACCTCGCATTCTAATGCCACAGGATATGTTCTAGACATGTCTAGGAAGTATGTCTAACCCTCCATTAGTTAATCCATGATTGCGAAGACAGCGCCAAATCCCCCGGAATATGTTATATTAGCTTTTTTTCATTTGCCATGGGAAAAGGGCCATATCTCCTACTCATATAATTTACCTCGCATTCTAGTGCAACAGGATATGTTCTAGACATGTCTAGCAAGTATGTCTAACCCTCCATTAGTTAATCCATGATTGCGAAGACAGTGCCAAATCCCCCGGAATGTCTTATATTAGCTTTTTTCCATTTGCCATGGGAAAAGGGCCATATCTCCTACTCATATAATTTACCTCGCATTCTAATGCCACAGGATATGTTCTAGACATGTCTAGCAAGTATGTCTAACCCTCCATTAGTTTATCCATGATTGCGAAGACAGTGCCAAATCCCCCGGAATGTGACATATTAGCTTTTTTCCATTTGCCATGGGAAAAGGGCCATATCTCCTACTCATATAATTTACCTCGCATTCTAATGCCACAGGATATGTTCTAGACATGTCTAGCAAGTATGTCTAACCCTCCATTAGTTTATCCATGATTGCGAAGACAGCGCCAAATCCCCCGGAATGTGTCATATTAGCTTATTCGATTTGCCATGGGAAAAGGGCCATATCTCCTACTCATATAATTTACCTCGCATTCTAATGCCACAGGATATGTTCTAGACATGTCTAGCAAGTATGTCTAACCCTCCATTAGTTTATCCATGATTGCGAAGACAGTGCCAAATCTCCCGGAATGTGTTATATTAGCTTTTTTCCATTTGCCATGGGAAAAGGGCCATATCTCCTACTGATATAATTTACCTAGCATTCTAATGCCACAGGATATGTTCTAGACATGTCTAGCAAGTATGTCTAACCCTCCATTAGTTTATCCATGATTGCGAAGACAGCGCCAAATCTCCCGGAATGTGTTATATTAACTTTTTTCAATATCCCAGGGGAAAAGGGCCATATCTCCTACTCATATAATTTACCTCGCATTCTAATGCCACAGGATATGTTCTGGACATGTCTAGCAAGTATGTCTAACCCTCCATTAGTTAATCCATGATTGTGAAGACAGTGCCAAATCCCCCGGAATGTGTTATATTAGCTTTTTTCGAATTGCCAGGGGAAAAGGGCTATATCTCCTACTCATATAATTTACCTCGCATTCTAATGCCACAGGATATGTTCTAGACATGTCTAGCAAGTATGTCTAACCCTCCATTAGTTAATCCATGATTGCGAAGACAGCGCCAAATCCCCCGGAATGTGTTATATTAGCTTTTTTCCATTTGCCATGGGAAAAGGGCCATATCTCCTACTCATATAATTTACCTCGCATTCTAATGCCACAGGATATGTTCTGGACATGTCTAGCAAGTATGTCTAACCCTCCATTAGTTTATCCATGATTGTGAAGACAGTGCCAAATCCCCCGGAATGTGTTATATTATCTTTTTTCCAATTGCCAGGGGAAAAGGGCTATATCTCCTACTCATATAATTTACGTTGCATTCTAATGCCACAGGATATGTTCTAGACATGTCTAGCAAGTATGTCTAACCCTCCATTAGTTAATCCATGATTGCGAAGACAGCGCCAAATCCCCCGGAATGTGTTATATTAGCTTTTTTCCATTTGACATGGGAAAAGGGCCATATCTCCTACTCATATAATTTACCTCGCATTCTAATGCCACAGGATATGTTCTAGACATGTCTAGCAAGTATGTCTAACCCTCCAGTAGTTAATCCATGATTGTGAAGACAGCGCCAAATCCCCCGGAATATGTTATATTAGCTTTTTTTCATTTGCCATGGGAAAAGGGCCATATCTCCTACTCATATAATTTACCTCGCATTCTAGTGCAACAGGATATGTTCTAGACATGTCTAGCAAGTATGTCTAACCCTCCATTAGTTAATCCATGATTGCGAAGACAGTGCCAAATCCCCCGGAATGTGTTGTATTAGTTTTTTTCCATTTGCCAGGGGAAAAGGGCTATATCTTCTACTCATATAATTTACCTCGCATTCTAATGCCACAGGATATGTTCTAGACATGTCTAGCAAGTATGTCTAACCCTCCATTAGTTTATCCATGATTGCGAAGACAGTGCCAAATCCCCCGGAATGTGACATATTAGCTTTTTTCCATTTGCCATGGGAAAAGGGCCATATCTCCTACTCATATAATTTACCTCGCATTCTAATGCCACAGGATATGTTCTAGACATGTCTAGGAAGTATGTCTAACCCTCCATTAGTTAATCCATGATTGCGAAGACAGTGCCAAATCTCCCGGAATGTCTTATATTAGCTTTTTTCCATATCTCCTACTCATATAATTTACCTCGCATTCTAATGCCACAGGATATGTTCTAAACATGTCTAGCAAGTATGTCTAACCCTCCATTAGTTTATCCATGATTGCGAAGACAGCGCCAAATCTCCCGGAATGTGTTATATTAACTTTTTTCAATATCCCAGTGGAAAAGGGCCATATCTCCTACTCATATAATTTACCTCGCATTCTAATGCCACAGGATATGTTCTGGACATGTCTAGCAAGTATGTCTAACCCTCCATTAGTTAATCCATGATTGCGAAGACAGCGCCAAATCCCCCGGAATGTGTTATATTAACTTTTTTCAATATCCCAGGGGAAAAGGGCCATATCTCCTACTCATATAATTTACCTCGCATTCTAATGCCACAGGATATGTTCTGGACATGTCTAGCAAGTATGTCTAACCCTCCATTAGTTTATCCATGATTGCGAAGACAGCACCAAATCCCCCGGAATGTGTCATATTAGCTTATTCCATTTGCCATGGGAAAAGGGCCATATCTCCTACTCATATAATTTACCTCGCATTCTAATGCCACAAGATATGTTCTAGACATGTCTAGCAAGTATGTCTAACCCTCCATTAGTTTATCCATGATTGCGAAGACAGTGCCAAATCTCCCGGAATGTGAAATATTAGCTGTTTTCCATTTGACATGGGAAAAGGGCCATATCTCCTACTCATATAATTTACCTCGCATTCTAATGCCACAGGATATGTTCTAGACATGTCTAGCAAGTATGTCTAACCCTCCATTAGTTAATCCATGATTGTGAAGACAGTGCCAAATCCCCCGGAATGTGTTATATTAGCTTTTTTCCAATTGCCAGGGGAAAAGGGCTATATCTCCTACTCATATAATTTACCTCGCATTCTAATGCCACAGGATATGTTCTAGACATGTCTAGGAAGTATGTCTAACCCTCCATTAGTTAATCCATGATTGCGAAGACAGCGCCATATCCCCCTTAATGTGTTATATTAGCTTTTTTCCATTTGCCATGGGAAAAGGGCCATATCTCCTAATCATATAATTTACCTCGCATTCTAATGCCACAGGATATGTTCTAGACATGTCTAGGAAGTATGTCTAACCCTCCATTAGTTAATCCATGATTGCGAAGACAGCGCCAAATCCCCCGGAATATGTTATATTAGCTTTTTTTCATTTGACATGGGAAAAGGGCCATATCTCCTACTCATATAATTTACCTCGCATTCTAGTGCAACAGGATATGTTCTAGACATGTCTAGCAAGTATGTCTAACCCTCCATTAGTTAATCCATGATTGGGAAGACAGTGCCAAATCCCCCGGAATGTCTTATATTAGCTTTTTTCCATTTGCAATGGGAAAAGGGCCATATCTCCTACTCATATAATTTACCTCGCATTCTAATGCCACAGGATATGTTCTAGAAATGTCTAGCAAGTATGTCTAACCCTCCATTAGTTAATCCATGATTGCGAAGACAGTGCCAAATCTCCCGGAATGTCTTATATTAGCTTTTTTCCATTTGCCATGGGAAAAGGGCCATATCTCCTACTCATATAATTTACCTCGCATTCTAATGCCACAGGATATGTTCTAGACATGTCTAGCAAGTATGTCTAACCCTCCATTAGTTTATCCATGATTGCGAAGACAGCGCCAAATCTCCCGGAATGTGTTATATTAACTTTTTTCAATATCCCAGGGGAAAAGGGCCATATCTCCTACTCATATAATTTACCTCGCATTCTAATGCCACAGGATATGTTCTTGACATGTCTAGCAAGTATGTCTAACCCTCCATTAGTTTATCCATGATTGCGAAGACAGCGCCAAATCCCCCTTAATGTGTTATATTACCTTTTTTCCATTTGCCATGGGAAAAGGGCCATATCTCCTACTCATATAATTTACCTCGCATTCTAATGCCACAGGATATGTTCTAGACATGTCTAGGAAGTATGTCTAACCCTCCATTAGTTAATCCATGATTGCGAAGACAGCGACAAATCCCCCGGAATATGTTATATTAGCTTTTTTTCATTTGCCATGGGAAAAGGGCCATATCTCCTACTCATATAATTTACCTCGCATTCTAGTGCAACAGGATATGTTCTAGACATGTCTAGCAAGTATGTCTAACCCTCCATTAGTTAATCCATGATTGCGAAGACAGTGCCAAATCTCCCGGAATGTCTTATATTAGCTTTTTTCCATTTGCCATGGGAAAAGGGCCATATCTCCTACTCATATAATTTACCTCGCATTCTAATGCCACAGGATATGTTCTAGACATGTCTAGCAAGTATGTCTAACCCTCCATTAGTTTATCCATGATTGCGAAGACAGTGCCAAATCCCCCGGAATGTGACATATTAGCTTTTTTCCATTTGCCATGGGAAAAGGGCCATATCTCCTACTCATATAATTTACCTCGCATTCTAATGCCACAGGATATGTTCTAGACATGTCTAGCAAGTATGTCTAACCCTCCATTAGTTTATCCATGATTGCGAAGACAGCGCCAAATCCCCCGGAATGTGTCATATTAGCTTATTCGATTTGCCATGGGAAAAGGGCCATATCTCCTACTCATATAATTTACCTCGCATTCTAATGCCACAGGATATGTTCTAGACATGTCTAGCAAGTATGTCTAACCCTCCATTAGTTTATCCATGATTGCGAAGACAGTGCCAAATCTCCCGGAATGTGTTATATTAGCTTTTTTCCATTTGCCATGGGAAAAGGGCCATATCTCCTACTGATATAATTTACCTAGCATTCTAATGCCACAGGATATGTTCTAGACATGTCTAGCAAGTATGTCTAACCCTCCATTAGTTTATCCATGATTGCGAAGACAGCGCCAAATCTCCCGGAATGTGTTATATTAACTTTTTTCAATATCCCAGGGGAAAAGGGCCATATCTCCTACTCATATAATTTACCTCGCATTCTAATGCCACAGGATATGTTCTGGACATGTCTAGCAAGTATGTCTAACCCTCCATTAGTTAATCCATGATTGTGAAGACAGTGCCAAATCCCCCGGAATGTGTTATATAAGCTTTTTTCGAATTGCCAGGGGAAAAGGGCTATATCTCCTACTCATATAATTTACCTCGCATTCTAATGCCACAGGATATGTTCTAGACATGTCTAGCAAGTATGTCTAACCCTCCATTAGTTAATCCATGATTGCGAAGACAGCGCCAAATCCCCCGGAATGTGTTATATTAGCTTTTTTCCATTTGCCATGGGAAAAGGGCCATATCTCCTACTCATATAATTTACCTCGCATTCTAATGCCACAGGATATGTTCTGGACATGTCTAGCAAGTATGTCTAACCCTCCATTAGTTTATCCATGATTGTGAAGACAGTGCCAAATCCCCCGGAATGTGTTATATTAGCTTTTTTCCAATTGCCAGGGGAAAAGGGCTATATCTCCTACTCATATAATTTACCTCGCATTCTAATGCCACAGGATATGTTCTAGACATGTCTAGCAAGTATGTCTAACCCTCCATTAGTTAATCCATGATTGCGAAGACAGTGCCAAATCCCCCGGAATGTCTTATATTAGCTTTTTTCCATTTGCAATGGGAAAAGGGCCATATCTCCTACTCATATAATTTACCTCGCATTCTAATGCCACAGGATATGTTCTAGAAATGTCTAGCAAGTATGTCTAACCCTCCATTAGTTAATCCATGATTGCGAAGACAGTGCCAAATCTCCCGGAATGTCTTATATTAGCTTTTTTCCATTTGCCATGGGAAAAGGGCCATATCTCCTACTCATATAATTTACCTCGCATTCTAATGCCACAGGATATGTTCTAGACATGTCTAGCAAGTATGTCTAACCCTCCATTAGTTTATCCATGATTGCGAAGACAGCGCCAAATCTCCCGGAATGTGTTATATTAACTTTTTTCAATATCTCAGGGGAAAAGGGCCATATCTCCTACTCATATAATTTACCTCGCATTCTAATGCCACAGGATATGTTCTTGACATGTCTAGCAAGTATGTCTAACCCTCCATTAGTTTATCCATGATTGCGAAGACAGCGCCAAATCCCCCTTAATGTGTTATATTACCTTTTTTCCATTTGCCATGGGAAAAGGGCCATATCTCCTACTCATATAATTTACCTCGCATTCTAATGCCACAGGATATGTTCTAGACATGTCTAGGAAGTATGTCTAACCCTCCATTAGTTAATCCATGATTGCGAAGACAGCGCCAAATCCCCCGGAATATGTTATATTAGCTTTTTTTCATTTGCCATGGGAAAAGGGCCATATCTCCTACTCATATAATTTACCTCGCATTCTAGTGCAACAGGATATGTTCTAGACATGTCTAGCAAGTATGTCTAACCCTCCATTAGTTAATCCATGATTGCGAAGACAGTGCCAAATCCCCCGGAATGTCTTATATTAGCTTTTTTCCATTTGCCATGGGAAAAGGGCCATATCTCCTACTCATATAATTTACCTCGCATTCTAATGCCACAGGATATGTTCTAGACATGTCTAGCAAGTATGTCTAACCCTCCATTAGTTTATCCATGATTGCGAAGACAGTGCCAAATCCCCCGGAATGTGACATATTAGCTTTTTTCCATTTGCCATGGGAAAAGGGCCATATCTCCTACTCATATAATTTACCTCGCATTCTAATGCCACAGGATATGTTCTAGACATGTCTAGCAAGTATGTCTAACCCTCCATTAGTTTATCCATGATTGCGAAGACAGCGCCAAATCCCCCGGAATGTGTCATATTAGCTTATTCGATTTGCCATGGGAAAAGGGCCATATCTCCTACTCATATAATTTACCTCGCATTCTAATGCCACAGGATATGTTCTAGACATGTCTAGCAAGTATGTCTAACCCTCCATTAGTTTATCCATGATTGCGAAGACAGTGCCAAATCTCCCGGAATGTGTTATATTAGCTTTTTTCCATTTGCCATGGGAAAAGGGCCATATCTCCTACTGATATAATTTACCTAGCATTCTAATGCCACAGGATATGTTCTAGACATGTCTAGCAAGTATGTCTAACCCTCCATTAGTTTATCCATGATTGCGAAGACAGCGCCAAATCTCCCGGAATGTGTTATATTAACTTTTTTCAATATCCCAGGGGAAAAGGGCCATATCTCCTACTCATATAATTTACCTCGCATTCTAATGCCACAGGATATGTTCTGGACATGTCTAGCAAGTATGTCTAACCCTCCATTAGTTAATCCATGATTGTGAAGACAGTGCCAAATCCCCCGGAATGTGTTATATTAGCTTTTTTCGAATTGCC
Organism: Amphiduros pacificus; assembly: GCA_949316495.1. Lineage (NCBI taxonomy): Eukaryota > Metazoa > Annelida > Polychaeta > Phyllodocida > Hesionidae > Amphiduros > Amphiduros pacificus. Next base: position 22,528,941 of record OX439006.1, read on the forward strand.
AGGGGAAAAGGGCTATATCTCCTACTCATATAATTTACCTCGCATTCTAATGCCACAGGATATGTTCTAGACATGTCTAGCAAGTATGTCTAACCCTCCATTAGTTAATCCATGATTGCGAAGACAGCGCCAAATCCCCCGGAATGTGTTATATTAGCTTTTTTCCATTTGCCATGGGAAAAGGGCCATATCTCCTACTCATATAATTTACCTCGCATTCTAATGCCACAGGATATGTTCTGGACATGTCTAGCAAGTATGTCTAACCCTCCATTAGTTTATCCATGATTGTGAAGACAGTGCCAAATCCCCCGGAATGTGTTGTATTAGTTTTTTTCCATTTGCCAGGGGAAAAGGGCTATATCTTCTACTCATATAATTTACCTCGCATTCTAATGCCACAGGATATGTTCTAGACATGTCTAGCAAGTATGTCTAACCCTCCATTAGTTTATCCATGATTGCGAAGACAGTGCCAAATCCCCCGGAATGTGACATATTAGCTTTTTTCCATTTGCCATGGGAAAAGGGCCATATCTCCTACTCATATAATTTACCTCGCATTCTAATGCCACAGGATATGTTCTAGACATGTCTAGGAAGTATGTCTAACCCTCCATTAGTTAATCCATGATTGCGAAGACAGTGCCAAATCTCCCGGAATGTCTTATATTAGCTTTTTTCCATATCTCCTACTCATATAATTTACCTCGCATTCTAATGCCACAGGATATGTTCTAAACATGTCTAGCAAGTATGTCTAACCCTCCATTAGTTTATCCATGATTGCGAAGACAGCGCCAAATCTCCCGGAATGTGTTATATTAACTTTTTTCAATATCCCAGTGGAAAAGGGCCATATCTCCTACTCATATAATTTACCTCGCATTCTAATGCCACAGGATATGTTCTGGACATGTCTAGCAAGTATGTCTAACCCTCCATTAGTTAATCCATGATTGCGAAGACAGCGCCAAATCCCCCGGAATGTGTTATATTAACTTTTTTCAATATCCCAGGGGAAAAGGGCCATATCTCCTACTCATATAATTTACCTCGCATTCTAATGCCACAGGATATGTTCTGGACATGTCTAGCAAGTATGTCTAACCCTCCATTAGTTTATCCATGATTGCGAAGACAGCACCAAATCCCCCGGAATGTGTCATATTAGCTTATTCCATTTGCCATGGAAAAGGGCCATATCTCCTACTCATATAATTTACCTCGCATTCTAATGCCACAAGATATGTTCTAGACATGTCTAGCAAGTATGTCTAACCCTCCATTAGTTTATCCATGATTGCGAAGACAGTGCCAAATCTCCCGGAATGTGAAATATTAGCTGTTTTCCATTTGACATGGGAAAAGGGCCATATCTCCTACTCATATAATTTACCTCGCATTCTAATGCCACAGGATATGTTCTAGACATGTCTAGCAAGTATGTCTAACCCTCCATTAGTTAATCCATGATTGTGAAGACAGTGCCAAATCCCCCGGAATGTGTTATATTAGCTTTTTTCCAATTGCCAGGGGAAAAGGGCTATATCTCCTACTCATATAATTTACCTCGCATTCTAATGCCACAGGATATGTTCTAGACATGTCTAGGAAGTATGTCTAACCCTCCATTAGTTAATCCATGATTGCGAAGACAGCGCCATATCCCCCTTAATGTGTTATATTAGCTTTTTTCCATTTGCCATGGGAAAAGGGCCATATCTCCTAATCATATAATTTACCTCGCATTCTAATGCCACAGGATATGTTCTAGACATGTCTAGGAAGTATGTCTAACCTCCATTAGTTAATCCATGATTGCGAAGACAGCGCCAAATCCCCCGGAATATGTTATATTAGCTTTTTTTCATTTGACATGGGAAAAGGGCCATATCTCCTACTCATATAATTTACCTCGCATTCTAGTGCAACAGGATATGTTCTAGACATGTCTAGCAAGTATGTCTAACCCTCCATTAGTTAATCCATGATTGGGAAGACAGTGCCAAATCCCCCGGAATGTCTTATATTAGCTTTTTTCCATTTGCAATGGGAAAAGGGCCATATCTCCTACTCATATAATTTACCTCGCATTCTAATGCCACAGGATATGTTCTAGAAATGTCTAGCAAGTATGTCTAACCCTCCATTAGTTAATCTCCATGATTGCGAAGACCAGTGCCAAATCTCCCGGAATGTCTATATTAGCTTTTTTCCATTTGCCATGGGAAAAGGGCCATATCTCCTACTCATATAATTTACCTCGCATTCTAATGCCACAGGATATGTTCTAGACATGTCTAGCAAGTATGTCTAACCTCCATTAGTTTATCCATGATTGCGAAGACAGCGCCAAATCTCCCGGAATGTGTTATATTAACTTTTTTCAAATATCCCAGGGGAAAAGGGCCATATCTCCTACTCATATAATTTACCTCGCATTCTAATGCCACAGGATATGTTCTTGACATGTCTAGCAAGTATGTCTAACCCTCCATTAGTTTATCCATGATTGCGAAGACAGCGCCAAATCCCCCTTAATGTGTTATATTACCTTTTTTCCATTTGCCATGGGAAAAGGGCCATATCTCCTACTCATATAATTTACCTCGCATTCTAATGCCACAGGATATGTTCTAGACATGTCTAGGAAGTATGTCTAACCCTCCATTAGTTAATCCATGATTGCGAAGACAGCGACAAATCCCCCGGAATATGTTATATTAGCTTTTTTTCATTTGCCATGGGAAAAGGGCCATATCTCCTACTCATATAATTTACCTCGCATTCTAGTGCAACAGGATATGTTCTAGACATGTCTAGCAAGTATGTCTAACCCTCCATTAGTTAATCCATGATTGCGAAGACAGTGCCAAATCTCCCGGAATGTCTTATATTAGCTTTTTTCCATTTGCCATGGGAAAAGGGCCATATCTCCTACTCATATAATTTACCTCGCATTCTAATGCC